>SJYX01001301.1:116127-159831 GCA_006410675.1 Oreotragus oreotragus
GTTCAAAAGCATCGATTCTTCGGTGCTCAGCTTTCTTCACAGTCCAACTTTCACATCCATACATGACCACAGGAAAAACCATAGCCTTGACTAGGCGGACCTTAGTAGGCAAAGTAAGTCTCTGCTTTTGAATTCACCTGAGTCCTGCTAAATCCAATTTCTGGGAGCCTTCCTGCTAAATCCAATCTCTGGGAGCCTTCCTGGAGAGGGGCCATCAGTGCCCTCTCGCGTGCCCTCGCCACCACCATCCGTGTGATCTGACTTGCTTGGGCCACCTGCACCCTTGTGTGTCCCTATCCACCCTCTCCTGCATCCACCCTCCACACTGCAGCCACAGCCATTTTTAAGGAACCACCTTAAGATCGCATCGCCTTGTTCAGTGGCTTTTCCGTGCCCCAAGGATGGAGGAAAATACACAGACCTTCCTCAAGTGGCCTGCCCACGCCTCCCTCCAGCAACAGCGGTTCACCTTTGCTGATCTCCTCTCTTGGCTTCTTTCTTTCTCTTGGCCATGCCGCTCGGCTTGCAGGATCTTAGTTCCCTGATCAGGGATCAAACCCAGGCCCCTGGCAGAAAGCCCGGAATCTAACCACTGGACTGCCAGGGAATTCCTCTTCTCCCTGGGTTTCTTTTCAGTGCTTTTTTTTCTTTCCTAATTTAGCACGATGCATATAAGATACTAATTCTTTCACTCATCATCCTACTTTAATCGTATAAAAGTAATAAACTTCCTTCTGGGTGTCTTTTATTGAGGATTCATAGAGATTTTGAGATGAAATGCCCTCTTTTTCTTTGTTTTCAAGAGAGTATGTCACTGGTGTTTTATTTCTTCTTTGAGCTAAGTGTAAACTAGGAACATGTCTCAATTTCAAAGTCATGAATTTTTTGAGTCATCTCTCTATTAACTTTTCCTAATCATTTTGGATCATGTTTAGAAGATGTGGTCTTAAACCTCTACTTTTAAAATATTCTCAACTTGTCCTATGGACGTGTCCTGTCATACCACTCAGGTGATATAAACTTCCAGATTTATCTTTCTCTCTTTAAAAGACAAACAGATTTATGTGTTTATTTTTGGCCGTGTGGGCTTTCTCTAACTGTGGCGAGCGGGAGCTACTCCTCGTTGAGGTCCCTGGGCTTCTCATGGCGGTGGCTTCCTTTCTTGTGAAACATAATCCCTAGGGCTTCAGCAGTTGTGGCTCAGGGGCTCAGTTGCTCCTTGGCATGTGGGATCTTCCTTCCGAGCTCCTCGCTGCCTGAGGTCCTGGCAGCGGAGTGGACTGTGACACGGGAGGCGGGGGTGAGGGGTAGGGGTGCAGGCGGTGGTGGGGAAGCTGGGCCTGGAAGGAGAAGGGCCAGACCAGGGAGCAAACCTATGTTCCCTGAACTGGCAGGCTGATTCTTAACCGCTAAACCACCAGGGAAGTCCTACCGGTCTCTTAAAGTGTGAGTCACTCAGTCATCTCCGACTCTTTGCGACCCCATGGATTGTAGCCCCCCAGGCTCCTCTGTCCGTGGGATTCTTCAGGCAAGGATACTGGAGTAGGTAGCTCTTCCCCTCCCCCAGGGAGTCTTCCTGACCCAGGGATCAAACCAGGGTCTCCTGCATTGCAGGCAGGTTATTTATCATCTGAGCCACCATCAAAGCTCATACTTTTCTTAAATGAAGAGTTTTATTGTATTTATCATATTTATTGAAGTTTTTTGCTACACTTGCATATATGTGTATACAAGTGTATGTATATATATATGGATTACTATATGGGTATGTATATGCATACATACATATATATATCTCAAGTTCTACCATTTCTAATAGTTTTTATTTATATTTAGCTGCTATGCTGTTTTCTGGACTTAGGTTCAGAACAATTTCATTTTCTTCATAAATGGTAACTTTTATCATTACATAGTGGCCTTTTTTTTTTCTAGTTAGTGCTTTGATTTTTTTAATTAAAATTTTTAAAATTCTGGCTGCACTGAATCTTTTTGCAGCATAGTAGTGGCTCGAGGGCTTGCCTTCTCTTTTGTCTTTTAACCTTTCTTTTGTAACCGGTAAAATTAGACATTGTTATTATTGTTTCATAGTCAGTACATGGATTTGCCCGCATAATTACCAATTTCTCCGCTCATAGTTCTTCCTGTTTATTGTTTTCTTTTAAAATATTATTCGCTTACTTGGCGGCACCGGGTCTGAGTTGCGGCACACAGGATCTCTGCTGCCGTGCGTGGGCTTTTTGGCGCTGGGGAGGGAGGTTGGGCTCTTTCTTCACTTACTGCTCGCCATCTCTCTAGCAGCGGCACGTGGGCTCAGCTGCCCCATGGCATCTGGAATCTTAGTTCTCTGACCACCCATTGAACCCATGTCCCTGCACTGGAAGGGGGATTCTTAACCACTGGATCACCTGGGAGGCCCCCCATCGTCCCTTGATATTTGTTAATGCTAAAGATAATTTTAATTTTGAAGTAATTTCATCCTTATAGAAAATTATAATAGTACAGAATGGTACAAATAGCTCCCCCAGCAACCATTCAAGAACGCATCGCCAAGCTGCTGCCCCATCATCTCAGAGAGTCTCGTTCCCTACAAACAAGAACGTTCTCCTGCAGTCTGTGATGGTCTCTCAGTCTTTCCTTGCTGTCCATGACCTTGACCTTGACACTTTCAGAGTAGAGGTCAGCTATTCTGCAGGATGGCCCTCCAGGATTTGTTTGTTTCCTTTTGATTAGATTCAGGTTAAGTATTTTTGGCTGCAGTGTCACAGGCTTTGTGTTATGTTTTCCTCTTTGTGTGTGATCAGAGAGAACACAACTTTAATTTGTCCCATGACTGGTGATGTGACGTTGTGACTTTGATCACTTGACTAAGGTGGTATCTGCCAGGTGTCTCCACTGTAGGGGTTCTCCTTTTTGTAATTATAAACGTTTTGTGAGGGAGAACTCCCAGACTCTTTTACTCCTTGGATTTTAGCACCTGTTGATACTTCTAGGCTGCTGCTGCTGCTGCTGCTGCTGAGTCGCTTCAGTCGTGTCCGACCCTGTGCGACCCCAGAGACGGCAGCCCACCGGGCTCCCCCGTCCATGGGATTCTCCAGGCAAGAACACTGGAGTGGGTTGCCATTTCCTCCTCCAATGCATGAAAGTGAAAAGTGAAAGGGAAGTCGCTCAGTCGTGTCCGACTGTTAGCGACCCCATGGACTGCAGCCCACCAGGCTCCTCCGTCCATTGGATTTTCCAGGCAAGAGTACTGGGGTGGGGTGCCATTGTTAATAACTCTGCAGGCTGTCAAATGATCATTTGTCTAATCCCATCATTCCTTCTGCATTTACTAGTCGGCATTTTACTTTTTAGAGATATCACCAGTCACTTTGTTTTTGTTTGTTTTTGGCCGTGGTGGGTCTTCATTGCTGCACGTGGGCTTTCTCTAGTTGTGGCAAGCAGGGGCTTCTCTTGTTGCAGAGCACAGGATCTAGGCACACAGGCTTCAATAGTTGCTGCTCACAGGCGCTAGAACCCGGGCTCGGCAGTTGTGGCGCAAGGGGCTTAGTTGCTCCACGGCATGCAGGATCTTCCTGGACCAGGGATTGAACCCATGGCCCCTGCAGTGGCAGGGGGATGCTTATCCACCACGCCACCAGGCAAGTCCATTAGCTGGCACTGTAGTGTAAACAGTTTTCCCTTCTTCTCATTTATTTGTTCATTCATTTTTAGCTGTATGCTTTTCTGGTTCATTCCATAGGTTCCAATCTGTTACTTTCATTATTTATTTCAGTCTTCAATTGTCTCAGAGCCAGTGGGAGCCCCTCAGAGCTGGCTCCCCCGTCCTTTTGATTTATCCCCATCAATTTCTGCACATATCTTTATTTTCTTACACAAAAGCTGTTATAGGCTCATCCTGTACTTTTCCTGCCTCTATCTTCAAATTGACCATTTTCCCTAGAAGCCCTGGTTCCTGATAGGGGAGAAACTGAGCTCTGGGTGCTGGGCAGGCCGATTGCTATTGCTGCCAGACCTTGTCGGTGGATAAAACTAGGGCAGATATGCGTGTGTACACACGTTTATGTCTATACCCACTTCATATTTGTCCATGAGTGCTGAAAACCATGGGTTCACATCTCTAACACACAGGGTTCCTGCCAGTTTTTCCCTTTCAATATTTGCAGCTCCTTCTCTGATGGTGAGAAACTGGACTGCTGTTATTTTCATATTTTACTTATTTGATCAACCTCTTCTCGGAAACCTATCTACCACTGTGTTGCCCCATGCCCCTCAGAGGTGACAGGTGCTGACAGACACAGGTGTGCTGTTTCGGTGACTTTAACGATCAGAAACACTGTTGCTGCTGCTTCTGACATGGGCTCCCAAACTGGTGACCAAATCTGGGTAAAAGTCAGAACACAACGCAGCACAGTTTTCCAGCATTTTACATGATAGCTGCAGTACTGAAAAGTCAAGTGTTTAGTTAAAAAATTTTTCACATAGAATGATGTTAGGTTTTAGCTGCTGAATAATTATAAACAGAGTCTTATAATAAAAATTAATTTTGAAATTATAATTCTGTAACATTGAAAAACCACAGAACATTTATAATGATTTAAAATGTTTGAAAATCCAGTCGTGGGACCTTTGGAAGTCTTGCAGGATTGAAGGGGTGATTCTTGCCCCCCGCAGGCCTCCACCCAGTCCCTGTGATGGATACAGATGCCTCCATGAACTCGCTACCATCTGTGCTTCTGGTCCTGCAGGTTGAGAACCAGGTTTAGAGCATTGAAATTATAATTCTGTAACATTGAAAAACCACAGAACATTTATAATGATTTAAAATGTTTGAAAATCCAGTCGTGGGACCTTTGGAAGTCTTGCAGGATTGAAGGGGTGATTCTTGCCCCCCGCAGGCCTCCACCCAGTCCCTGTGATGGATACAGATGCCTCCATGAACTCGCTACCATCTGTGCTTCTGGTCCTGCAGGTTGAGAACCAGGTTTAGAGCATGACACTGTGCTGGGTACCAGCTCTTGGGCTGACAGCGTGAGTGGTACCAGCTCTTCTGACTGCCCGCGGGCCTTGCCACCACTGTGGGGCTTTTATAAAGCTGTGGCTTGACTTGTGGAGCAAAGTGGGTCACAGCCTTGGAAAGAACAGTGCGCATCAGGCTCCTCTGCAGACAGGACCCCTGCTTTGGCAGCTCTGGCAACTGGGGAATCTCAGCCTCTGTGTCACCAAGTCTAAGCTTGTACTGCTCACCACTCGACAGGCCAATAAATGGAGAGACAGATTATTGGGGCCAAGAATAGTGATTTTATCTGGAAAGCGAGCAGACTGAGAAGATGGTGGACTACTGTCCCAAAGAACCATCTTCTCTGAGTTAGAATTCAGGGTTCTTTTATACTAAAAGGAGAGGGGATGGGACTTTCCTGGTAGTCCAGTGTCTAAGACTCCATACTCTCAATGCACGGGGCCCAGGTTCAATCCCTGGTCAGGGAACTAGATCCCACAAGCCTCAACCAAGAGTTCACATGCTGCACTAAAGATCTTGCATGCTACAACGACGATCAAAGACCCCACGTGCTGCAACTAACACCCATCACAGCCAAATAAATAAATACGTGTTGTTGTTGTTAGAAGGAGAGAGGGGATAAAGTCCTGGTTTCAGCCAGATTCTGGAGGGGTTGTGTTAATTTCTTCCTTCCAACAGCCACTGACAGGCAGGCCTGGTCAGGATGTTTCCTGTGAGCTAAGCAAAGCTATTTTAGCCTAAGGTTACCTGGGAGGCAGAGATCCTAGAGATGGGCCATTATGTATAATTTAAGCTTATAGGCAATATCCTTATGGTTATTAACTTGTAATAGAATGCAAAGATTCTTCCCTATTACACGTGTAAAGGCCAGAGTTCTCCTCAGCTCACTAGGGAAGGATGTAGAACAGAGAAAGCCTGGGAAGGGGCTGATTAAAGGAGGAAAAGGCACTCCCTCACCTTTCTCAGTGAGAGAAGATGCCCGTGGCCATTTGTTCATAAAACGCATCCAGAGCCGTGCCTGCCATGGTTCAGAGTGTGCAGTGGGGCAGTCAGAGTCCTGCTCTGTAAAGTGGATGGCCTGGATGTGTGTGTGGGGGGTGGGGAGACAGACAATAGATAAGAAAACAAGTAAGCATATGCACATCAACTATTATGGTGATACTGGAAAAGCTTTATCAAAAGTCCAAGTTGGGGGCTTCCCTGGCAATCCAGTGGTTAACACTTTTCCTTCTGATCCAGGAGGTGTGGAGCTAAGATCCACATCTTGGCCTCAGGGCCAAAAATCCAGAACATAAAACAGAAGCAGTATTGTAACAAATTCAATGAAAAAAAAAAAGAACAGGTACAAGTTCTTGTTCAACTCATCCAAAAAGAATCTGGGTGAGGAACACAAAGGGGGATAAAAAAAAACACATGGAGGCTAAGGAGCAAAGAGAACAAAGAAGCAGTTTATTGTGGCAAGAGTGAAAGGACACACTCAGAGAAGTGCGTGGGCACCCTCACGAGTGAGGGGTGCCTCCGCAGGCTTTTTTAAAATCGTATTTTTAGCCCTTTGAATGGCTTGGGGCCTTTTTGATTAGGGTGGAACATTCATTGAGGGGAAGGTATGGCCTGGATCGTACCAGGCTGCATCAGTCCCCTGGTCTTATGCATTTGTCTCCTGTAGCCACAGTGTGTGCACCCTAAGAGCTGTTTTTCCCTTAAGTTTCCCCTTACTAGTTGAGCACCACACAGAGAAGGGCATACAGGGTCCTCAGCAACCTGTGCATTTTACTGCACATCCTCCACTGTTTTCATGGTCAAGAGTTTCTTGTTCAGAGGCTACAAGGTATCTGTTTCAGACGCCATTCCTCCACGTGTCATGGCATCATTAAGGGCAAAGCAAAGAAGAGGCTTTGCCTTCTGCCTTATTTTGGGCAGACAGCAGTGAGAAGCAGCTTGAAGCAAGATCTTAGTGCCGTGACGGGGGATTGAACCCTGGTGGTGGTGGGGACAGTGCTGAATCCCAACCACTAGACCACAAGGGCCAGTGGCTGGAGTTGGGGCCCTGGCTCTTGTTTGCCTTGGAAAAAAAGAAAAAAGGAATTTGACAAAGAGACAGAAGGTATTTCTAAGCATTAACAAGAGAGAACAGGGCGCATGTGTCCTCAGTCGTGTCTGGTTCTTTGGGACACCACAGGCATGGACTAGAGTGGGTTGCCATTTCCTTCTCCTGCAGGGGATCTTTCCTACCCAGGGCTTGAGCCCACATCTCCTACATCTCCTGCAAGAATCGGAGGATTCTTTACCACTGGGCCACCTGGGATTAACAAGAATTTGGTTGTAAATGTCTAGCCTGGGGCCCATCTATCTTTAGCCTCAGGCCCAGCTGTCTTTCCTGCCTCCATGGGAAAGAACAGGTTCCTGAGAAAATAAAACAGAAGGAATCAGGGGCCACTTCAAGCTGAGGAGGGAAGGTTGGGGGAGGTGGCTGCAGGAAGATCTGTTCTCTCCTCGAGGTTACTTCTCAGGGCGGGGCCAAGGGCACTGAGGGGCCGAGCTGCCCTTGTCCCCGAGGCTGCGGGTCTCCTGCCAACACCGACAGTGATGTACTGGCTGGGAGCCGGAAAGCTCTAAAAGTCTTTGCCCAAAGAGGAAAGCGTGGGACGATGATAGGAATAAGCTGGCGATCTGGGCAGGAGAAGCTCAGAACAGAGATGTTAGGAAGTACAGGTTGATTATCAAAGGTATTTTGCAATTTCAGCAGAATACAGCATTCTTGGAGGGAAATCCCCTTATGGTTTTCTTCTAGTGACAAATCACCGTGGAGACACACCAGAGAAGATACAAAGAACTTCCCGACGTTTAAGTCAGACCCAGATATAGTGACCTCATTCAAAGAAACACCCAGTCCCACCAACTCTGACGGCCTCCCCTTGCCGGTGGAATGCGCCCCTTTATCCCGGTTTCTCCCTAGCCTCCCCTCACAGCGATCTAGGGTTGTCTCACAAGATGCTGCCCAGGACCAAGCCCTCTGATTGGGGGACTCGGGTCACGTGCTCCTTGATGCCCGCTCGCAGAATGAGGATCCAAAATGGCGCCCCGAGCGTGCCTGGGGTGAGGGAAGGGAAGTAGCATCGCCAGCAGCCCAAGAGGCTGCACCCACGTCACCCTAATGCCCCAAATGGCCCCAGCTTGTAGATTCTTCTGAGAACTAAAGGGAAGATGTCCAAGGACAATGTCCGCTTTGTTCCTTCCCTACAACTCTAGAGCTTTCTTTATTGTAAAAAGGGTCCCTTTTCCAAGCTTTGAAAACTTTTGTAATGTATGACTTTAAAAACAGGTTTTAAAATGCCCATTAAAGAAACTGGAAAATATACAAAAAGGAAAAACGTTAATTATGCATGTCTTTCCGTTTTATTCTGTTTATGGCATGGCTTACAGGCTCTGTAATCGTGCCTCTTACCACTGCCCATGACTTCATGACTTCATCGTCTCATCCGTGTATCCTTGGTCTTCGTCAACCCCATCTCCCATCCCGAGACCTCTGCACTACTCTTCCCTCTGCCTCGAATGCATTTCCCAGACATCTGAGTGCCTTATTTCTTCACCTCTAAGTCTTTGCTCACATACCACCTTTTTGCTGATGCCAGCCTTGACCATCCTACTTAAAATTGCATTCTGATCACCCTAATCCCCCTTGCACCACCCTGCTTTGTCTTTGCTCTGTAGTGCCTCTCACTCTCAGCGTACTAGGTCATTTCTTTATTATATCTATTGTTACTGAGGGTCTCCCCTGCTAGACTATAAGTTCCAGGAGAGCAGCGACCTTTACTATTTTTTTCTGGATGCATCCTCAGCATCTACAACAGCGTCTGTCACATAGCAGGCACTTGATGGATTTTCACTGGTTGAATGAATGAAGACTGGCTAGTGCTTATTGAAGATTTACTCTGGGCTAAGCATTGCACCAAAAAGTACCTTACCTTCTTTCAATGACTCTTGAAGAAAGTTTTAATACATTCATTTTACAAACAAGTAACCCTGGGCCAAGAGAGGCTAAGCAACTTGCCTGTGATCACACAGCTGGTAAATATCAATGGCAGGGCAATTCATCTCTGCCCTGGCTGGTGCGTGTGTATGTGTGTGCTGGAGCCTGAGAAGACACTCCCCGCTGCTCCAAGAGGACAGTGATGGGTTTCATCAGGCAGTGATATGATACGGGTGGAGAAGGTGGGAGGATAAGAGAGATCTCAGGGAGAGCAGCTAGGAGGCTACTGTACTCGGTTAGCTGAGAGCTGATAGTTCCCTGCATTAGCGGGTAGCCAGGGAGATGGGGAGAAGCGTCAGAGGTGGACAGCAGGATTTGGTAATAGATCGAATGAGGGGTGTTTAGATGGGGATCACATAGATGCAGATTGGGCCATGGGGCCCATGATTGAGGAAGCACTACCAGGAGAAGCTAGAAGGAGGGCGAGGGAACCAGAATAAGGAAGATGAAGCCAACCAAGGTGTTGCTGCTGCTGCTAAGTTGCTTCAGTCGTGTCCGACTCTGTGTGACCCTATAGACGGCAGCCCACCAGGCTCCCCCATCCCTGGGATTCTCCAGGCAAGAATACTGGAGTGGGTTGCCATTTCCTTCTCCAATGCATGAAAGAGAAAAGTGAAAGTGAAGTCGCTCAGTCTGTCTGACTGTTAGCGACCCCATGGACTGCAGCCCACCAGGCTACTCCATCCATTGGATTTTCCAGGCAAGAGTACTGGGGTGGGGTGCCATTACCGTCCCCGAACCAAGGTGCAATCAGGGGATATTCAATTAAAGTGGCTCCAGGAGCTGGAGAAAATGGCAGACCCTGCCCAGGAAGGAAGCTCGCAGTGGCTGGGGGAGAGGCACACAATGAGGCAAGACAGTCAGAGGGCATCTGGTGAGCAGGGGCAGTGTTCAAGGCAAGAGGGGAGAAGAAAAGGAGAGGAGGATGGCACCAAGGTTACCACATCCAAGTGGATGCTGCTGGCAGTACTGAGATGGAGGAAAACCCGGGGAGGATCCAGGATGGGACCAGTAAAGTTTGAGAGCCCTGTTAGGCAGCCCAGTGCCAATGTCAACTGTCAAAGTTGGTGTGAGTTTGGCTTCTGGCTTGGAGGTACACGCCTGGGAGCCATCAGGGCATGGTTGGCATATCCGGAGGTGACTGGTCAGATCAGTGACGATGCACCCTTTACTGAAGGACCCCACTGGCCTCTCTGCTCTTCCCCTTGCTCTGATCTGGCTGCACATCTTCTCTCAGAATGCCCCACACTCCATCCTGCCTCAGGGCCTTCGCATATGCTGCTCGTCTGCTGGGAGCATCTTGCCTCTGCTCCTCACTTAAACCCTTGGCTTGGGCATGGCTTCCTCTGGGGAAGCTGACCTCTGCGACCACATCAAATCCCCCTGCATACCCCACCCTGCGAACTTCACCCTCTGTAGGAACAGCGGCCACGGTTGTCAGTTTACACCTGTGTGTGTGATTCAGTGGGCTTTGTTTGCCATTAACCCCTTTCCCCTGTTCCTCTGTGCCTGATGGGGAAACGAGCTCCCACAGACACACTCTGACTGATCTGTGCCTGCCTTGTGCATTGGTCCCCAAAGCTCCCGAATGGAGTGCAGGGGCCTTAACCAGAAATAGGGTCCTCCTGCCTGCAGCCTGCCATTGTTCATCTTCATCTCTTGCTAAGATATTCTCTGCCCTGAGCAGGCTGCGTGCCTTTCTGCCCAGATGCTGCTGTGTGACCCAGTTAGCGGGCCTCCCTGTCCCCACTCCTGAGTGCTGGCGCCAGCATCTATATCTCGGGAGCCCTTCCAAATGGCTCCCCCTGGCCGTCTCTCCAGCCCTCCCACCTGTAAGTACCATATTTCTCCTCTGTATTCCCTCTGTGCTCTGTGTGCAGGCTCCATGAGCCCTCAGCGCATGCCGTCCTTCTGGAATACCTTTTGGCAGATCTGACCTATGTCCTTTGTGCTCTGAGGGCAGCAGCCAGGTCTGATCCACTTCACTCTCCCCTGGAACAGAGCCCAGCCCTGACTGACGTGTGCAGGCCAGGGTGGGGGGAATGGACTCTAGCTTCTCTGTGTGCGTGTCCCTGGAGCTCAAAATGTGATAGCACATCCTTATCTGGTGTCTAGAAGATGTCTTTATGAAGGAAAAGATAAAATCTCAGCCAGGACCCTAGATCAGATGGGCCCTCCTGACCTTTAAGAATAAGCCTTGCAACTCACTATGTTGTCATTTTGGTTTTGTTTAATCGAGCGAGTCTGAAAATTTGTATAATCTCAGAAAATATCCCACCTACGTATAAAAAGGTCAACCAAAAGGATCATACACATCTATGTATGTAAAAGAGGTCTTTCGACACTGCGGGTTTTTTTAAATTGGATAAAATATACATAACATTAAAGTTACCTTTTTAACCATTGAGGGGCATTAAATGTATTCAGAAACTCAGTACCCACTAAACAATAGCTCCCCATTTCCCCCTTCTCAGCCCCTGATAGCCACCCTTCTACTTCCTGCTTCTGTGAATTTGACTCTAGGGACCTCATATGCGTGGAATCATATCGTCTCTGTCCTCCTGTGACTGGCTTATCCCTTGGAATAACGCCTGTAGCCTGTCAGCATCTCCTTCCTTTTTAAGGCCAAACGATAGTCCGCTGCATGCTTGTAACACTGTATCGACTATCTTTTCGTATGTCCCATATTCTTGGCACCTGGGGTCTTGATCCGGAAAGTTGGCCTCTCCCAGGGCTCACTGATTCCTGGAGATAGAGAGCAACACCCTGTGAGTGCACCTTTGATGCACAAACCAGCAAGGCAGGATCCCCACCCGCAACCACCTCCCTCACCAAGCTCTCACACCAAGCCAATACTCTCCCTGCCCCAAACCACCCCAAGGCCAGGTGCTGGTAACTCAGGACCACCTTTACAGCCCAGATCCTGCAGAAATTATTCAAACTATCCAACCTTAAGCTGACTCAAGGGACCCCCTTCCTCCCCATTCCTCCCACAGAAACCCCAGTAAAGGCTCGGGGCCATGCTCTTCCTTTTCTTTTCTCTTCTCTTCTGCCTTCTGATTGACCCTGGTGCTTCCCTGCATGGTCCTTTATGGAGTTTCACACCTCCCATTTCTAGGGATCTGTGAGCAGAAAGCTCTTCCTTCATGCAATCATTTCTGAGTCTGAGGGTCTTGCCAAACCTGATTAAAACAAATCCAAGGCGTGTTTTCACAAAATTACATATTATTTATCCATCCATTGGTGGACAGCTGGGGACATTTGAGTTGTTTCTGTCTTCTGCCTGTTGCTGCTCTTTTAATTAAATATTCCAAGTATGCAGAAAGAAGTAGCAAGAATAAGGAAATGGACACCCCTGGACAGCTGCTTGACACTGTATACTGACATGACATGTGTCCCTACCTGCCCTCTCTCTCCTCCGGGGTGGTTCTTTCTCTTCCATTAGTATTATCCATCCCAGCAGGGATGCAACTTCGCCACAGGAAGGAGTATATGGTATCGTCTTGCACATTTTTTGAATTTTGTAGAAACAGCATTATACGATATATGCAGCAATGCGCTTTTCCCACTCAGCGTGATCTGATTCCCCCATGTTGAATGATGCTGCTCTAATTTGTTTATTTTACTTGGCTGCTGAGTATCCCATTGTTTAAATTCACATTAATTTCCATGTTAATCTCCTATTAATGGACATTCCAAGTGTTTCCTAGTTCACTAAAACGTGAACATCCGTTTGTGTGTGTGTGTGTCTTTGTGTGTGTGTGTGTGTCCATTTCGAGGGACAGCCCCAGGTGGGGAACTTAGGACACTGGTAAGTGCATCTTTCTTTCATCAGGCCTGGCCTAACTTTTCTCCAAACCGAGGTACCAGTTTGCACCGTGAGCAGCAAACATAAGGGCTCCTGTTGAGACAGAGGAGCCGACTCCTAGCCCTCAAATTCACCCCCAAACCAGATGCCGCCTTGGCCACACCTACCCTCTCAGAAACAAGCATCCTCTTTGGCTGGTCTTGGTGTTAGTGGGAGCGCGGTTTTCCAAAGCTTCTTTCAGTCATCCCTCAGCCAGGATGTTTTTGGAGAGAACTTATTTCTGCTGCAGGAAGCCCCTTGTATATAAAGGCTACAGGGGAAGCCTGCGTGCACGCATGCTAAGTCGTGTCCTTTGACCCTATGGAAAATAGCCCACCAGGCTCCCCTGTCCGGCTGACAGCAAATTGTTCCTGCCTGTGGGGGCATCCTCAGGACCAGCTTGACGCCCTGGCTGTCCCCTCTGGGAATATGCATGTCGGCCCCTACCTGCCCCTGGGAGCAAGGCTGGCTCCAACCTGGGGTTGGTGTCTTGCTCATCCCAGGCGAGAAAGGCTCAGTCAATTTGCTGGCAGTTGGTGTGGCAGATTTATCGGCATCAAACAAAAGACTATTTGCTTAATAATATGCTTGTTGTGAAGTGTCTTTGTGCTCATGTGTTCTGACAAGGCAAAGTGTTTTGGCAGAGAGGAGGCAAATTCCTTTGAAATTAGGATATTCAAAGTAACTACTCAACTCAGGCCTTTGCTATCGCTTTAAGGAGTCTGTTTGCCCGTAAAATCGTGGCTCTGCTATTTCCACCATTTTGTTGACATTTATTCCAATTTTCCCACAGCAGCTTCTTCCACTTTTCCTTCTGTAATTCAAAATCAGAATCTTTTAAGTCCTTGGGAAATTGTTTCTGCAATATTCTAAATTGAAAATACTTGCAAATGTGTACTTTTTAGAACCAGTGTAAATTTTAAATCCAGGACGAAAGTAACCTTTTATGTGCAATCTTGTCCATACTGTAAATCACAAAGTGTTTTATTCTCTGTTCTTTGAGCAGGTCTCAGTTGCTCCATGTTTTCATGAGATTGGAATTGCTGGTTGTGTGCGTTGAAGGGCTCCAAAGCTGTTCTCTGGGCTGAAGAGGCTTGAAACATCTGCTAGAGGGTCCAGCACCACCCCAGGCCTCTGCAGCTGTGGGCACCACGGGCGCCTGGGGCACCTGATGTCATGGGTCTAGTAAAACCTGTGATGGGTTGTGGCACCACCCTTGTTGAGGGTCACAGCCAGCTGCACCGTTCTCTCAATGTGCATCCCCCCAATACTCCTGGGCAGCTCATTGGGCTTACCCCAGGGAGCTACCAGCCAGCTTCTGCTGAGCACCAGTGCCAGTTTGCATTCCAGCACCTGCTACACAGCGGTCCCAGTACACAGTACACAGCGGCCCCTTCCCTTGCCCTGGCCTCCCGGCTTCTGCCCTCCCAGTGTTCTAGGAGGCAGGTTGGGGAGAAGGGCTCCCCTCCCTGGTCTGCAGAAGGGGTTGGATGCTGCCACTGAGCCCTCTGAACCCAGGAGAGTTCAGGAACAGCTGTTCAGGTTTCCCCTCTAAGACCCAGAAGTGCCCTGGCTGGGGAGGGGCCCGGGCTGAGCGGTGGACAAGTGGCTGTGATTCTGGGTGCCCCGCTGTGGTGCCCTCCACCTATTAACTGGTCAGACCCTCTTGCTGGTCCCTACTCCCTGTTCCTCAAGGAAAGCGGCCTCTCCACTTGCCAGAAATGTCTCTGTCCCAACTTGAGCTCACTGTCCCTGGAGTGCAGTTTCCTCGAGCCGGGCAATGTCTATGGCCTGGTTAACCGTATTCCTGAATGTCGAGTATCTCAGACCCTTCCGCGAGCATCATTCCACAGGGATGCGCACGCAGGGCTCAGGGTGGAGTGGGGGGAGTGTGTGGGGATGGGCACGTATGGAGGTCCCACGACGGAGGTAGGAGAAGGTGGGGACATGAGCCCCGATTGTCTCCAAACTCCCCCTGGCCCTCTTAGGCTTGCAGGATTGAACCCCTCTGGCAGTGAAAGCATCAAGTCCTAACCACTGGACCACCAGGAAATTCCCACCGGCCTCTCCCACCCCATGTCTCTAGTCAAAGTGAGTGGTCCTACTGGCCAACCTTAAAGACCCTTTAAGCTCTAAAAACTACTTGGAGATGGAATCAAGCCTATTTATGGGGTTTCCTGGCCGCCCAGTGGCTAGGGCTCTGGCTGGACACGGGTTCCGCCGCTGGTCTGGGAAGTAAGATTCCACAGCCCCGTGGCATAGCAAAACAAGGAAAAAGAGAAAGAAGTTAACTACTAAAACGGAAATACGAGAAGACTTGAAAACAATGAGGAAATTCTTTTTAAGGAGTTTGTATATTTAACAGTGGTTATCAGACAGATTCCACAAACTTCCAAGACCCCTCTCCCTTTGGTGACCTCGTTTGAAATGCTCATCCATTTTCTGCTTTTGTTCTCGGTTAATAAATGCATTTATGGTTCTGAAGTTCCCTACAAGTAAGGCTTTAGTTGCATCCCACTCATGTTTTCTACTATTCAATTCTATTATTTTTAAAATTCCATTATTATTTTTCAGTTGACTCAAAAATGATGTAGAGGTATAGGGTCAAAACAGTTTTGTTCTCTTTTCTTTTTTAGTTGGGAGATAGGCAGTGCAGTTAAAAGTTTCAAAATCCAAAGGCCTAAAAGCTCTATAAGAAAAACTACCTCTTTTTCCCCGTTCCCCTCAGCCAGACACCTATAAGCGACTAATATTAGTCATTAACTGAGTTTATATCTCAGGTATAGCTCAAAGTGTGTGTAGATGAGCATATAAACATATATTCCTTTCCCCCTTCTTAGACAAATCCTATGCCTTTAGTTCTGAAATGTGCTTTAGTTTGTCCTTAACAATATATATTAAGGATTGTTCCACATCAGTATGTAAGAGCTCCTTCATTTGTTTTCACAGCTGTGTAGTATTCCATCATTTAAACATATACCATTTTCTAAACCCAGTTTAGCTCTCTATTGATGTATATTTATGTTGTCTATGGCTTTGCAAATTGACAAACTATTGCCTTAAAAAAGAACACCTCTTTTCACAGAGATTGTTTCACACTGGGCAAGTATATCACTAGAAGTAGAACTGCTAGGTCAAGTGCATGTGCATCTACAGAGTCGGACACGACTGAAGCAACTTAGCAGCAGCAGCCAAATGCTTTTCTTTGAGGCTGTTCCAATTTATACACCCAGAAGCAGAGCATGAGGTTCTATTTACCTCTTAGTTTTGCCAACAGTATGCTACCAAATTTTTGTTCTGTTATCTATGAGTGAATAATGGTATATTTTCACTTTAACCTGAGTTTCTCTTCTTTTGAGTAAAGTAGAGCAACTTTATGTGTTCTAAAGTTGTTCACATGGATCTTGGTTTCTAAATGCTATTCTCCATTAAAAGAAATTAGCACTCCTTGGGTAAAGGGCTGATTCCCTGGGGCAGGGAAGATGCAAGACAAGCCTGGAGCATCTTGTAGTGTCAGAATTAAAGAAGTGCTTAACCAACAAACAAAAATCCAAGCAACCTACAATAATAGGGGACTGTCAAAGAGTCACAGGAGCCAACTGAATAAAGCTCCCAGGGGCCAAATCTGGAACTATATGAGCAGCAAGCTAAATACAGTATTGGACTACATTTGCAACTTTTCTGTACATCTAAAATCATTCCTAGATAAAATGTTTAACTTTGAAAAGTTATTGTATTTCTTTTTCTAATGAAGACCTTGGTTATCTCCTCTGTCAATTTTTTTTGGGGGGAGGGGGGTTGTAAGTCTTTTTGCTTATTTGTAGTTCTTTATATATCAGGATTTGGCTGTAATGTGAATTATACATATTTTCTCCAGTTTGGCTTTCTTTTTAAAATTTTACTAACAGTCATTTTTTCCCACCCAGAAATGTTTTAATTTATATAGTCACATTTATTCATTTTTTGGTATGTTTCATGGCTTTAAAATTTGTGTTGTATCTGGGAATTCTTCCCCATTCCCCATATTATAAAATAATTCTCCCATAGTTTACTCACGTGCTTTTTCCTTAAGAAGTGTTTTGTTTTTATATATTTCCAACATTATATGATACAAACTTTTGATTTCTAAAACTGTATCACTTAGAGCAGTCAGGAGACAGAAACCACTCTAGTTATTTGAACAGGGAGAACTTAATATAAAGAATTATTCACTAGACATCCAAAATTGTTAACTAGATAACAGACAAGGTAAAGAGATAAATTAAGGTATTCGGTGATTAGCAATCACAGGAAGCAGCTAACCCTCCCGGGGCTGAAGGAACACAGAGGAGCAACTGGAATTATTAAACTCAGAAGAAGGTCCCTCCTCTAGACCTGGGACTCAACACCTCTAAGGAGAGTTGTTGGCTAAATTGATGTCTCTGAGAGGTAAAGTGAGAGCATGAAGTTGGTTTGCAAGTGCTAGAAAAAAACTGTGTTGTCCTAAAACAAAACAGCCAGTTATTCTACCACCAGAATGAGTTTATTTGGGAACGGCAAAACATTGCGACTCACATATACAATCTACTAGGAATGACACGGAAGTCAAGAACAAATGGGAGGAATGCTTTTTTATAGAGAAGAGGGCTCTGGGCGGGGCTATTATAAACAGAGAGTCCATTGGAGGAAACTGGGAGCTCAGAGTGTAGTGACTTTTCATTGGCGGAGTATGACAGTCTCTTATTGGTTGGGCTGTTGCCAGGCAGAAAGAAATTCTTCCTTTCTCTTGATGGGTGGAAAGTAGCAACTTTCTTCCTACTAGGTCTGCAGCTGAGATCAAGTGGCAGGGTATGAGAGCTCCCCCTTCTGACCACCTGACTCTGTTTCAAATGAAGTTTCGGTTTATTAATTTTCACAACTGCATCTTGGATCCCACTGCTGCTGTAGGTGGGAACTGCTGCTGCTGGCTGAAGATTTGCTAGGATAAAGTTCTCCAGAACAGGAAGCAAACAGGAAGTATTTACTCCTCTCTTCTTCCTCTAGTTTTGCTGTGTCTCTAGTGCCTGCTCTGAGCAGAACCCACCATGGGCCCTGCTGACAGAGCAGAAGCGTCAGCAGCCCTGGGATCACAAAGCCAAATAGAGAGGGCTGATTTGAGCTGAGATAATAGTTTCATTACTGACCTGTTTATTTTGGTAGCTTTTGCACACTTCAGTCCATCCTCTTCCATGTTACAGTGGGGCAGCAAATTACAATGGCTGCAGAAAAGTGCCTTACCTTTGTTTTCTAATCCCTTGAAATGAGTCAATATTAGTGTAGGCTTGCCATATTGTATGCTTACTCATTGATTTGCCCACCATTTCTTCTTCCATCTCAGACCTTTTCACATATGATTATTTTCCTTCTTACTGAAGTACCTCCTTCAGAAGCCCCTTTGGTTGGCATCTGTTGCTGGTATACTCTCAATTACTATCTGTTCATAAAATCATTATTTCACATTAGTGGTGCTCAGAAAACATTATTACATTGTCTTCGGGCTTCTGCTGTAGCTGGTGATAAGTATGCTTTCAACCTACTTGTCATTCTTTTATTGATTATCTATCTTTTCAAATAACTTATATATAAGTGAAAAGACAATAAGGGATATTTAAAAAGACATTGATTTGGGAAACAAACAAATGGCAGTCAAAATCTTGCCTCATCTCTGAGACCTTAGGCAAGTTTCTTAACCTCTGAGTCCCATGACTTCATGTTAAGAAGGAATCTGTACTCTGAACGGTAGTTATGGATATCTGTGAGGCTGCATACATGCCCTGGACACATAGAGACACTGCTGACATGGCAATGGTCTTTCCCAAGGATTCCATCTCTTTTCACATTTTTATGACACTTAAAGGTTAAATTTGAGTCTGTCAACAATGATGGTTAGTGTTTATCTTGAAATGTCAAAGCACAATTCCAAGTATGGCTCACTTTATTAATTTTCTGTAACATGTTGATATAACTTTCTTTGTGATTACCTTAACAAGGAAACTTACAAGCCTCTGATTAATTAACTTCACAGCACCAACTACAGCACCTCAAACTCAGAATATTTTCATGTCAAAATGGGACAAAAGAATAGAGGGAGTTTGGGTCCCTCTTTGGGCAAGAGACTGGTAATTGTCCTCTGTTACTATCTACATAGCACCACAAGGGTCCTGTTCAGTATACAGCTGTGGTCAAAACAACAAGACAACTATTCTTGAGCTTGAGTGCTTTGTGAACAGTGTTTTAAATCACAAACTTTGATTTAGAAGTTTTCCTAAAATTGTGGTCATATTTGTATGTGTATTGGACAACTTGACATTCAAAACAAGCAGTTGCCCTTTGAATTAAAAGTAGGATGTTCATCTGGGGAATTATTTACCTTCAGCAGAGTTGGCTCCCTTCTCATCTAGGCCTTTTAACAGCTCCGTTATCCACTGACTCATCTGTGTTCCTCTGCAAAGAACCCTTCTCACCTTCACCCTCACCACTCAAAAGCTGTGCTCGTTTTGAAATCACACCTTTCTCATCTTTTTTAATGTATTGACATTGTACAAGGAAGAAAAGACAAGATATATTGAGAAATAAATTGTGTGAGAGGATTAAGGAGTCCTAAACTATTAACCTATGAAGGTTAGTAATGAGAATGTCTCCCTACTCCTTAAAAGTATGGATGCAAAGGGACAGTGTTCTTGATTGGAAGAGAAACCATCAGTTTCCACCTAGTTACTCAACAAGAAAGTAATCTAATCCTTTGCCTGAACCTTGTTTGCCCAATAGGACACTATGGGGAGATGTTAATATTTCCTGATACCTCTTCTCTTTCTGTTCTCAGCTTGTCTTTGTGGATGACGTCAACCTGCTTGCTCTGGGGGCCTATGGGGCTCAGCCTACTGCTGAGTTACTTAGGTGGTGGTTCGATCACTGGAGCAGGAATGACCTAAAAGATTGTTCTATGATTAAACTAGTGGACACTCAAATTATGTGTGCTCTGGGGCCCTCAGGGACATTTTCTGAGTTTGTGATGATTAAGATTAAAAACCACCCTGGCTGTGTTGGTAGGTGTAGAAAGAAAGAGAAACCAATGGGACGTTAGGGGTCATGATGTTCTGTGTGCTTCTCAGTGTACACACGGCCTCCTGAAGGGGTTCACCGCAGGGACGGACACTGCAAAGTGGGTGGCCTGGGTTCGGGCCATTCTCCCACCAATTCATCCAAATCCTTTGCGCCCACCTTCTGGGTCTTTGCTCCCCATTTCCCATCCTGCATCCTGAGAACCCCAGTCTCCTGTCTCAGTCCTTAACTTCCAACTGTATGAACTGTCCCTGATCGAAGATAAGAGGGCTCTGGGCGGGGCTATTATAAACAGAGAGTCCATTGGAGGAAACTGGGAGCTCAGAGTGTAGTGACTTTTCATTGGCGGAGTATGACAGTCTCTTATTGGTTGGGCTGTTGCCAGGCAGAAAGAAATTCTTCCTTTCTCTTGATGGGTGGAAAGTAGCAACTTTCTTCCTACTAGGTCTGCAGCTGAGATCAAGTGGCAGGGTATGAGAGCTCCCCCTTCTGACCACCTGACTCTGTTTCAAATGAAGTTTCGGTTTATTAATTTTCACAACTGCATCTTGGATCCCACTGCTGCTGTAGGTGGGAACTGCTGCTGCTGGCTGAAGATTTGCTAGGATAAAGTTCTCCAGAACAGGAAGCAAACAGGAAGTATTTACTCCTCTCTTCTTCCTCTAGTTTTGCTGTGTCTCTAGTGCCTGCTCTGAGCAGAACCCACCATGGGCCCTGCTGACAGAGCAGAAGCGTCAGCAGCCCTGGGATCACAAAGCCAAATAGAGAGGGCTGATTTGAGCTGAGATAATAGTTTCATTACTGACCTGTTTATTTTGGTAGCTTTTGCACACTTCAGTCCATCCTCTTCCATGTTACAGTGGGGCAGCAAATTACAATGGCTGCAGAAAAGTGCCTTACCTTTGTTTTCTAATCCCTTGAAATGAGTCAATATTAGTGTAGGCTTGCCATATTGTATGCTTACTCATTGATTTGCCCACCATTTCTTCTTCCATCTCAGACCTTTTCACATATGATTATTTTCCTTCTTACTGAAGTACCTCCTTCAGAAGCCCCTTTGGTTGGCATCTATTGCTGGTATACTCTCAATTACTATCTGTTCATAAAATCATTATTTCACATTAGTGGTGCTCAGAAAACATTATTACATTGTCTTCGGGCTTCTGCTGTAGCTGGTGATAAGTATGCTTTCAACCTACTTGTCATTCTTTTATTGATTATCTATCTTTTCAAATAACTTATATATAAGTGAAAAGACAATAAGGGATATTTAAAAAGACATTGATTTGGGAAAAAAACAAATGGCAGTCAAAATCTTGCCTCATCTCTGAGACCTTAGGCAAGTTTCTTAACCTCTGAGTCCCATGACTTCATGTTAAGAAGGAATCTGTACTCTGAACGGTAGTTATGGATATCTGTGAGGCTGCATACATGCCCTGGACACATAGAGACACTGCTGACATGGCAATGGTCTTTCCCAAGGATTCCATCTCTTTTCACATTTTTATGACACTTAAAGGTTAAATTTGAGTCTGTCAACAATGATGGTTAGTGTTTATCTTGAAATGTCAAAGCACAATTCCAAGTATGGCTCACTTTATTAATTTTCTGTAACATGTTGATATAACTTTCTTTGTGATTACCTTAACAAGGAAACTTACAAGCCTCTGATTAATTAACTTCACAGCACCAACTACAGCACCTCAAACTCAGAATATTTTCATGTCAAAATGGGACAAAAGAATAGAGGGAGTTTGGGTCCCTCTTTGGGCAAGAGACTGGTAATTGTCCTCTGTTACTATCTACATAGCACCACAAGGGTCCTGTTCAGTATACAGCTGTGGTCAAAACAACAAGACAACTATTCTTGAGCTTGAGTGCTTTGTGAACAGTGTTTTAAATCACAAACTTTGATTTAGAAGTTTTCCTAAAATTGTGGTCATATTTGTATGTGTGTTGGACAACTTGACATTCAAAACAAGCAGTTGCCCTTTGAATTAAAAGTAGGATGTTCATCTGGGGAATTATTTACCTTCAGCAGAGTTGGCTCCCTTCTCATCTAGGCCTTTTAACAGCTCCGTTATCCACTGACTCATCTGTGTTCCTCTGCAAAGAACCCTTCTCACCTTCACCCTCACCACTCAAAAGCTGTGCTCGTTTTGAAATCACACCTTTCTCATCTTTTTTAATGTATTGACATTGTACAAGGAAGAAAAGACAAGATATATTGAGAAATAAATTGTGTGAGAGGATTAAGGAGTCCTAAACTATTAACCTATGAAGGTTAGTAATGAGAATGTCTCCCTACTCCTTAAAAGTATGGATGCAAAGGGACAGTGTTCTTGATTGGAAGAGAAACCATCAGTTTCCACCTAGTTACTCAACAAGAAAGTAATTTAATCCTTTGCCTGAACCTTGTTTGCCCAATAGGACACTATGGGGAGATGTTAATATTTCCTGATACCTCTTCTCTTTCTGTTCTCAGCTTGTCTTTGTGGATGACGTCAACCTGCTTGCTCTGGGGGCCTATGGGGCTCAGCCTACTGCTGAGTTACTTAGGTGGTGGTTCGATCACTGGAGCAGGAATGACCTAAAAGATTGTTCTATGATTAAACTAGTGGACACTCAAATTATGTGTGCTCTGGGGCCCTCAGGGACATTTTCTGAGTTTGTGATGATTAAGATTAAAAACCACCCTGGCTGTGTTGGTAGGTGTAGAAAGAAAGAGAAACCAATGGGACGTTAGGGGTCATGATGTTCTGTGTGCTTCTCAGTGTACACACGGCCTCCTGAAGGGGTTCACCGCAGGGACGGACACTGCAAAGTGGGTGGCCTGGGTTCGGGCCATTCTCCCACCAATTCATCCAAATCCTTTGCGCCCACCTTCTGGGTCTTTGCTCCCCATTTCCCATCCTGCATCCTGAGAACCCCAGTCTCCTGTCTCAGTCCTTAACTTCCAACTGTATGAACTGTCCCTGATCGAAGATCCCGTTTCCCTGACCCCAATCAAGTCCTCTCCCAGTGGGTCTCTGCTATTGAGAGGAATTTAAATAGGAGCAGTTCAAAGAATTGACCCTTAAAGATCCTTTACATTTTCCAAGAGAAATTTATAAGCTCGAAGGAATCTCTGTGCACGGAAATTTTTTTATGTGAGAATGTCGAAAATGGCTTGAGTCAACTAACTGGACATTTTCAACTGTTTCCCTCCCGAACTCAAGTTGGTCATTCTATTTTTAAACAATTCCTTTTTTTGGTGTATCACTTCTCCAGGGACTCCCTCTGGCGCTTCCCTGCTAATCCCTGACCTCTGTATGACCTGTGACACAGACTTTGACTGTGGCCGGCACTCTCTGGGCCACTTTCAAGACTTTTTTTTTTTTCTTTAAAAAGACGAATAAATAAAACACTATATTGCTCCAGGTCTCAGACTTCAGTTTTGCTTTATCTCTGTCTTCTGTACTTACCTGTTTACTTTTCCCACCCTTTCAGGTCATGTACAGATGTGAGAGTTGGACCATAAAGGAAGGCTAAGTGCTGATGATTTCAAACTGTGGTGCTGGAGAAGACTCTTGAGAGTCCCTTGGATAGCAAGGAAATAAAACCAGTCAGTCCTAAAGGAAATCAACCCTGAATATTCACTGGAAGGACTGACACTGAAGCTGAAGTTCCAACACTTTGGCCACCTGATATGCAGAGTCAACTCATTGGAAAAGACGCTGATGCTGGGAAGTACTGAAGGCAAGAGGAGAAGGGGGCAACAGAGGATGAGATGGTTGGATGGCATCATCAACTCAATGGACGTGAGTTTGAGCAAACTCTGGTAGATAGTAAAGGACAGGGAAGCCTGGCGTGTTGCAGTCCGCGGGGTTGCAAAGACTTGGACATGACTTAGCGACCAAACAACGGCAATCAGGCCCTGGAAAGGTTGAATCCATGAAGTCACGACCCGGAGGTCCAAGCAGGGGGTCACTGGAACCTCCAGTCTATAGCTAGTTGGTCAGGAGCACAGGTGACAGCCTGGGTCTGTGACTTGCATCTGAAATGGGGGAAGAGAAAGTGTCTCATGGAACCCAGTGAGCCCTTTATCTGTGGGATCTCATGCTACTCCAGGTAGACAGGATTGAGCTGACTGCCAAAACACCCAGCAGGTTTCTGGAGAATTGCTTAGTGATGTGGAGGAAACCTACTGACCCCCCTTAAATTGAAATTGGATTCAGAATTCCTTTACATGTGGTCTAGTCTGGAAAATGTCCCTTGTGCGTTTGAGAAGAACATGGATGCCATTGTTGTTGGGTGGAGTGTTCTGTATATGTCCATTAAGTCTAGTTGGTTCATTGTGTTAAATCCTGTTTCCTTACTTATCTTCCATCTGGTTGTTCTATCCATTATTGAGAGTGGGATATTGATGTCTCCAGTTATTATTGTAGAATTCTCTGCTTCTGCCTTCAATTCTATAAATTTTTGCTTCACATATTTTGATGGTCTGGTATTAAGTGTATGAGTGTTCATTCTTGCAGGGATTGGGGTCATATTAATATGGGATGAAAAATCCCTGTGATGGGGAGCATGCCCACTGTGCCTTCCAACTGCCAAACACAATCTACTTGATCTGTGCTTTATCTTTATTGATTGCTTTCCATTTATAAATGTTTAGTCTCCTCTAGATTTCTGGGGTTTGTTTTTTTCTCTTCTTTAATTCATGTGCAACTTATTTTCATGTGTGATGTAAGGCATGGATCCAACTTTCCTTCCCATATTGTAGCCACTTGTCCTGAAACTATTGCTTAAGGACACTCCGGCTCTTTCACTCATATTCGGAGTGAATATGATGCACTGTTATTTCTGATAGGCTGTTTTGTTCACTGAACTGCTATTCATCAGGAACAGAAGCAGTATGAGTGTATATGGTTACAAGTAGAAAACCCAATCTGAATGGGTCTCAATGGGCTCAAATCAAGGTGTCAATAGGGCTGGTTCCTCCTGGAGGCTCCTGGAGAGAGTATTCCTTGCCTCTTCCAGCTTCTAGAGGCTGCACCTCTCTGTTCTATGCCAGCAGTGTAGCATCTTCAAATCCCTCTCTGCTTCTGTCTTCATGTCAATTGATTACATCAGGCCCACCAGGAATAATCCAGGATAATCTCCCCATTTCAAGATCCTTAATTTAGTCACATCTGCAAAATCTCTTGCCCATAAGGTATCATTTACAGAGGATTAGGAGCAAGTATCACTCCTTGTTGTCCCAGGGGAAGGGTAGTAGCTTACTCTCCTTGTGGGAAGTGGTGGGGTGGGGCGGGGGTGGGGGTAGGAAGGGCTCTGGGGGCAGGGCAGAGGAGCTGGGAACTTTCCAGAAAGGCTCACTAGACTCGGGGCATAGCTGTCAGCTCAGCTTTGTTGTGATCTGGGTCTAGAGGGTCCTCAGCCTGTGATCCAAGCCCAAGCCCGCTCTGTTTGCCACACAACAGGCCGATAATGGGAGGTGAGTCGTTGGGTCAAGGGATAATGACCTTACTCAGAAAGCTAGCAGACCAAGAAGATGTAGACTAGTGTCTCAAAGAGCCGTCTTGTCCTAGTCCAAATTCGGGCTTCTTCTATATAGAGGAGCAAGAAGGGACGTGCTGACCAAGGGCTGAGCGGCCGCTACAGGCCGCACCTGCCCCGCCCCTATTACAAGCCTGTTCCCTGTCAGGCCTCTCCCCTCCCCCTGCTCCACCTGGCCCTTCTCCATCCCAACTGCTTCTTGGCTGGTCTCCCACCTCCATCTGGCCCAAGCATTGCAGCCAGAGTAAGCTTTCCAAGGTGGAAATCTGAGTGAGTCACTCAGCTGAAAATCCTGCTGACAGCTCCGGGTTACCTTGTAGGATGAAGTCCCACATCCCCAGCCTTGCAGTCCCCCTCTTCAGGACCTAGTGCTCATTCTTGCTTCATCTCCCAGGCTGTGGAGAGAATTGCCTTTCTCCCGTTGTTCCAGGCTGATTCTTGCCTCTTCACCTTCATCGGTGTGGTTCCTTCTGCCTGAGGTCCTTTCTCTTATCCTTCATCTGCCAACTCCCATTCATCCTTCCCTGGTGGCTCAGCTGGTAAAGAATCTGCCCACAATGTGGGAGACCTGGGTTCGATCCCTGGGTTGGGAAGATCCCCTGGAGAAGGGAATGACCACCCACTCCAGCATTCTGGCCTGGGGAATTCCATGGACTGTATAGTCCTTGGGGTCTCAAAGAGTCGGACACAACTGAATGACTTTCACTTTCACTTTTCATTCATCCTTCGGAACCCAGCTTGACTGTCACCTCCTGGGGATACTTGGGGATAGGCCAGGATCCTGCAATGCCACAGAAATGGATTCAGTCTGGTCCAAACAAACAGGGGAGGGGTGGTCCCCAAAGGGCTGATGCCGTCTCAAGGGAAAAGGACACTGGACACGTGGGGGCACTGCCCGAGACTATGCCGCCCTCTCTGGCCACCAGCGTGGGCCTGGAGCTCCTGTGGGAACGCACACCAGCCTGGCACTGACCACGTCGCATCCTTGGTGCCTGGATTCTCGCCTGCCTCCCCGTCCCTGTGAGCTCCTGTTGAAGGCCCGGCCTGGCTCAGCTGGGCCCTCTGGGTTGGCACAGTGCCCAGCACACAGCTGCCCCCAGGTGGTGGATGTAGCAGGGGTTTGAGGAGGTTAGAAACTCAGAAACACAATGAACCAAAAGGTCTGGGAGCTGTGAGCAGGGCCTGAGGCCAAGGCAAATGGACGGGAAACAGTCCTTTCTGTTCAGGGCTTTCTTTCTCGAGAACAGGGGAGACTGGTGGTGCATTCTCTGAGCAAGTGTTTGACAATGTCTAGGAAAACCAGGCAGATGCTCACGCTCTGTTCAGCAGGTCCACCCTGCAGACACAACCGAAGCGAGCGTGCATCCCACTGAGATGTTACATGAGGCCCCAGAACAGCTTCGTTCACAAGAGCCCCAAACTGGAAAGAACCCTAATGCCCTCTCGGTGAAATGGACTCTTTGTGCACTATTCACAAAATGGAAAGTTTGTGTTAGAATTGACTCCTCCTGCACCAGTTGGGGGTTGAAAACCCTCCTCCAGCTAAGAAGGAAACACCAAATCTGTTTGGGGAACACTTTTAAACCAGGGGAACTTGGAATTGAATTTAGATGATGAAGCAAATAAAAACGATAGCATTTATCTTTTCGTGTTGAGATCCGAAATCTGTTTGTATCTTTGGCATTTTTAGAACTTAGAAAGTTTAAGCAAATTGGGCAAACTTGAGTGCTAACATCAGACTTGCAATTCTAATTTTAAATGTGCTTTTGAGTCATTGGTTTCGACCTGTGATTGTAAAGCTTAAATCTTATGAAGTGATAAACAGTTTTTGAATATTTAAAAATTGCCATGATTATAAGTTTAATATACCTGATTGATAAGGATCACTTAAGGACTTGGGAAGATTTGTTAGTCAGATAATTTAAAAACTTAGAAAACGAAATACAATACACTTTGATTGCAGCTTAAAATGTTTAAAGGAGTTTAATTAACTAGGTAAATGCTGCAAACATTAATCAAAGTTTGCCTTAAAAATGATTGTTAAAATTGGCTGGATCTATTCATAGAATAAGATTTGTAAATTGCATATAAAAGCTCAGTGAAGAATTGGGACTTAAAAACCAAAATATTTCTGAAAGTCTTTTCTCTGCCCAGAAGCTGCCCTCAAACATGTAAGAAAAATCCATGGGTTGGGACCAGAAGGAGGCTGGAGGGGCTATGACTCAGCAGCCACCTTCCCAGCCAACATCCTAGACCAATGGGGCAATAGGTCTGGCAGGTGGTGCCAATGAGGGGGTGATGTGAGCCCTGGATCCGGGCTCCCACCTTCCTCTCTCCATCCCCAGCTCGGAGACACTCCTCCAAAGCAGCCTCTAGGATCTGCAGAGACCTGGGGTCACTAGATTTCCCAGGCCCTGTGCTTCACGGTCTCTGTGAGAAATGAGCCTGCACACCCCCTGACACCCTCTGGTCTTCAGAGCCTCTTGTCTGCTTGGCGTTGCCCTTTGTGGTGGACAGAATATGTTTGTCTGTGTGTTAGCTGCTCAGTCGTGTCTGACTTTTTGTGACCCCGTAGACTGTAGACCCCGGCCAGGCTCCCCTGTCCATGGACTCCTCCAGGCAAGAATATTAGAGTGAGTTGCCATTCCCTTCTCCAGGGGATCTTCCCAACCCAGGGATCGAACCCAGGTTTCCTGCATTGCAGGCATATTCTTTACCACTGCCCTGCTGGGCAGAATAATGCCACCCCTAAAGATATCCAGGTCTTAAACTCTGGAATCTGTAAGTATTGCCTTAAATGACAAAAGAGACTTTGCAGGTGTGATGGAATTAAGGTTTCTGTGATTAAGGAGTATTATCCTGGATTATCTGGGTGGGCCCTAAATGTGATCACAAATGTCCTCGTAAGAGAGAGGCAGAGAGAGATTTGCTGAGAAGAAGTGCCAATAGAGTGCTGAAGCAGGAGGCTACGCTCCCAAGCGCAAGACATGGAGCTCTGGAAGCTAGAAAGGGCGAAAAGGAAGATTTTCCCATGAGCCTCTGGAGGGAGCAGGTCCCTGCTCTCCTCCTGATTTCAGCCCAGGAAGACACTGACTGTGGCCGCTGGACTCCAGGCTGTCAGAGGAGCAGCGTGTGGTTTTGAGCTGCCACGTTGGTGGTCACTGTCCCAGCAGCAGAAGGAAACAGGTACGCCAGCAGTGAGCGCGCTCTTGACCTTGGCTCCCTGTGACGCTGCCGCTCTGCTCGGTGGAGGGGGGCGGCCCACGGCCCCTGCTGACCCCTTGGACCGAGTGGGGGGCCTGGGGAGATTTCAGTCCCTCCTCTTCCCCAGCGAGCTGCTGACATCTCAGTGTTTAGGGGAGGACATCTTGGCACCTGTCCCAGTCATTGGTGCAGGGTTCCCTAGCCGGACCTGGTACCATTGTCAGTGGGTGTGGCTAGCGTGGGGACGAGCTCAGAGCCTCTGTAAGTCTGCAGGCGGCACACCCCGGGGCCTGGCTGTGGGTCCCTTTCTTCATCTGCCGGCCCCTAACGCAGCCTCCCCTGCAGGTCTCCTTGCTGAGGTGGAGTGGACTGCACGCTGGGGCTGAACCACAGTGGTGGCCATCATCGCCTGTCATACTGGTGAGCCGCAGACCGCTGGGGACCATAGGCTACTGCATGCCAGACTGGCACTCCAGCACCTCACCGTCTCTACCCGCTTCCTGCGCTCCTGGCAGTGTGGTCTGGTTCCCCTGACATCTCAGGGATGCCTGCTGTTAGATCAGGGGAGACAAGCCAAACATTTCACAACCAACCCCAGAGGCCACACCAATTCACATCGCAGTTAAGCTGAAGTTCACAGGCAACAAAGTGTGATCCAGAGATCTTGAAAGGGTGCTGACCTGCTTCTCGGGGAGGCACAAGACAATCAATCTGTTGGAGTAAGGAAAGAAATATCAGAACTCCCATTTGTATTTATTTTTAGCTCATTCTTTTAAATGTCCACTTCTTTAATATCTTTTATATTAGCTTTAATGAATTAGAAGTTTAAGTATACATCTACAACTGAATAACATGAAATTCGGCTTTCCTGGCGACTCAGTGGTAAAGAATATGCCTGCCAATGCAGGAGATGTGGGTTTGATCCCTGCGGTGGGAAGATCGCCTGAAGAAGGAAATGGCAACCCACTCCAGTATTCTTGCATGGGAAATCGCATGGACAAAGGAGCCTAGCTGGCTATAGTCCATGGGGTTGCAAAAGAGTTGGACACAGCTGAGTGACTAAAAAAAAAGGGAAAAACATGAAATGATAAGACAAATGCTTTAAACTTTTTACTTAATGAAGATGATGAGTAAAGAACATTTTTACCCCACTAGTCTAACTGTCAAGCATTTATTGATTATCTACCATAGGCAAAGAACTGTGCTAGATGCTGGGGCGATTTTTAAAAAGAGAGTGCATAGGAGATGGTTTCTAGCAGAGAGGTTAGAAGTGCTGCTCTGAAGGACAGCTTAGGGATGGTATTTGTAACTCACACCACAGCCAAGGGTTAATTTTCCTCAAATATAAAGAGCATTTACGAATCAACAAGAAAACAACTTAACAGTCCAATTGGGGGAGGGGAGAGGCTGGGCAGAGGAGATTCATGGAAATTAACTATAAATGGCCACTGAACATGTCAAATATGCTCACTCATCATAAGTGGGACACACATCAAAAGAACCCTGAAATACCAGTTTCCCCCCATCATGTTTTCCAAAGTCCACAATGTGAGAGCAGGGGCTAGTGATGGCAAGGGAGGCAGGTCATCTATCACAACAGTGGCAGCTTCAGGATTACACACACACACACTTCCAAGCGGGCCACTCCTCTTCTGGAAATTCACCTACCAATATACACACCTGTGGCAAATAAATTGCATATATCAATATGGGGGGTATCACTTAGGCTTAAAGAATTAGGAAGCTCTATATGTTCAGGTGGGCCTCCTGGTGACGCAGTGGTAAAGAATCCATCTGCCAATGCAGGAGATCCGGGTTCAGTCCTTGGGTTGGGAAGATCCCCTGGAAAAGGAAATGGTGACCCACTCCGGTATTATTGCCAGGAAAATCCCATAGACAGAGAAACCTGTCTGTGCATACAGTCCGTGGGGTTGCAAAGAGCTGGACACGAGTGAGCGACTGAGCAGGCACGCACACACCCACGACAGGTCAGACCCCTGCACAGGTAGGGAAGCGAGCTGGAAAAGGAACCACAGAGCCCTACCCCAGGTCTTCACAGGGGCCGTGTTAAGCTCTCCAGCCTCAGTTTCCTTGTTGGGAGCGAACACTGCCCAGCCCTTAAGCCCTGGGCTCGCTGGACGCCAGGTGAACACAGGCTCGGTATTTCGCTGTCAGTTGGGGATTTTCCAGCACCAGGCTCTGTGCTCTGGGCTTCACATAGATTAGCTCACAGAAGCCTCACAACAGCCCCGTGAATGGGCTGCTTTCTGCATCTCAGTTTCCAGGTGCTGAAAGTGAGGCTGAGTGAAGAGGTTAAATAATTTCATGTCACACAGTGACAAAGCAAGTTTCCGCCTAGCTCTCTCTCTTTCCAAGTGAAGGGAAAGCGAAAGTTGCTGGGTCGTGTCCGACTCTTTGCGACCCCAGGGGCTACACAGTCCGTGGAATTCTCCAGGCCAGAATATTGCAGTGGGTAGCCGTTCCCTTCTCCAGGGGCTCTTCCCAACCCAGGAATCGAACCCAGGTCTCCCGTCTTGCAGGCAGATTCTTTACCAGCTGAGCCACAAGGGAANTCATTGGAAAAGACTCTGATGCTGGGGGGGATTGGGGGCAGGAGGAGAAGGGGACGACCGAGGATGAGATGGCTGGATGGCATCACTGACTCGATGGACGTGAGTCTGGGTGAACTCCCGGAGTTGATGATAGACAGGGAGGCCTGGCGTGCTCCGACTCATGGGGTCGCAAAGAGTCGGACATGACTGAGTGACTGAACTGAACTGAAATGAGATAAGAAAAGGAAGGAAGTCGTGGGTGCTCTCTATGAGATGCTAGTTATACAGTGAAGCGCTGGGTAAGAAACTGGATTCTGTCAGCTTCCTGAGCAGGTTCCCTCCTTCACACAGCAAACACCTGCACAGGCAGGCTTGGGTGCTGGGGAGGTTAAGGACGAGGCAAGATTCCTGAAGAGATTATGTTTGAAGAGGAGGCAGTCGGATAAATAACAAAAGCCCTCCTTGAAAGCCCTTGGAGGAGGTGGAAGGGTGGACCCATCAGGGGCTCTGGAGAACAGTCTGAACCAGTGCCTCTTGACCTTGAACAGGCATACACGTTCGTTGGGGATCTTGGTAAGAGCCGATTCTGACTCAGGAGGTCTGGGCGAGGCCTGAGGTTCTACAAACCTGCACGCTCTCAGGTGGTAAGGATGCTGCGGTCTGTGAACACTCTCACCAAGCCTGGTACGGGCAAGGAAGCAAGGAACTGTCAGTTGCTCAGCTGTGCCTGAATTTTTGTGACCCCCGTGGACTGTAGCCCCCCAGGCTCCTCTGTCCATGGAATTCTCCAGGCAAGAATCCTGGAGTGGGTTGCCATACCCTTCTCCAGGGGATCTTCCCCACCCAGGCCTCAAACCTGGGGCCTCTGGCATTGCAGGCAGATTCTGTACCAGCTGAGTCAGGTGGGACCCGGCAGAAAGCATTCTGGTGCTTTCCCTCTTTTGAGCCCCGTCTTGTCCAAGTCCGTCCCCACCCTGGCCAACGAGATCTCTTAAAACTGTGACCATAACCATGTTCTCTGGCTCGTCACCCATTGGGGCAGAGCCAGTGGTGGGCTCTGTGCTCAGGGCCCCACTACTCCAGTCTGGCTGCCCTCCATCTGTGCACATTCTCCCGGGGCCCGGACGCTCTCTTCTCACCGCCCCCATCAGCCTCAGGACCTTCGCACGTGCTGTTCTCCTTCAGCAAATACCCCCTCCCCTCCCCACCTCACACCTGTGCCTTCTCTCGGTTCTTTCCAAGCAGGCTCCCTAACCGTTAACATCCTCCACTTTGTCCCTCTGACATCCTGTGATCCATGTCCTGATGACGCTTTCCCTCCGTCTCCCCACTGAATGTACCTCCTTGCTGACTCACCTTGGGTCCCCAGGGCCCACCGAGTGGCAGGCATCTAATACGTCTCTGTAGAACTGAAGTAACGATGTGTTCTTTCACAGCCTTTGGGATCTGAGTCTTGGCAGGTGGAGGGGAATTGCTGGAAAACAATTTTAAGAGTCAAGTGGAAAAAATAAACGTGTGTACGAGTTTCCTAGGCCTGCAGTAGCCAAACGCCACACGCCGGGTAGCTGACGACCCTGAGCGTTTAGTGTCTCTCAGTTCCGAAGGCCAGAAGTCCAAAGGCAAGGTGTTTGCAGGGCCACAGCCCTCCACTGGCTCTGGGGGCCATCTTTCCATACAGCTTCCAGTTTCTGGGGCTGTTGGGCCGTGGCAGCATCACTCCGCTCTGTCCACCTGACTCCTGTGCTCCTCTGTGTGTTTTTTAAATCCATTTGTCATTGCATTTAGGACACTCCAAGACGTCTTACCTCCGACTCCTTGCTTCATCTCATCTGAGAAGAGCTTTTTGCCAAATTGGGTCACATCCACAGGTTCTAGAGGGGTGAGCATGGATGTATCACTTTGGGGGCCACTATTCAGCCACTTCGAGTGTGGAATGGGATGAATTCCACCCTCTTTGAGACAAATGCAAGAGTGGGTCTCATCACAGCCGGGAGTGGGTCAGTCCAGGCAGGAAGAGCCTGGATGACCAGGGGCGGCACGGTCATTCTCCAGAGGTTGGTGTGGGGAGAAAGGAGCAGGGACGCCTGTACGCATCACCTGTCACCCATCACCCCTCCACCCGGGCCGGCACCGACATCTCCCAGGCTCTTCTCCACTGTGGCAAGGTGAGGGGAGGATGCATCTCGGGGCCCTTCTGTCTCTAAGTCTCTGTCCTGGGGTCCCTCTGTCCTGGGGTCCCTCTGGTCCACTGGTGAATCCAGCAGACACCCCGGAGGGATGGGGTGGGGTTGGGAGTGGGGCTCAGCACCCCCGCAACCCTCTGAAGCCTGAGGGCATCATCCGCCATCTCTGTCTCCCTCACTCCTCAGCCACCCACCTGCGCTGTCATCTGGAACGTGGCCGAGACATCAGCGCAGCATCTGCACACAGTCCCAGGGCCCCTGCTGACCAGCTGTCTCACAAAAGAGGATTGGGGCCCCCCGCCTTCGGTTGGGTTCCTGTAAAGGTCTGAGTGTAAACCATTAATCTGGAGGTGATCTCAGGAGGAGAAGAGAGACAGAGGAGAGAAGAAGCCCCACAGGGGATGGTGTCAGGCCAGCTACCTTCGCGGCACTGGGGCCAGGGAACCTGGGGGTGGACAGGCCAGCTCTGGGCTGGAAGCTGCTCTGGGGCCATAGAGCTGAAGCTTCGAGCTTGCCCCACGTGGCCCTCTCCAGCCCCTGCAGCTGGAGAACACCCTCGGGTGTGCACAGCAGGGCCGTCAGAAGGTACAAGAAGAGAAGGCCGTGGTCCCCTTCCCCACAGACCCTGAGGAAGTAAGCTGAGGGCAAAGAGCAAGAGCTGCAGGGAAAACCCAATCGCAGGCCACCGGCTGTGAGACGGGCCAGTGGACAAGGCCCAGGGCTGAGGGACAATTCCAGCAGTTTCCAGATATCTCAGTTCTTGCATCTAGTCAAAGCACAAATAGGGCTGGGGTGGGGAGGGGGCCTCAGGGGTGAGGGTTCACTGGAGAGGAGACAGCCTCTGAACACGAGCACTTGGCAGCCTGGAGTCATCTGAGGAGATCAAGCTCAGACATGGGAGTAGCTCGTGAAATTCTACCTTCTGGAACCTGCAGGCACAGCTCAGACCCTCTTCTCCCATCGCTCCTCCCTGGCCCCAGAGCCCCCTGTTTCTCAGCCTTCCAACACATTGAGGCTGGAATAAGAAGAGCCTTCCACTGTGTAAACTGAGGTTGGGCGACAGATTGTTGGTCAGCCCAGACATGTCTGACTCTCTGCAACTCCATGGACTGCAGCACGCCAGGGCTCCCTGTCCCTCACCATCTCCCGGAGTTTGCCCAAGTCCACGTTTATTGCATCGGTGATGCCATCCAGCCATCTCATCCTCTGACACTCTCTTCTCCTCCTGCCCTCACCCTTTCCCAGCATCAGGGACTTTTCCAATGAGTTGTCTGTTCACATCAGATAACCAAAATATTGGAACTTCAGCTTCAGGATCAGTCTTTCTAGTGAATATTCAGGGTTGATCTCCCTTAAGGTTGACTGGTTTGATCTCCTTGCTGTCCAGGGGATTTTCAGGAGTCTTCAGCACCACTGTTCGAAGGCATCAGTTCTTTGGCATTCTGCCTTCTTTACGGTCTATCTCTCACAACTGCACGTGATCACTGGGGAGACCGTAGCCTTGACTCTGCGGACCTTTGTCAGCAGACTAACGTCTCTGCTTTTCAAGACACTGTCCAGGTTTGTCATTGGTTTCCTGCCAAGAAGCAGCCGTCTTCTGATTTCATGGCTGCAGTCACCGTCCTCAGTGATTTTGGAGCCCAAGAAGAGGAACTCTGTCACTACTCCCACCTTTTCCCCTTCTATTTGCCATGGAGTAGTGAGGGTGGATGCCGTGATGTTAGTTTTTTTAAATATTTAGTCTTAAGCCGGCTCTTTCACTCTCCTCCTTCACCCTCATCAATGGTGAGAGAAAATGACCAAAATATTTTTAATGGCATACCACGGCGATATCAAAACCTAACAAAGACTGTAGGAGGGAAAGAAGAAAAGAAGGAAGGAAAGGCAGGAGGGAGGGAAGGGACCACAGTCCAATCTCACATGTGAAGATTCGTGGAAAACTCTGAAACGTTAACGAGCAGAATCTAGTTACACATTGAGGGAATAATACCCTTTGTCTCAGTAGATTCACTTCTGGAATGAAAGGATGGTTCAGCATTCTTTGGAAAACTTAGTCTTATAATTCATGAAATTTATTAACATTATTCATCCTATTAGTTGATTTAATAAGAAGTCATACTGTCAACTCCACAGATGTTGAAAAGACACGTGACAAACTCAACAATCCTTGGTTTAAGAAGGCAAACCATGAAAAAAGTTCCTTTATCACTATGGAGTAGAAAAGGCTTTTCTGATTATGACATGGAAATCCAAAAGTCAAAAAAGACAAGACTGAAAATTCAATTACAAAAAAACTTTCCCTGCAGAAAGATGAATAACAGCAGCATGGCGACAAAGTCCCAAGAAACTGGGGGAAATAGTCTTAGCTTTTATCATCAGTTCAGTTCAGTCGCTCAGTTGTGTCCAAATCTTTGTGACCCCATGGACTGCAGCACACCAGGCCTCGCTGTCCATCACCAACTCCCGAAGTTCACCCAAACTTATGTCCATTGAGTCTGTGATGCCATCCAACCATTTTCTCATGATGTACTCTGCATATAAGTTAAATAAGCAGGGTGACAATAAACAGCCTTGACGTACTCCTTAGTCAAAGATAAAACCTAACATATAAGAAGCTTGTAGAAATGATAAGGAAGCCACAGACTGTAATTTAAAAAATAGACCAAGAATATGAAGAAACAGTTCACAGAAAAAGAAATACAAATACATGTTAAATATGTTAAAAGATGTTCAACCTCACTCATAAGAAAAGAAAGATAAAACCGCATTGAATTATTACACGTTGCCCAAGATATTGGCAAAACCCTACAGGTGCGGTCATGCTGCAGTGTGTCAGTCTTCTGTGTTTGCTCAGCGGGTAAAGAGTCCGCCTGCAATGTAGAAGACCCTGGTTCGATTCCTGGGTCTGGAAGTTCCCTTGGAAAAGGGATAGGCTACCCACTCCAATATTCCTGGGCTTCCCTTGTGCCTCAGCTGGTAAAGAACGCCTGCAATGTGGGAGACCTAGATTTGATCCCTAGGTTGGGAAGATCCCCTGGAGAAGGGAACGGTTACCCACTTCAGAATTCTGGCTTGGAGAATTCCGTGGACTGTGTAGTCCATGGGGTCGCAAAGAGTCAGACACGACTGAGTGGCTTTCACTTTCAGTGCCATGTGTTAGGAAGCTGGAGGCAGTGTATGTGAGGGTGTCCCTGGGGAGACCATTGGGGCTGCCTCCCAAAGCCACCAGCTTACTGACACAGCAATTTCATAATTCCACTGCGTGAATGTTATTCTACAGATACAGTAACATTCAAAAGAGTTCATTTCAAAATTTTTTGTGATATCAAAATACTAGTTGAAATCCAGCTGTCCATCTACAGGAAGCCAGTTAGATTATGGAAATCCATGCAATAGAATACCATGCAACTGTGAAAATGAAGCAGGATATTCTCAGAGGCATGAGGGATACCATGGTGGGGATATAAACACAAAGTTCAGAATTACCTTCTGCAAAAAGGGGACAGAATAAGAATGCACAGTTGCCCCTGCTTTTGTTTTAGGAAGAAAATCTGAAAGGATGCATAGGAAACTAAAAAAGGCTGCTGGAGGGTGGGGGGGGTGGCAAGTGGGAACTCTGTGGAAGGAGGGAGATGGGAGAGAGAGTCTTTTCATTGTTTATCTTTTTTACATTTTCTATTTTGAACTATGTGAATGTCAAACAGGGAGGGAAGGAGGCAGGGCACAACCTTTAAAAGAATGACATAGCAGACGAGGACAAAAACTTGTTAGAACCAACAGATTCAAGATGCTGGAAGNATGGGAGAGAGAGTCTTTTCATTGTTTATCTTTTTTACATTTTCTATTTTGAACTATGTGAATGTCAAACAGGGAGGGAAGGAGGCAGGGCACAACCTTTAAAAGAATGACATAGCAGACGAGGACAAAAACTTGTTAGAACCAACAGATCCAAGATGCTGGAAGATCTGACTTCCAGTGGACTTTGAGCCTTATTATGCACTCCAGCACTCTTGCCTGGAGAATCCCATGGATGGAGGAGCCTGGTGGGCTGCAGTCCATGGGGTCGCAGAGTCGGACACGGCTGAAGTGACCGAACCCGCGTGCACTCATTGTGATGTTCTCCACGGAACCCGCAGGTGCCGTGACGGTTCCGAGGCTAACCACAAAAGGCCCAAAGGTGGGCAGTGGCCCAGATTACTGGCAGTCTCTGCCCCTTCCCCAAAATAGTTGGAATAATTCTCCTACTCATTAGCCTTTGAAATTACCCAGCCAGTTAAAACCAAGCAGCTCACATCTGGGGCCTCTCACCTTCTGAGATGGCTCACAATGTCTGTGCAGTGTGTTTCTCCCATAGCTGCTGTGACTCTCCAAGATGACCCCTGCCCTGAGGCCACTCTTGCCTTTGGAGATGGATCACATTCTGCCTATGGAATGTGTATCTCGCTAAATAAATCCAGCGGCTTATCTATCACTGTTTCTCTTGCCCATTTGTTTCTGCGATGAGCTTCATTAAGCCCTGACACCAGGGGTTCAATCTCAATAAAAGACAGTAGGTTTATGTCCCGGTCTGAGTCTTGGCTGAGTCTGAGTCCTGACCCATGGGTTCAAGTCCCAGTTGGAGTTGTGAAGTTTCAGCTTGACTATCTATTCAACAGTTTTAAAATTTGATGCATATATTTGGAGATGCTCTAAAAAATTTTTTTCTGGAAGAATATGCATTGTTGGTGGCTGACTTTCCACTTCCTGGGCACGTGAGGGTGGTGGGGGGAAATGGACTTTTATCATTTTATGAACTTCTGGACCATTGGGTCCTTTGCTGTGTACACATACAACTTCCCAAAGACAGCTAATTATTAATGTTGATGTGTTTCTGAAAACATAGACAAAAGCATTTGAGTGAGTTCCCTGGGGAAGTGAGGGTGTTGGAGTCAGAATGTCAGAGAAGGGGCTTTCATTCTGTTCCCCCTTTGTCTGTGACAAGGCCCTACCCCTGCCCTGCTGTGTGAGCCCAGGAGAGACCCTCACCTCCCTGTCCCAGGTTCTTCTGGGAGTGCAGGGAGGGGCCAAATCCAGGGTGCCCAGCTGGATCTGAATGCTGTGATTTCAGCTGGAAAAGAAGCAAAAAAAAGAAGCGATTAGAGCAAGGGAAGCAGCGTGGTGCTGGTGATGATGGTGGTGGCTAATACCCACCATCAGGACTCACGGGCCCGTCTAATCTCACTAGAAGCGGAAGGCCTCCACCTTAGAGATTTGGAGAACCTGGAGCTCAGGGAAGGGAAGTGGGTTGTCTAAGGTCATTTGGCAGCCAGGTTTGGCCTTGGCTTTAATTGATGGAGCTCTTGGCTAGGAAAATCAACCCTGAGGGTTCCACGAGACCCAGGGGTTCACTTTACATGGATTAATTTAATGAGACGTTCTGGAGGGCGTGGCGGCTACAGTCTGAGGCTGCTTGCGTCCCACCTCAAAGCCACGCTCTTCGCTCTTCGGACCTGATCTAGGGAACTCCTGGGGGATGGGCACCTAGGTGAGAATGAGGGTGAAGCTGGGCATGCCGCAGTCCCGGGTGTGACCACCAGGTGGCGCCGCTGCCGCACCCAGCCCTGCCCCCAGCAGCCCCAGAAAAACAGAAAAAAACAAATTAAAAATTCCTTGGCCTGGAAGCGGAAAGTCAGTTGGAGATTCCGGGAGCCTTCTGGTAAATCCAGGAGGTTTGACCTTCTGTTGTAAGCAAAGCCTAGGGGCGTCCATGACAGGCAAAGGGCAGGGAGGAAGAGAACATTTTTTAAACCATATGGAGGGAGAAGGTAGAAGGAGAAAAGAATTCTCTCGGGAACCCTGGGATTTCAGCAGCCACCTCTGCTCAGCCACTGTCCCAGCGAGCCTGGGTCCAAGTGCAGCGCAGTCACCTGGGGGCTTTTTTGTTTTGTTTTGTTGAGAGAAGGCTAGAGTGGCTATTTATTTTTTAATTAGTTAATTTATTATTTTTGGCTGCACTGGGTCTTTGCAAGCGGGCTTTCTCTAGCTGCGGGGAGCAGGGGATGAACTCTAGTTGTGGAGCCTGGGCGTCCCATTGCGGTGGCTTCTTCTGTTGCAGAGCTTGGGCTGTAGGGCACGGGCTTCAGTGTTTGTGGGGCACCAGCTTCCGGACCAAGGATGGAGTCTGTGTCACCTGCAGTGGGCCACCAGGGAAGCCCCTGGGGGCGTGCTTTTAAACGCAGCTCCCTGGGCTCACTGGGGATCTGCATTTTCACCAGCACTCCTGTGATTTCTGATCCCTGCTAAGGTTGGAAGTACCAACAGGGCAACACTTCGTTTCCCGGGTCAGAAAATGGGGGGCCAGAGAGGGGAGGTCACTGCTCAAGGTCACAGCCTTCCCTTGTGAGGATGGCGTTTGCACAAACCCAAGCATGAAGCACAGTTCTTTCATGCAAAATTCAGATTCAGTCCGGGCGGTTCCAGAGGGGGCTGCTCCCAATCAGCCCCTCTCTCCTGGCCTCCTGGGGCTTTAGTTTGAGCTGCCTATCTCCCCACTTCTCTCCACTTGCTATTTTAAAATTCATAATGAGTTCCTGCCAGAGAGGCAGCGGCCCAGACTTTGAAATCCAGGCCCAGAGCCCTGACTCCTGCGTGCTGGCTGGGCGCCATCTTGGCTGAGTTCCCCAAGCCCTCTGGGGAGCTTCTGGGAAGTTTAGGGTCCAGACGCCCACCCACACCTCACCCACTCACACTTCCAGCAAGCTTCAGACTTCTCTCCAGAACTGACTCAGCCAATTCTTCTCGCATCCTGGGAGTGACTGGCCCTGATTCTGACCCAAATTCTGAATTCCAGCCTTTAGCTAGCACTTGGTCCATGACAGGCTAGAGGCCAACTAGCAGCTGGCCAGGGGCATCAGAGAGAGCATGGGTTGCGGTGTCTGGTTCGAATCCTGGCTATGCTGTGTGACCTTGGGCAAGCTGCCTGCCCTCTCAGCCTTGGTTTCCTTGTCTGGGGGAATCCGCACTGCTTCTCTCCTGGGCTGCTATGAGGCATGAGTGAGAGCCTGCAGGCAGCGTGGTCAGCATAGAGCTGAGCACACAGCGAGCCCTAGGTGCCAGGAGCAGCTGTTACTAGGAGGCACAGCACAGGGCGGGGCGCTGGGGTGGGGCCTCCCCACCTCCTCACACCCAGGCTGCCATCAGATACTGGGTCGGGCAGGCTTGACTTTACTCACTTCCCCAGTCTGCACACCTGCTCAGCGCCAAGGCCCACGAGGGCTTTCTCAGGGATGCCAGGAAATGGTAGCCATGGTTTCCACCCTGGGGGAGCTTACAATCTAATAAAGGCAACCTGGAACCTCGAAATAGAAACTTCCCGAAATAGTGCGTCTGTGAGCTGGTCTCCCAGGCGGTCTGGTAGGAGATGCGCGGTAGGGAGGGAAACAGCCCAGGCCTGGGTCCTCGGCACACTCACCCCCCACCTCCCCCAGCCTCCCTGCAACCTCAGGGCGTGGGACCCCAGCTGGTGGGGCAGCGGGCGGGTACTGCTCAATCCTCACTCTGTGCGTTAGCAAAATGCACTGAAATGGCCCAGGATGGGTGAAAGTTGGGCCAACAGTCTCCCGATTCAAAAGGGACACATGCAGAGAGTTCTGAAAGTTCAGACTGAAGCGTGCCGGGGACTTTCCCAGTGGTACAGTGCTTAGGAATCTGCCTGCCAATATCGGGGACAAAGGTTCGGTCCCTGGCCTGGGATCCACTAAGACCGGTGCGTAGCAGCGACTGAAGCCCGTCAGCCCAAGAGCCTGTGTGCCGCAGCTCCTGGAGCCCAGGCACCTGGAGCCCGAGCTCCACCGTGAGGCGCAGCCCACAGCGGAGAGCAGCCCCCACTCGCGGCGGCACAACGCAACGAAGATCCAGAGCAAGCAAAAATAAAGTCAGATTGAAGGATGCCATCACATGGCCCGCAGGGAGACGCCGAAGCCTTCCCGAGAAGCTGAGCCCACCTTCCCCCCCGGAATTCCTCTCTGGGATTTAACTTTAACCCGAGCAATGAAGCCACAGCCTGGGGGATGTTTGTCCCGCAGCTGTAATTCAGTAACATCGCAGCACTAACTCATTTTTTGTTAATTTTCTTGACCCTTCACTCTAGGTGTTGGATGCCCCAGATGCCCCAGTGAGTTCTGTCCCCACTCCAGACCAGAGGGGTATCCGAGCAGTCATTCTTAGAAATAGGGGGAGGATGGGGGGTTTCTTCAAAGTCTCCTGGGCATCTTAGGACAGACTGGACCTGCTGGCCCGCCCCCGTGGGGCCGAGTGGCGAGTAGAGGTAGAAGGTCTAGTGATCCTGTACCTGCCCGTGGTTCTGGGCAGCAGGCCGGGTGCTCACCAGCTCCCTGATGCCCAGGAGACCCACCCTGGGGGCCGCAGCTCTGTCCATGGCGTTCACTGAGCTCTTGGAGCAGGCGGGGGGCGAGGGGCTCTTCCAGGCCCTCCAGATCCTCACCTTCCTCTTCTTGGTCTGGGTGCCTCTCCAGTCGTGGAGAACTTTTCAGCCACCGTCCCAGGCCACCGCTGCTGGGCTCACCTGCTGGACAATGGCTCCAGGGCCCCTGCCAACCTCAGCCTCGAGGCCCTCCTGCCCGTCTCCATTCCACCGGGCTCCAACTGTGGGCCCCACCAGTGTCTCCGCTTCCACCACCCACAGTGGCAGCTCCTGGACCCCAACGCCACAGCCACCAGCTGGAGCGAGGCCGACACGGAGCCGTGCGTGGACGGCTGGGCCTGCGACCACAGCACCTTCACCTCCATCGTGACTGAGGTGAGGGTCCCCCCCCCACCAAGCCCACCATTTCTTCCCCCTTCCCAGCCTCCCAACGACTGAGAGGTTTAGAACGCCTCCATCAGCACTGTTAAATGATGTGCGCTCCCTCGACACTTAATTATGATGGCTTGGGATGGCCAGGATTCCCATCTGGGGCTAGAGTTACAGGAGGCTTCGGGGAGCATACATTCTGCAGNGCCCACCATTTCTTCCCCCTTCCCAGCCTCCCAACGACTGAGAGGTTTAGAACGCCTCCATCAGCACTGTTAAATGATGTGCGCTCCCTCGACACTTAATTATGATGGCTTGGGATGGCCAGGATTCCCATCTGGGGCTAGAGTTACAGGAGGCTTCGGGGAGCATACATTCTGCAGGAGAATTCAGAATCGGTCAGCCTTCAAGCCAGGAGTAACAGTAGAGAGAGTCCACACCTTGGTTAAAGTGGCAGCCGCCGCTCCGATGCTTTCCCTGTCGTCACTATTTCACAGCCATCTCTTGAGGTGGGTCTTATGACTGACCCCGTTTAATAAGTGACAAGCAGAAGCCCACAGGGGTTAAGTCACTTGCCCCAGGACACACAGCGAAAGTGCGCTCTAATTTAACCCAGGGATCCAGGTGCCGGAACTTTCTGTCCCGCGTTGAGGCTCAAGGCCCCTGCATCATCAGTGAGCACAGGGAGAAGGCAGCTCCCTCAAGGAGGGAAAGGAGACCAGGCAGGGAAGAGGTGACATTTCAGGTGATGCTTGGATTATAAGCAAAGGAATCAATCACATGCAGGTTGGGGCAGAGCCGGGTCAGGACAGAGGTGGGAGCGTGTCTGGGTGTTGAGAGAGCAGTACTTGGCACAGAGGGTAAGGGGTTGGGAGATGGACGGGTGCATGTGGAAGGAGCCTGGCTTTTCCTTAAGAAGTCACCGGAGGCTTTGGAACAAGGAAGTGCTGTGATCTGATTTGCATTTTCAAGAGGTGACTTTGCAGGGTGGAGAAGGCCCTGCAATGTGTGTGTGTGTGTTTGGGGGTGGGGGAAGCGCTCTTCCTGCAGTGGTTCAGACAGCAGAGGTGGAAACAGAGGCAGAGCCGTGGGCGAGGCAGGCAGGCCTTGGTGAAGGGAGGGGCTGACTTTGGGGAGGTGACGGGCGATGTTCAGGCAATGGCTGCCTGGCCCCCAGCAGATGGCAGGAAAAATTCACAGTGACACGTGCTCATCTTCACCGTCCTGTGAGAGAGGCAGCCACACAGCCCCACTCCTGGAGGAGACGGGCTCAGCCAGGTGCAGGAACACAGCTGGGGTCACAGCTGGTCAGTCATCAGCTGACTCGGAATTTGAGACTTGTGGTTTAACCACCACCCACCACTGTCCACTAGGAAGGGCCTGTCCCGCCGTTAGACCCAGAACCATGTCCCACGTGTCCTGCCCTGCTGATCATAAGCCGGGGGTGGGGGGCTGGGGAGAT
>SJYX01001301.1:161242-176753 GCA_006410675.1 Oreotragus oreotragus
CTGGAAGACAGCCCCCTAGAAGCCAGCCCCGTGCTCCCTCCCTCAGCCTCCACACTCACCGGGCTCCTTCTCCAAAGCACAGCTCCTAGCCCAGGGCCCTGCCTTGCATGCCATCCACTTGCCCAGACCACCACCCTCTCTGGCCTGGGCTGGCCACAGCCTCCTCTGGGGTCTCCTGCCTCCACTGGGCCTTCCGTTCTGCCGCAGTACTCAGAGTGACTCAGCAAAGGCTTGTGTGTGGATCTTGTCACTACCCAGCCTTAGGTCCCCTGGGCCCCCATGCCGAGGACAGTCCCCACCCACCCCACTACCCCTGCTCAGCACTTGGCTTCTCCCTGGTAGCCTCGCCAGCCCCTCCTGGAGCAGCCCTGCTCCCGCCCAGCCCACAGGGCAGCCTCACCTCGCCTAGAGGTTTCCGCCCATGGCCCCTTTGTGCCCAGCGTGCAGGTCACTCTGCTCCAGGCTGCTCCTTGCAGAGGCCTTCCCAGCTTCAGGCCCACAGGTCCCATGGCCCTGGCGGCTGTCTGCTCACAGCTTCTGGCTCTCTCTGCCGGTGCCCGGCTCTCCTTAGCTCATTGATTCTGAATGTCCCCACGAGACCATGGCTCCAAGGAGACAAGTGCCTTGGGGTCACCTCCTTGGTGCCCAGCACACAGCATACTACCCATGGTATGCTGAAGGCACAAATGGTGCCCCCGCTATGCCCGGCAGCTCGGGCTCTGGGGCGTCCTGAGCCCCAGCTTCTTAGAAGGTGGGTGTGTTATTTCTCTGTGCCTTGGTTTCCTCCTGTCAGTGGGCACCCTGCCACCTGCCCGGGGGGGGGGCTGCGACGATGAAGTGAGTTAGTCACATGCAGAGCCCGGGCTGGGCCGACACAGGGCGGCTCTTTGTGGGCCTTATATTACCTTATCCTGAGCGCGGCAGGGGGCCCGAGCACTGGAGGAGGAGGCGCTCCAGTTTGCCCTCTCAGAGGACCGGGCACCTGGCAGCCAGCACTCCTTCCCCTGGGGCCGCCCACACCGGGAGCCACCTCGCAATCCACCTGCGGCCGGGGTCAGTGCCAGGCTTCAGCCTCCTGGTCTCACCTCGAGATCTGGGGCACGTGTTCCTGCTTCTGGGCACTGCCCAGACAGGAGAGGCATCTCTCCAGTCTGACCGACACGTGCGTGCATGCTCAGTTGCTTCAGTCATGTCCGACTCATTGTGACCCTATGGACCGTAGCCCAACAGGCTCCTCTTTCCATGGGATTCTCCAGGCAAGAATCCTGGAGCGGGTTGCTGTTTCCTCCTCCAAGGGATCTTCCCAACCCAGGGATCGAACCTCCGTCGCCTGCCTTGGCAGGCAGATTCTTTATATCGCTGAGCCACCAGGAACGGCCCCTGCCTGACAGACTTCAGCTCAAGGCCTGCGTGGTTCGGGCTGGACTGACCTCAGGGCGGCAGCGGCACCATGAGCGTGTGAGCTCCAGTGTGTCGCCAGGCTCACCCAAGGCCACGGGCCCCGAGCCGCCTGCAATGCTGCCCCTTGTTCAGCATCTCATCGTGAGTGCCTGCATTTTACAAACAGAGAGATCGTGGCCCGCAGACACTGAGCCAGGCGCCCAAGGTCACCCAGGACGGGCAGAGCTGGGCTCAGACCCAGGCATCCAATGCCAGTCTATTCTGGACCACGAGGCTACATCGCCCCACAAGAGCAAGACGTCTGCCATTTTTATAACAAACGCACTCTGAACGTGGTCCCTGGAGATCTGAGGAGGTGCTGCCTGCCTGCGCCTAGGGGAGGCTCCCGCAGGATCCCCTTCAGCCTTCCGGCGGCAAGCCCTTGCCTCTGTGCCCAAGTCCCCAGGCCCCTCTCCAGGTACCCACCATGCTTGTCTCCCCAAAACAGGTTTGGGCGGAAGCCAGTTCTGAGCTCGTGCTGCCTGCTGGTGGCCGCAACCAGCATCAGCACCTTCGCTGCCCCCAGTTTCCCTGTCTACTGTGGCCTCTGGTTTCTGAGCGCTCTGGGGTTGACCAGCATCCTCCTGACCTCCACGATGCTCAGTGAGTCCCTCGATTGCCGGCTTCAGCCACGGTGTGGGGATGGGGTGCAGTGGGGAAGAGGGGGCCTGAGGGCCCACCGGACGGGGCCCTCACCTGCCTGTCTGTACCGCCCTGCAGTGGTGGAGTGGACCACAACAAGCACAAGGGCCGTCACCCTGGTGATCCTGGGGTCCACCTACAGCATCGGCCAGACGGCCGTGGGCGGCCTGGCCTTCGCCCCGCGGGAACCCTCCAGCTGGCCGTGTTGGTGCCTTTCTTTGTCATCTTCCCAATATCCTGGTCAGTACAGTGTGGGGCCTTGTCCCTTGGGGAGAAATAGGAGGGGAACTCAAGAGGGTGCCCCTCACCCCCACCTCTCTGGCTGGCCATGGCTGCCAAGATGCTGAGACCATGAAAGAGAGTGATGTGGGCAGACCCCACTGGGGAGAGACATCGTGGGGGCTTGGAGTTCCGGGGTGGGCATTTCAGCCAGGGGTCTGAGGTTCCCTCCAGCCCAGCCCACTGGCCCAAGGCTGAGGGCTCCATCCTTCGCTCACACTGACACCAGCTCCCCACACCCACCAGCCTCACTGCTTCACAGCACTTGCCCAGCTTGCGGACATCCAAGTCAGGCATCGGATATGGAAAGTTATTATCACTACTATTTCTGAGGCTTTGAAAATCTCTGAGGTCTGAAAATACCTGCTCGGGTGGGGACTGGAGGAAGAGACCCAGGGGAATAATCACAAATTCCTGTCCTCATAAGTTCTCTTGTGCCCACGGGCCAGAGCCGAGCTGGTCTGCTGTGGGCAGGTAGAGAAGGATAAGGACGCATTCATTCGTTCTCAAATGTTTATTGTGCTCCTGCTCTGTACTAGACTTGGCTTTAGGCACTGGGGATCCATCGGAAAATAGACCAGAAGTCGCTGACGATGTGGCGATTTATTGTATCAATAGGACCGGGAAGAAAGGAAGAAGACCATTCCATAGTTACACTGATTAAGCAACCCTGGTCACACTGACTGGGCGTATCCCAGGCGCTCTGCGAAACACCAGCTGTGCATCAACACTCCTTTTTTTAATGTGTCATTTAAACCATTTTATTTGTTTGCTTTTATTTGGGGTGGGGAGGATATTAGTTTCTGGACTGAGGGTTGAACCCGCAACCCCTGCTGTGGAAAAGCAGAGTCTTAACCACTGGACCACGATAGAGGTCCATCAACACTTCCTCTAATGAGGAAGGAAGATTTTATTACTGCTACTTTCAGAGGAGGGACTGAGGCCCAGAGGTTCCGTGACTTGCCCAAAGCCACACCACTGTTTTGTTCCAGAGGCAGGATTTGTATCCCAGGTGGGCTTGCTCTTCTAACCATGACATACCGCCTCCAGAAATTCTTCTTAGCTTCCCCGTGAACCCAGCTGAGCTGTGGGCCAGGAGAACTCTGGACCCTTTCACCAGGGAGATACTTCTCCCTGTCCATCTGCCCCTGAGGCTGGAAAGAAGCTGACCACTTTTATAAAACCACTCGGTTCTGGCTGGGGATGTTTTAAATGTGTGTGTGTGTGTTTAATTCAGCATGATACAAGCTTTCTGTCATAGAAGTGGCCTTAGAATCACCCCATGTCCAGTCAACCTGGGCACTGACTGAATGTGGGGCTTGGGCGGGCAGGCTCCTGGGAGCAGGGAAGCCAGATGGTGTGGCAGGGAGTGGAGGCTGGTGGAGAGGGTGGCCAGGCGTTGAGACTCATCCTCATTCTGCGACCAGCAGGGGCTTCCCAGCTCGGCATTAGCAGGGCAGAGGGGGAAGCAGCTGCCTCTCCCCACTCCTGTTGTAGCCAGAGGATCTGCTGCCCACCACCCCCTCCCCACCTGGCCTGGGCACCTGCCACCAGTCTGCCACCAGAAAGCAAAGACCCAGTCAAGCACCTGCTTCTTTAACAGGTGGCTGCCAGAATCCACCCGATGGCTGATTATTGTAGGCAAACCAGATCAAGCACTTCAGGAGCTCAAAAAGGTGGCCAAGATAATGGCCACAAGCCCCAAAGACACTGACCATAGAGGTGAGATGCTGTTGTTTGTGACCCAGAGTGTGAGGAATGACCCAGGAAAGGACATCTACTGATGTTTTATCTAAATTATCACTAGCATCACCCTTATCCACTCCAGCACCACCCCTGTCAACAGACTCATAACATCAAAACACCATCATCAACATCACTATCATCACCTTCGCGATCTCTACCATCACTGGCATCATCATTACCATTATCACCGTAATTATCACCATCAAACCTACCAGCACTGTCCCTGCCACGATCCCCATCCCCATCCTCATCCCCACCACCATCACCATCACCATCACTATCCCCCCCCACCACCATCCCCACCACCATCACCATCGCCACCACCACCACCACCATCACCATCCCCATCCCCAGCACCATCACCATTCCCACCATCATCCCCACCACCATCACCATCCCCACCACCATCACCATCCCCACCACCATCACCATCACCATTCCCACCACCATCACCATCACCATCCCCACCACCATCACCATCATCACCACCANATACTTTGGCCACCTCACGCGAAGAGCTGACTCATTGGAAAAGACCCCGATGCTGGGAGGGATTGGGGACAGGAGGAGAAGGGGACGACAGAGGATGAGGTGGCTGGATGGCATCACCGACTCGATGGACTTGAGTTTGAGTGAACTCCGGGAGTTGGTGATGGACAGGGAGGCCTGGTGTGCTGCGATTCATGGGGTCGCAGAGTCAGACACGACTGAGCGACTGAACTGAAGGTAGCTTTTATTTATTTGATTTCACTATAATGCCTTCATGAATTATGTGGGATTTTACTGTAATTTTGACCTTGAAGTGAAAAGATTAACTTGATTATTGGAAAGCCAAAATGTAGCTTTAGATTTTCATGGTAGCCGTTACTGATACTCAAGTAAGCAAGTAAGCAGCCAATATTTCTGTGGAAATTTGATCACTTACTGCTTTTTAAATACTTGTGTGGGTTCGGTCGTGGTTAAAGGCCCAGAGTCCCTTGATGTAGTTTTCCTCTTCTCAGTTCAGGGTCGTGTCATCAGCCACACCCTCCAGATGAGGGCTGAACTGGGATTCGCAGGCGGTTCTGATTTTCAGATTCCTTGTGGGTTTGGTCCTATCATACTGTGAAGTATATTTGTTACAAGCTTTTGAAAGCAGCGTAACCCTTTCTTGAGACATTTCAGGGAAGTGAATCATTTAGAATAGTGAAGCCTTCCCTCCTCTTGGGGTACAGTTTGAGTGAACACCGTCGCTTGCAGGAGGTATTTCCGGTGCGTTACTGAGGCCCACTGACTTGCTGTTGTAGGACAGCAGGCCGGGGCTTCTTACTGAATTTGTACCAGATTCTGAGCTGCCTTCTCCCTTTCTCCTTCTGTTGATGCCCACTAAAGCCGCTCTGCACCTCATAGATGCAAGCCCTTCCCAGTCGCACCACCGATTTATTAGACCATTGCCTGGGAGCTCCTGCTGGCTGGGCCCCGGGGCCCCCACAGATTAGCAGGGATGGGGCTTTGGAAAGGGCGGTGGGGAGTTCAGAGGTCAGAGGAGAACAGAAAAGTCACGTTGTGATGGGCAAGAGGAAGAAAGTTTACCGTGGAACACTGAGGGTGAGGTGAGGTTGCATCTCAGGCGGGAGGGTGAGTGTGGGGAGGGCAGGATCAGAAGTCGGCACTAAGGACAGGAGAACGCTGCACTGTAGCTCGCGGGGGACTATTTCAGCCTTTGTCCAAAGAGTTGTTTTTCTTTCTCAGGGGAAGTTTGAACAGGTTTTTTTTCCTTTGGCTGTGCCTCGCGGCTTGTGGGATCTTCATTCCCCAACCAGGGCCGAGGCTGGAGCCTGTGCCCCTGCAGTGGGAGCAAGGGGTCCTAGCCCTGGCCCCCGGGAAGGCCCAGGGCCGAGGCTGGAGCCTGTGCGCCCGCAGTGGGAGCGAGGGGTCCTAGCCCTGCCCCAGGGAGGCCCAGGGCCGAGGCTGGAGCCTGTGCGCCCGCAGTGGGAGCAAGGGGTCCTAGCCCTGGCCCCCGGGAGGCCCAGGGCCGAGGCTGGAGCCTGTGCGCCCGCAGTGGGAGCAAGGGGTCCTAGCCCTGGCCCCCGGGAGGCCCAGGGCCGAGGCTGGAGCCTGTGCGCCCGCAGTGGGAGCAAGGGGTCCTAGCCCTGGCCCCCGGGAGGCCCAGGGCCGAGGCTGGAGCCTGTGCGCCCGCAGTGGGAGCAAGGGGTCCTAGCCCTGGCCCCCGGGAAGGCCCAGGGCCGAGGCTGGAGCCTGTGCGCCCGCAGTGGGAGCGAGGGGTCCTAGCCCTGCCCCAGGGAGGCCCAGGGCCGAGGCTGGAGCCTGTGCGCCCGCAGTGGGAGCAAGGGGTCCTAGCCCTGGCCCCCGGGAGGCCCAGGGCCGAGGCTGGAGCCTGTGCGCCCGCAGTGGGAGCAAGGGGTCCTAGCCCTGGCCCCCGGGGAGGCCCAGGGCCGAGGCTGGAGCCTGTGCCCCGCAGTGGGAGCGAGGGGTCCTAGCCCTGCCCCCAGGGAGGCCCAGGGCCGAGGCTGGAGCCTGTGCGCCCGCAGTGGGAGCGAGGGGTCCTAGCCCTGGCCCCAGGGAGGCCCAGCCTTGTGTTGTGATCATTTGTTGTTGGCCCTTCTGTTGGCTGGCACTGTCATGGGAGCAGGCCCCCACTTTGACACTTTTGTGAATCTTGTAAGAATTTTGAACAAATACTCCTGTCTAAGTAGGTAGTTTCTAAGTGGCTGATATGTGAGCACACTGGGGTTTATCTTGTCAAGCTCCCCTGCCCCGTGCTGAGCAGCCCCTGCTGCCGCTAAACTCTCCTTCCTCCCGGAGAAGTCAGCCGTCCTCCCAGGCCGAGGCCCCTGAGCGAGCTCTGCTCGGGCCGCGTGCCCGTCCCCTGCAGAGGAGGGTGGCTCTGGTCACGCAGGCTGGGGCGCGCCCTCCGCTCCAGCAGCTCCAGCAGCTCCAGCAGCCGTGCCCGATCGGGTTTCTGTGGGCCTCTGGGCGCTCCGGGGCCGCCGCTGCGCCTCCTCCGGCTGAACCGGCCGACCGCCCTGCCTGCCTCCACGTTCTCAGCCGCTCGTGGGTCGCTGCACTGGCTGGGCGTCCCGGTCGCTGCCGCAGTTCCTGGTGTCTGGTGCGTGCGTGGTGTGGACTGTGCCCGTCTGTGGGTCTCTCACACCTGCAGTCTTGGTTCTTGATCAAGGCCCAGTCCAGCCAAACCAAGCTGCCAGATAAACTGATGAAAAGGATCCGCTTTGCTCAAAAATGTTTCCTTCCAGTGTTGCTTTACCTGCTGTAAGGCATAAACCCATTTAAATAAGTGTTTTTTTAAAAAAAAAAAGTTAAATCTGATGTGTTTTTTAAAATTAATTTATTTTTTATTGAAGGATAATTGCTTTACAGAATCTTGCTGTTTTGTCAAATGTCAACATGAATCAAAACCTGATATTTTTAACTTCTTGAAATAAACACAGACAATAACATGTTTATAACTATTGCATAAATAGCAAACAAATCAAGCATATACCTAATGACATTTTCTGAGCTAAAATCAGAGTATATAGTTTTCTGAAGTTACTGTCTGAAGCATGCTAGATTATATACATAAACTCAGCATTTCATTTTTTCGCAGATAAAATAATGACGCGCCTGCATGTGCGGGGCAGGCTGGGGCAGGCACTTGAGATTTGTGCTGGAAGAGACCGAGCTCGCTGGGGAGACTGCTGGGTTTGTGTGTGTGTGTGTGTGCTGGTGTATCCGAGGTGCTCCGCTTTACTGCTGACCCTTCGGGGTTGCTACCGTGAAGCAGCTGCGATTTTCCCAGGACAGCTCTGTTCTCCCTGTGCCTGCCCTAATCCAGGTTGTTCGGTTTCCATCGCCTCTTGATTAGGCGCTCTGCTATGTTCATTGAAGGTTGAAAGTGTAGCTTCCAGTTTCTGAATGGGTTGATGTTTTCCCTGTTTGGGGTTTTCCACTTCTTAAAACTGTAACTGTGTCTTCACTGTACTCCCGTAGGCAGTACAAAGCCATTAAAGGCTAAACAGCTCGCTAGGCATTTAAGTTTCCCTGTGATCTCTTCTCCTTGTTTCTCCAGGTCCATTTACAGCTATATTCCTGCAGGAGACGCCCATCTCACACACACACACCGTATCTGTGCTCAGTGACCCCTTCCCCGGAAAAAGCCTGTTGACCCTCCAAGCACGACTTGGATGGCCCGTCACTACAAGCCTTCCTGTTTTACTCCGGGGCGAGCGCATCACTACAAGCCTTCCTGTTTTACTCCGGGACGAGCTTCTGCTCCATGTCTGTTCCAATTCTCTCTTTTCGTAGCCAGTTTATGCTGTACTGAAGTGGTACAGTATGCATTAAACTACAATGCATACTCTTAGGCTAGTATCTTATGCTTATTTTCTGGGAGCTAAGTGGATGGTCCCTTGGAAAAATAGCTAATACATACCATCTTGTACTTGGAGGAACTTGATTGGTAAAAATGGGCTTGTGTCACATGGTTTTAAAATGTTAACTTTGTTTTCCCTTTCCATCTTTGCTTGGTTTCTGTTTTTATTAAAACTATACACCATGGAGAAGGAAATGGCAAATCACTCCAGTATTCTTGCCTGGAGAATTCTGTGGACAGGGGAGCCTGGTGGGCTACGATCCATGGGGTTGCGAAAAGTCAGAGGTGAATGAAAGCTCAACCCACGCTATGTGAATAGGAAGGACCTTGCTAATGCAGATGAGGCTGGCACTTCCTTATATATTTTTAGAATGTTAACTCTTAGTAAGTTGAAGTTATTTCGAAAGGGCGATAAGAACATTCTGAGTATCATTGGAGGAATGTGAATAATAGGATTTTGGTGCCTTCTTCAGACATTTTCCAAGACGAAGATACTTTTATTTTGATAGTGCAAGATTCTGGAACTCTGGGAATAAAATTGGCTGTATGCATACAATTGTATGGAACTAGGTTCCTGTTACTTTGTGAAAGCTGCTACTCTACGTAAAGATTTTGTTTAGTAGTTGTCTTAATCCCCTTTTATATTTGTATTTGGTAAGGCCTAAGTGTGACAAAGGGGAAGGCAATGGCACCCCACCCCAGTACTCTTGCCTGGAAAATCCAATGGACGGAGGAGCCTGGTGGGCTGCAGTCCATGGGGTCGCTAACAGTCGGACAGACTGAGCGACTTCACTTTCACTTTTCTCTTTCATGCATTGGAGAAGGAAATGGCAACCCACTCCAGTATTCTTGCCTGGAGAATCCCAGGGACGGGGGAGCCTGGTGGGCTGCCGTCTATGGGGTCACACAGAGTCGGACACGACTGAAGTGACTTAGCAGCAGCAGCAAGTGTGACAAAAGCTGCAAATACAAGGCAGTACTGTGTTCTGTTGGAATCTGAGTTCATTCATTGAAAGATTTATTTTCAAGTTTACCAATTGTTTGTTTCCACTAACTTTTGAGCATATTATTTTATATACGATGGGATTCCAGGGTGGAAATGGAGTGCTTTTTCTCTTTTAACTTCTATTTTAAAAAATTAGTTAAACTCCACTTCATTGTTGTGGTTTAGTAAACTTGTTTTGCTTTATGGAGGAAAGTGTTAAATTTGATATTTTAAAACATTTCTCTGTGATTAAATATGATTTCTGATGTTGTTTTCACTTGTATTTTGCTTTTGATATGGCCAGATATTCAGCTTTGTTTTTTGATAGTTCCTAATGTTTTCAGAAAAATAAAAATAAATTAGTTCCCTTAAAAAAACAAACAAACTATACACCAGCATAGTTTAAAGGATCTAATATTTCTTGACTCTTCTGTCAACTTCGCCACATTTGGCTCTCCAGGGGCAGCTGCCCACGTGCTCGCTGACTCGGCCGTGGCCGTCTCTGGGTGAGCCCGTGGACTGCAGCCCTCGGGGCTCCTCTGTGCGTGGGGTTCACAGGCGAGAACGCTGGGCGGATTGCCGTGCCTCCTCCAGGGTCTCCCCCACCAGGGGTCAGACCCGGGCCTCCCGCCTGGGCAGGCACACTCCTCACTGCTCGGAAACCCCCAGAGGCAGCTGCCCACACTTTTTTGAGTTAGTGGTTTTGCTGTTTACCTCCCTGTTTTTAGGTTGCTGTTCAGTTGGTAAATCGAGTCTCTTTGCTACCCCGTGAACTGTAGCCCACCAGGCTCCTCTGTCCGTGGGGATTCTCCGGGCGAAAAAGACTAGAGCTGGTTGCCACTTGCTTCTCCGGGGATCTTCCCCAGCAGGGATGGAACCCAGGCCTCCAGCTTGGACAGGTAGGCGTGTCCGCTGCGTGATGGTCTCCACGCTAGGTTCAGGTGGCGTCCGCCGCCGCACAGAGCGGGCTGAGAGCATCCGCCGCCGCACAGAGGGGGCTGACAGCCTTCGGAGGCTGCTCTCCCGGTGGCTCCCAGGCGTGCGGGGGTGGTGCCCGCGGTCGCCCTGCTGCCCGTGGCGCGTACGGTTGAGGTCCGTGCTGCCTGACCACCCTGACCCTGCCCCTCATCACCACCACCACCATCACCACCACCATCACTGTCCCTACCACCATCACTATCACCACCACCCCGACCATCACCACCACCATCACCATCACCACCATCATCACTATCACCACCACCACGACCAACACCACCATCATCGCCATGATTACCGCCTGCATCACCACCATCATCCATCTCACCATCACCATCTCCACTGTCATCACCACCCTCATAACCATAGTCAACACCACCACTATCATCACCTCCTCCATTACCACCACCACCTCCATCACATCACTATCACCACCACCATTACCACCTCTGCCACACCCACAATCACCAGCACTACCATCGTTTCTACACAAATACCACTGTCATCACCACCACCACCAATAGTACCACCACTAATATCAACACCATTACACCCTCCACACTCATGATCACTATCCCCACCACCATCATCACCTCTACCAGCAATACCATCACAATCACCTTCATCTTTATGATCATCACACCACNTCTGCCACACCCACAATCACCAGCACTACCATCGTTTCTACACAAATACCACTGTCATCACCACCACCACCAATAGTACCACCACTAATATCAACACCATTACACCCTCCACACTCATGATCACTATCCCCACCACCATCATCACCTCTACCAGCAATACCATCACAATCACCTTCATCTTTATGATCATCACACCACCAACACCATCAACATCACCGTCAATATCCACACCACCAAGACGGTCACCGCCACCTTCATCACCCACCCCAACTCCACCACAGCCACCATCAACAACACAGCCACAATTAGCAACAAAACAACCATCACCAACAACAGCCACATACCCACATCACCACATCTATTATTCACTGCCTTAACCCACATATATTGCCCACTTACCTCATAAGGCTCGTCAACGTCTTTGGAGAAGTGGGATGTGCTTGTGTGAAGGTAGCTATTTCAAGGAAGTAGGTGTGGGAAGATGTGCGGACAGAGACAGGGGGACTCAGTTCCCTGAGGGCAGAAGGATCAGAAAAGGCTTCCAGGAGGAGGTGAGCTAGAGCTGGCCAGGACTGAGCTGAGCAGGGGGCAGGCAGGGCCCAGGGTGCAGGTGTAGACTGGATGGCACTTGGGATGCAGTCAGGAGCCAGTGTGACTGGGCAGCTGTGCCCTGAAGCCAGCCAAGAGGAACGAAGAGGGATGGTAGGGCCTCCTGGGGTAACTGCCAAGGGCTCCCTGCAGCAGGCAGCTTAGCAGCCAGAGATGGGACACAAGACCGCGCCTTGGCTCCGAGAGGGGAACTGGGTCTGCAGAAGAGGGCTCAGGCCGGGCCAAAGAGAAGCCTTTCTGCCCTCAGCCACACCCCACCCCCAGGGCTCTCCATCTCCAGGGACCAAGGCCAGGCTCTCCCCATCCCTCTGCCCACCTGGACACCATTTCTGGTATGGGAGTGGGGCAGGGCCACGGCCCCAGCATTCACTGCCCTGTTGCCCCCAGAGGTACTGATGTCCAGCATGCAGGAGGAGGTGACCTCTGCGAAGTCCCGTCAGTCAGTGCTGGATCTGTTCTGCCTGCCCGTCCTCCGCTGGAGAACCTGCAACCTGTTGGTGGTGAAGTATGCCCGCCCCGTGTACCCCTCCCAGTGACAGGGCTGGGGGGGTGGTATTCAGGGGGAAAACAGCCCCTACAGCCTCATGGGGTCCATCCCTGGCTTGGACAGGCAGCTCGCCCAGGGGGCAGGAGCCTGACAGGTCGGGGAGACAGAGTACGCACAGATGTGGTCAGGAGGCTGGCTTGTGCAGAAAGTCAGCCACAGAGCAGGGCTGGGATATGGTCCTGGGCAGGGAGCCAGGTCAGACTGAAGCCCAGGGTAGGGACAGAGCCAGGATGTCCCCAGAGCCAAGGGACCAGCAGGAGCTGGAAAGTCAGCACTGGACCCACCCTGACAGCTGGACTCCTGGGGTGTGGAAGTGACCACGTTCCCGCCACACACGGCCCCCTCTGAGCCATCCTGTGAGACTAGTTCATTAATATCCCACTTTAGAGATGGGAAAGAGGGGCCAGGAGAGGAAAGACACGTGCCCGAGGTGACAGAGTGGGCATCTGAACCCCGGCTGAGCTCTCTGCTAGACCCTTCCGCCCCACAGTGAGCGTGGACGCCCCGCCCAAGGAGGCCCCGCCCCCAGGATGGCCTTTGTTTTTAGTGCTGTTCAGTTCCTCAGCCTAGCCCGACTCACGACCCTGTGGACTGCAGCACACCAGGCCTCCCTGTCCTTCACCATCTCTCCGAGTTTCCTCAAACCCACATCCATTAAGTCAATGATGCCATCCAACNAAGATGGCCTTTGTTTTTAGTGCTGTTCAGTTCCTCAGCCTAGCCCAACTCACGACCCTGTGGACTGCAGCACGCCAGGCCTCCCTGTCCTTCACCATCTCTCCGAGTTTCCTCAAACCCACATCCATTAAGTCAATGATGCCATCCAACTAGCTCATCCTCTATCCCCTCCTTCTCCTCCTGCCCTCAATCTTTCCCAGCATCAGAGTCTTTTCCACCTGGGACCAGGCAAAGGCTCCTTAAAACAGTTAGTTTAAGCGACTTCCTGGAGTGGATCAAAAAGTGAGGGTCAGGTTTGTTTGGGACTCGATCTGGAAATAAAACTCAAAATTAGGAAAACATTGATTCTTTGCTATATTTTAGCATATGTGAGTTATAATGGCAAATATGTGCTGCATCTTAGAGCAAAGAATGCATCAAATGCCTCTCTCTCTATTTTTTTGCTTTTCTTTTTCTGATGATAAATTAGAAGGAGTGCCCGGGGGCCAGTGAGTGTCCAGGGCCGTTCTTTCAAAAACCATCAAGGCTTCCTCAGTCCTCCCAGGGGCTGCTCTGCACCCTTTGTTATTCAAATTACAGACTGTGAGGCGGCCACCCTCCTGGGTTTTCTTGGCTTTGACTGTTAACCCAGTTATTACTGGCTAAGACTCTAGGTGCTCATGCCCGCAAGTCAGCCCAGCTTTTCTCCCAGTCACGTTCACAAACTTCGGGAAGCACCTGTTTCTGCAGGAACTGCAGCTTTTCTCTGCAGCTGTTAGCCTGGTGGCACCTGAATGAAGCCTCTTGGGGGCAGCAATCAGGCGCTGCTGAAGGGGAGGGCTGGGGACTGTCCAGGTGGAGTGGGGGGTGGGGTGGATTGGAAAAGTGGTCAAGAATCATTTACCTGCAAGGCCACTTGTGGAGCCAGATTCAATCTCCAAGGGGCAGAAATTCACTACTGGGGTGGCTCAGCGGTAAAGAATCCGCCTGCCAATCCAGGAGACATGGATTCCATTCCTGGGCTGGGAAGATCCCCTGAAGAAGGCAACCCATTGCAGGATTCTTGCCTGGAGAATCCCATGGACAGAGGATCCTGGCGGAGAGGTGGACACAACTTAGGGGCTAAACAATAACGAAGTTCAGCTACTCAGGAGCCACCCTCCTGAGTAGGGGCAGGGGACACCCTCTGGGTGGCAGACTCTGAGATGGAGGTCTGGGAGCATGAAGTTCATGGAGAGAGCTCCAGGGGTCGCCTCCTGTGGAGGGGAGTGGGGGCAGTGGGGGCAGGAACCAGCAGGGACAGAGGACAGGTGCTGTCGCAGCCGGGCCCCAGCCTGGGGACCTGGGAGCTGGGGCGGCCCTTCCGAGCATAGACCAGCCAGGGGGTGCTCTGCCCACCTGGGGCATAGAACTCCCAAGGGCTCCAAAAACAAGACTTTCTATCCTGAAGTGGACAGCCCAGCGTCTTCCACTGGGATCCCTTTCTGTTATTAACCCCATGTTTCAAGACAAAGAAACTGGCAGCTGGTGAGGGGCAGACAGAGACTTGCCCAGGTTACCGGCCAGAAGAGCAGGTTTCCAGCCACAACCGGAAATAGGAAACAGAGCCGGAGGGCACTGTGTGTGTCAGTCGCTCGGTCGGGCCCGACTCTGCGATCCCATGGATGGTAGCCCACCAGGCTCTTCTGTCCATGGGATTCTCCAGGCCAGAATACCGGAGTGGGTTGCCATGCCCTTCTCCAAGGGTTCTTCCCAACCCAGTGATCAAACCCAGGTCTCCCGCATCACAGGCAGATTCTTTACCATCTGAGCCACCAGGGAAACCCACTAGAACCTGACGGAGGGGCAGGTCAGCTTGACCCACTGCCCCATCTGCCCAGAGAGGGTCACGTCTTCCTACTGGTTGGTTGGTGGACAAGGAGGTTGGGAGGCGACGTGCAGCCCACCGTGGCTGACACCAAGGCCCACACTTGGACTGGATGGGCTGGTCCTCCCCACCCTTACCTGGGACAGCCTGACCACGGGGAGATGATCCTGCAGGCTTCCCAGGGACTGGGCTGACGGTTCCTTCTGGACCCCATGTGGGCAGATGCTCCCAGAGTGAGCCCTCCTTCACAGGGCAGGGGCCTGACTCTGGATCCCCGCCCAGGCATGCCCGCTCCTCCGCGGGACATGGACTCTGGATGCCCCCCAGGGGTGCCCGCTCCTCCCCGGGGTGCCCGCTCCTCCCCGGGGCGCCCGCTCCTCCCCGGGGCACCCACTCCTCCCCGGGGCAGGGGACTGACTCTGGATGCCCCCCACAGCTTCTTCCTCACCATCTCATACTACGGGATAGTCCTCGACCTGCAGGACCTGGGGAGCGACATCTTCCCCCCCAGGTCCTCTTCGGAGCCGTGGACCTCCTGGCCCGGGCCATCGCCACCTTCCTGCTCAGGTTCTTCGGCCGCTGCATGACCCTGGCCGGCTCCTTGGCCAGGGCCGGCCTGGCCATCTTGGCCAACGCGCTGGTCCCGCAAGGTGCGGGCAGGGCAGCAGCGGGGGGCGGGCTGAGGGACCGAGGGGCTGCCGGCCCCCTCCCCACCCACCCCACTCCCCCCAAGACCCTGACT
>SJYX01001301.1:176939-272552 GCA_006410675.1 Oreotragus oreotragus
CCACTCCCCCCAAGACCCTGACTGCCCCAGCTCCACCTGCCCTCCACCCACTTCCCTGTGATGCTGAGGTTCAGAGAAATGAAGCCCAGTGCCCGCGATCCCGCAGCGGCGAGGGACAGAGCCAGGCCTGGACAGGACTTGAAGCCGGAGCCCGAGTCTGCAGAGGGGGACAGCTCTGGGAGGCTGAGCGGGGCCCCGGGTGAGGAGGAGAAGCCCTGGGCGGTGTTTCCTCGTGTCGAGAAGCCAGACACGCTTCACAGAGCGCTGGGGAGGCGGGGAGGGTGCCCAGCTCGCTCCTCCCCCACAGACGCTTTGAGGCCCCAGAAACCGGCTTTGGGTCCCGATTTACTGGTCAAGGTGGGTGACGGGGAGGGGCAGGGACAGGTGTCCCCCAGTGGCCGCCAAGCCAGGAAGGGGGGTTAGTGTGAGGATGGAGGCCCAGCTGTGAGCTCAAGCTCTGGGTGAGACCTGCACCCCAAGGAACACTTCTGAGACGCAGTCTTGACAGTTTCTAAGATTCTTCCGACAAGGACGACTTACGAGAAGGGGAACTGGGCCTAGGCCCCCCGCGGGAGCACGACCTCACTTCAGCTTCCTGCTGAGACTCCCCGCAGGAGCAGGGTCCCCATGGGCAGGCTGAGGCCCTGCGGGCAAGCTTCTGGGTCGCTGGGTGGCCCGGGGGCGCTGCTATGGGCCTGGGCCCGGCCTGACCCTCTCTTTCAAGGGAAGAGGCACCCCAGGGCCCCAGGCCATAGGAGGCTCCCCCTCGAGTGCCACTCACCCAGGCTCACCCACCCCAGACCTGGCTGGGTTCTGGCCCTGCTCCCTGACCCCGCCCACCCCAACCGTGACATTTCAAGCCACATCTCCTGGCCGCCCCCCTCCCCACAGCCCAGGGCAGCCTGGCCCCGGGGGGCACACAGCCTGGGACCTACCTGTTCTCAGCTCAAGGAAGCCTGTGAGAGAGCCCAGCCCCTCTGCTCCAGGCTCCCGGGGACCCTCCCAGCAGACCCCAGTTCACCCTTGGCTCTGCCTTAGACCTGCAGACCCTGCGTGTGGTCTTCGCTGTGCTGGGAAAGGGGTGTTTTGCCCTCAGCTTAACCTGCATCATGATTTACAAGCTGGAACCCTTCCCAACACCACCGCGGTAGGCTGGGCTGCAGCTGTGGAAGGCACACCCTCGCGAGGGCCCGTGGGGAGGGTGGGGAGGGGCTTGGCACCCAGGGACACACAGTGGAGGCCGAGAGGCCAAGGCGCCGACATGGAACCGAGCAGACACCCCAGAGTCCTCCCCCCAAAGGCCCCCAGCTCAGCCAGGGCCTCTACACAGAGCCCCTCCCCAGAGTCCAGACTCAGAGGCAGCCCCACGGAGGGCCCCTGGAGGCCTCCGGACTGGGAACCACTTTGAGCAGCAGAGCCCGCTGCTCAGGTAATCTCATAAGAGCCCTGGGGGTTGCCTCCCACTGTCCCTTCCCTGTCCCCAGGGAGCCCCAGGTGGCCAAGAGTTAGACAAGGCCCACACTGTACAGTTGGGTAAACTGAGGTTTAGGGTGCCAGGGACTTACTCAGCAGGGGTGGACCTCAGCCCCCACAGGCCTGGCCCAGCCTTACTCATGGTGCTCGCTCGCTCACTCACTCGTTCACTCTTTATTTGTCTATTGTTGATACTTTATGGGAAGCCCATAGAAATCACATTTATTGATATTGTTGATACTTTATGGGAAGCTTGAACTGGGAGCTCAGCAGCCTAGCAGGACCCCTGAGACAAGCCTCCAAAGTACCCAAGACCAGGAAGAAAGGCCTGGGCCCGAGAGAGTTCCTGTGAAGGACTCCAGATGTTCCCAGAAAGTAGAAACCCACTCTGGATGGGAAAATCCAGGTGGGCTCCATGGAGGAGGTGGTGTTAGCAGAGACCTCGAGGAAGGTGACTCCTTCAGACCAGCTTTCCCTCCCCTGCCATTCCCTGGCCCAGCCAAAGTGCTCCTCCTCTAGGAAAGCCTCCCCCTGCCCCCACCAAAACAGCAGCTGTGACAAGGGTCCCGGCCCTCCCCTCTGCTCACAGGATAATCGCAGAAGGCTTCTTGCATTCAGCAGCTCGGCGGGGGTCTGTGATGGGCCCACTGAGCAGGATGACCCGCCAGGTCCTTCCCCTGCTGCCCCCGCTCTCTTATGGTGTCATCCCCATCGCTGCCGGCCTCATCGTCCTCTTCTTCCCGGAGATCCGGGGACTTCCCCTCCCTGACACCATCCAGGACCTGGAGAGACAGTGAGTGACCCTCGGCCATCCCGGGAGTCATGCAGCTGGGCGGGGCTTGGATGGGTGAACGGTCCACCCCAGCCCGGGGACGGGAGAGGTCAAGGGGCGGGAGGTGTCCTGGGCAGAGAGGAGCAGGAACCACTGGGTGGTCGCGTGACTCCCGCAGCTCGAGCTTGCCCAGTTGCCCCATGTCACACTGAAGGCAGTGTGTTTCTGAAACCATTTAATCTTGACAACAACCCTGCCAGGGAGATACTACTGCTCTCCCTGTTTACAAGAGGCTCAGAGAGAGGAAGTGATTTATTCGAGGCCTCACAGGTCGAAGGTGATTGTACCGTAGGCAGGAAAACGTAGTGATCCAGAGCCCAGCTCTCCAGCCAGACTGCTCAAGACGGAAGCCCTGGCCACTCTGGCGAAAACCATCCCTCTCTTATCAAACTGACACAGAAGAGAAAGAGCCTCAGCTCTCCTCCTTAAGGCTGCCTGCAAAGAAGCCCAGGTCCAGACAGACTACCAGGTGCTGAGAACAGGGATGAAGGGACATTCCTCAGCTTCCTTTTATAGCCAGAATCAGCTCTAGGTTTCCACTTCGTCCTGGCACAATGGGTGTTAAAAAAAAACAAACACCAAAACAGTGTACTCAGAGAGTTGCATTTGGGTTTAGGTGGATAATTATATGAAAGCCTGCAGCTCCTGCTCAGTAAGTGTGGCTGCTGTGTCTGGGGTGATAGGGTTCGTGGCGAGCCCTCCTCACTGAACAGGAGCCAAGATCATGATGGTAGTGATAGAAGAGCAGGGGCTTAGTGGGCCCTCACTGTTTTGATACAGCACCTGATTTGATCCATGCAACAAGCCTACGAGGTGCTGTTCTGTCCAACTTCACTGTCAAGAAAATGGGGACACAGAGAGGTTATGCAACTTCCCTAAGGACACCCAGCCGAGAGGCAGAGAAGCCAAGACCTAATTTATTCTTTCACTTAATTCATTTTTGTTGTGTATCTACTGCATTTCAGGCACTGTCCCATGCTTTGGGCAACAGCTGTAAATAAAACCCTAATCTTGTAGAGCTTACATTCCCGTAAGACCTGACCCCCATTTCTGCCCTCCAAACCGCAGACCTGGAACCATCACCACACACCACCCCTCTCCTTTTTTGTTATTCTAGGAGGTCAGCAGCAGCCAGGGTTGGCCAGCAAGGGGTGGTCATTACAGAAAGCACCTGGTTCTAGAAATTCAGCCTGCAGGAGTCCCACGGGCCAAAGATCCCCTCCGGAGGGAATCGCCTCTTCTGTGGTCAGAAAGCAGAAGTGATTTGGGCAGCCTCGAGGGTTTGGCATGGCTGAGCGAGCAGCATGGCTGTCTGCTGAGGCTGAAAGCAGAATCACCCCTTTCTTCTACTCTCCCAGCCTGGCCAGACTTCCCACCCACCTCAGCCCTGCAGGAGCCCCTGGCAGACGGACACGCCTGGCCTGGATGTCCCAGGTCCTCTTCGTTAACACGATGGGTCCTCTTGTCTTCACACCTTCACTCAGCCACCCCCTTCTCCTCACTTCTCAGAACCTGGTGCTGCGGGTTCTCACCTCCCAGCTTCCTGAGTGGATCTTAGGGCAGGATCCAGACCGGCCTGGGTTCCAGCCTTTCCCTTGCTACTCACATGGCCACATCAGTTAAACAGGGCTCAGGGAACCTGCCTCCCCAAGGTTAGTGGATCTTAGCATAGACCAGAATCCAGCAGATAGAAGCTGCTACCGGAGCTGTCAGGAGCAAGCATTCCGGTGTGCCCTGCCCTGGGCACCAGCAGAGCAGGCAGGTGTGCCCTGCCCTGGGCACCAGCAGAGGAGGCACATGGAGCTGAAACCCAGCCCAGACTGCCCAAGCCCAGCCACTTAACCCTAACAGAGGCTGGCTTCACTCCAAGCAAGCGGCTGTTCAGTCACTTTCTGTTAACCCCGCGGTGAGGGAGGCCTCCTGCCCTTTGGTCCCATCGTTACAGGGAAGGGCCAGCCTAACACTGCACAGATGGAGGGACGCAGTTTATTATGCACACATACTCACAGCCCTGGAGGTTGCACACTGTGTATGCACCACGCAGGGTCGCAAGGGTTGCACGCAGGGACAGAGAGACTTACCAAAGGCTGGAGGCAGGGTGGGGTGGGGGGGATGCCTGGTTCCACAGGAGCGTGGGACTGCCTTGTTTGAGTCATTCCCCAGATTGGCGAGGAACCGAGCCCCACTGCTGAGGGGTGACAGGAGCTGTGCTGGCCCCTCCCCAACCCCTGTAAGTGTTGCTGGCTGGGGGACCCTACCTGTAGGAGTGGAGTGGGACCTGAGTTAAGCCCCCGAATCCCTCCAGGTTCCACCAGATGTCAAGGAAACACAGACCATCAGGCCTTAATTTGCCCTGCCCTGGGCACCAGCAGAGGAGGCAGGTATAGGTGTCCAGGTGTGCCCTGCCCTGGGCACCAGCAGAGGAGGCAGGTATAGGTGTCCAGGTGTACCCTGCCCTGGGCACCAGCAGAGCAGGCACATGGAGCTGAAACCCAGCCCAGGCTGCCCAAGCCCAGCCACTTAACCCTAACAGAGGCTGGCTTCACTCCAAGCAAGCAGCTGTTCAGTCACTTTCTGTTAACCCCGTGGTGAGGGAGGCCTCCTGCCCTTTGGTCCCATCGTTACACGGAAGGGCCAGCCTAACACTGCACAGATGGAGGGACGCAGTTTATTATGCACACATACTCACAGCCCTGGAGGTCGCCACTGTGTATGCACTACACAGGGTCGCAAGGGTTGGACGTAGGGACAGAGAGACTTACCAAAGGCTGGAGGCAGGGTGGGGTGGGGGGGATGCCTGGTTCCACAGGAGCGTGGGACTGCCTTGTTTGAGTCATTCCCCAGATTGGCGAGGAACCGAGCCCCACTGCTGAGGGGTGACAGGAGCTGTGCTGGCCCCTCCCCAACCCCTGTAAGTGTTGCTGGCTGGGGGACCCTACCTGTAGGAGTGGAGTGGGACCTGAGTTAAGCCCCCGAATCCCTCCAGGTTCCACCAGATGTCAAGGCAACACAGACCATCAGGCCTTAATTATAGGCCTTGTGCTGCACGGCCACCCTTCTGTGTGTCTGTCTTGAGGAGTCACTGTGTCCTCATTTATGCAGACCCTCCCTATACAAGCAGCAGCTCAGGCTGTTAAAACAGTGGGATCATTGAGGCTGACCACCTTTCTTAGAGGTGAGGAAACTAAGAGGTGAGTGACATGCCCAGAGGCACACAGTTGAACCCCGGCTTGACTCCAGTCCAGGGCTCTTTTCAAAACACCAGACTCCTCATCCTCAGCTGCACCGCTCCATGCTCTGATATCTATAGCACTGTCATAAAGTCCCACCCCTCCCTGGAGATCCATACACTTTAGGTGAGTGCCCACTCTTCTGGGACAACCCAGAGAAACTTCAGGCCCCAGGTTCCCCATCTCAGGCATCCCATTTTCCCTCTTTCACAGCTGATGCACATCAGACCCGAGTCAGATCAAATTCCCTGTCTGCTTAAATCCCTCTGGTGGCTCGTAATAAAGATCGTACTTCCCCCGCCAATAGGCCCCCGTGGATTCCCAGTGTTACTTCGCATGTAATACATTTTGAAGGAGTCAAATCACACGAAGTGTGTTCTCGGATCATCATGGAATTAAACTAGAAATCAGTGACAGAGACATCTAGAAAACTCATTCAAACTGAAAAACCCACTTCTAAATAACCCACGGGTCAAAGAAGAAATCACAAAGGGAGTTAGGAAATATTTGGAGCTGGGTGAAATAAATTGTTTAATGATGTATCAGAATTTGTGGGATGCAGCTAAAGCAGTGATTAGAGAAAAAGTTTTATCATCAGGTACTTACACTAGAAAGGAAGAAAGTGTCAGATCAAATACCTCAGCTTAAAAACCTAGAAGAATGAATTAAACCTAAAGTAGCTGAAAGAGAGGGAATAATAGCAGAAATCAGAGAAACAGAAAATGATCGAGAAAATCATTGACACCTGAAGCTGGTTTTTTGATAGCAATAAAATTTGTAAATTTCTAGCCATACTGATCGGAAAAGAAAAGAGAGCGAGAAAAGACACAGAATGTCAAGAATGAAAGAGGAAACATCACTATAAATCCTGCAGATATCAAAATGATAAAAGACTATTATGAGGACTATTTTGCCAATAAATTTGACCACAGATAAAATTAACAGGTATCTTGAAGAATACTAGAGCTCAATGGCACCCCACCCCAGTACTCTTGCCTGGAAAATCCAATGGACGGAGTAGCCTGGTGGGCTGCAGTCCATGGGGTCGCTAACAGTCGGACAGACTGAGCGACTTCACTTTCACTTTTCTCTTTCATGCACTGGAGAAGGAAATGGCAACCCACTCCAGTGTTCTTGCCTGGAGAATCCCAGGGATGGGGGAGCCTGGTGGGCTGCCATCTATGGGGTCACACAGAGTCGGACACGACTGAAGTGACTTAGCAGCAGCAGCAGCAGCTCACTCAAGAAAAAATAGATAGCATCATTAGCCCTGTAACTATTAAAGAAATTGAAACCTTTCCCCAGAGAAAATTCCAGGCCTAGATGGCTCTGCTGGTTAACTTTGCCAAACATTTAAACAGGAAATAACATCAATTCTATGCCAAAGCTTCCAAAAAACTGAAAATTATAAAACCTACCAACTCGTGTGAGTCCAACATTGCCCTGATATCAAAGTCAGAAAAAGACATTATAAGAATATAAAAACAGAAGCCAATATTCCTTATAAACATAGACACAAACATTCATAATAAATATTTAAAAAATTGAATCCAACAATCTACATTCAAAACTCAAGATTAACAAACTATAAAAGAGACACCGTATGATCGTCTCAATAGAGGGCTTCCCCAGTAGCTCAACTGGTAAAGAATCCGCCTGCAACTCGGGAGACCTGGGCGTGATCCCTGGGTTGAGCCATCAGGGAAGCCTAAGTATGAGGCTACCTCTAGGTTTTTATAGACGCCCTTTAGCAGGTTGAGGGAGTTCCCTTGTATTCCTAGTTTGCTGAATGCTGTTTATCAGGAATGAGTGTTAAGTTTTGTCTAATGGTTACTCTATAAATCTACTGAGAAAAAAGTGAAAGTCACTCAGGTGTGTCCGACTCTTTGCAACCCCATGGACTGTAGCAGGTGGCTTGCCTGCAATGCAGGAGACCCACCCAGGTTCCATCCCTGGGTCGAGAAGGTCCCCTGGAGAGGGGCATGGCAACCCACTCCAGTGTTCTTGCCTGGAGAATTCCATGGACAGCCGAGGCTGGCAGGCTACAGTCCGTGGGATTGCAAAGTCAGATGAGACTAACACATCATACCTAACGGCGAAAGACTGAAAACTTTCCAGTTACTCTGGGTAGGAAGGGGCCACGCAAGTTTTGAGTGGAGGGCTGATGGGATCTGACCTGATTTGGAAAGATGCTCTGGCTGGGAGCATGGAATGGATGACAGGCGGGGGACTGGGGTAGGGAGACCCATTCAGGGCTGCGATGCCCGATGTTGGGCGGGAGGTGACTGGCTTGGCCAGGTGCCAGGGGTGCCCAGTTCCCCACAGGGACAAGGTGGCAGGGGGTTGATTTGTAAGGAGAATCCTTTGGATTTGCTGAACGGTTAGGAGTGGAGTTTGAAAGAGGAATTGCCCAGGAGACTTTGGGTCTGAATGACCCCCTGGTGACATTTTATTGAGACAGGTGATGTCTCTTCCCCAAGGGGAGGGTGAACTCGATCATCTGAGGAGACCCCCAAGGAGGTGGAGGCATGGCCACCAGGCCTAACCACTGGGGCCTGTGAGCCCAGGGGTGTCAATCAGTCAGAGGCCACCATTTTTATGTAAAATCTCCAAAATGTTCAATGCCAGCTCCATTGTTTAAAACATAGCATTTGGGCTAAAGGTGTCTGGAGGAGCCAAGCCACTCTCCGACCAGCCTCACCAGCCTTGACGCTCAGCTCCGTCACAGCCTGGACACGAGGCTCGTCCCTCATAGGCCAGGCCATCCTGACCACCCGCTGGGGGGCCCCTCTCACTCCTCCTTATTGCCCCCACGCCCTCTTGATTTCCTTCTTCACCTTTGATCTGTTTCCAGTTACTCTGGGTAGGAAGGGGCCACGCAAGTTTTGAGTGGAGGGCTGATGGGATCTGACCTGATTTGGAAAGATGCTCTGGCTGGGAGCATGGAATGGATGACAGGCGGGGGACTGGGGTAGGGAGACCCATTCAGGGCTGCGATGTCCGATGTTGGGCGGGAGGTGACTGGCTTGGCCAGGTGCCAGGGGTGCCCAGTTCCCCACAGGGACAAGGTGGCAGGGGGTTGATTTGTAAGGAGAATCCTTTGGATTTGCTGAACGGTTAGGAGTGGAGTTTGAAAGAGGAATTGCCCAGGAGACTTTGGGTCTGAATGACCCCCTGGTGACATTTTATTGAGACAGGTGATGTCTCTTCCCCAAGGGGAGGGTGAACTCGATCATCTGAGGAGACCCCCAAGGAGGTGGAGGCATGGCCACCAGGCCTAACCACTGGGGCCTGTGAGCCCAGGGGTGTCAATCAGTCAGAGGCCACCATTTTTATGTAAAATCTCCAAAATGTTCAATGCCAGCTCCATTGTTTAAAACATAGCATTTGGGCTAAAGGTGTCTGGAGGAGCCAAGCCACTCTCCGACCAGCCTCACCAGCCTTGACGCTCAGCTCCGTCACAGCCTGGACACGAGGCTCGTCCCTCATAGGCCAGGCCATCCTGACCACCCGCTGGGGGGCCCCTCTCACTCCTCCTTATTGCCCCCACGCCCTCTTGATTTCCTTCTTCACCTTTGATCTGTTTCCACGAAACTGGTGGTTGGCAGCCCTGTTGAGAAGCACTCTGGCAGGCTGGAGTGAGTGAATGACAGAAGGAGCAGATGCATGAGGGAGACAAGAGTGAGGGGCCTAAGAGAGCACCCTACCCCCGTCCAGTGGTGTTTCCAATCCATTTGTCTCCACCCGCCAAAAGCTCGACCCTGCTTGTGTCTGTGGGGATAGGATTGAGCACTCCCGCAGGTTTAGAGGCGGGGGGGCCTGGGGGGCCTCCCACCCAGCCACGAACACTCCCCTTCCCACCCCCTCCTCCACGCACAGATGTCAGACCTCGCTACCTGCCCACACGCCGCCCTCCCCGCCTGACATTTCTAAGGAAAACGGAGAACGAAAAGCAGACTCTCTGGGCAGGAGCAGCAAGAACTGACATCCTGAGCGATGGCAGCCCCCGTGTGGAGGAGACAGGTCTGCAGCAAGAATGAAGCCAAGAGAGAGGGACAGAGGAGGGGCATCGCCCCCACAGCCCCAGTGCACCCCTCCCGCCGATCTCATGCCAGCTGGGGACAGTGTCCATCTCCACTCAAGGCCTGGTGATGCTGCACTGGGGTCCTGGGCCTGGCACAGAGGGTGGGAGCAGGGCACGCACAGGAGCCACGTGAGCGCCTTCAGGCTCAGCGGGTGGCAGGGGGCCTGGTGAGGCTTCGTGTCCACCTGGGTCCCCGAGGAGGTGCTAACGGAGCACAGTCCTCACCGCTGAGAACTGCCTTCTCAGGGCACCACTGTCTTGGCTTAGGAAACTCCCTTGGCGAGGTCACCTGGGCCAAAATGAAACCTGAACACACCACCAGTCTTTGCAAGAGAAACTGCAGCAAGGGAGAGGCCGGAATGATCCTGGGACAGGAGAAAGTTGAGGAGGGAGGGTAGGGCGGAGGCTGCCTGGTGAACCAGAGGCCAGAGGCGTCCAGCAAGCAAGACTGCTCCGTCCGCGCAGGATGTTCTCAAGGCTGCCTTGTCTCCTTAAGCCTCTAAGACTTAGACAAATGATGTATGTGTGTGTGTGTGTGTGTGTGTGTGTGTGTGTGTGTGTGTGAATAAAGGCTAGGGGCTGACGTTCAGTTTCCAGGTGCAGATTCAGCCAGGACAGAACCACAGGAAATCACAAGCCTGTAGCTGAGACTCCAGCAGGATGGGAAGTAACCAGGAACCTGGAAGCCACCCCCACCCCTTTACCCTCCCCGCAAAGCACTCCTATGCTTTGCTCAAATCACATGGATGGGGAGACAGCCCAAAGGCCCAGTCCCCCGATATCTGTATTACAGGTGTTCTCCCTCAAAAAATAAGAGTTCATTGTTAAAACTGCCAAGCACCATCAATCATCTGTGAAAAGATGAATCGCACTTTGACTCGGATTTGCACCAGCCTCATTGAAGGCAATGGCACCCCACTCCAGTACTTTTGCCTGGAGAATCCCATGGATGGAGGAGCCTGGTAGGCTGCGATCCATGGGGTCACTAAGAGTTGGACACGACTGAGCTCCTTCACTTTCACTTTTCACTTGCATGCCTTGGAGAAGGAAATGGCAACCCACTCCAGTGTTCTTGCCTGGAGAATCCAAGGGACGGGGGAGCCTGGTGGGCTGCCGTCTATGGGGTCACACAGAGTCGGACACGACTGAGCAACTCAGCAGCTTAGCAGCACTCCGGGGCGTACAGTTGGGTGGTTGTCCTTCAGACAACATCTATTCTTGCCTGACCTGACCCTGGATTTTCTCAAGTAGGTCTGGGGGCTCCTCTGTGTCTCCCACAGTCGGTATGTTAAAAAAAAAAAAAAAAAGATGATGATGACGGTATTAATGAAATTATTTAGTCCTCACAAGGGGCTTCCCAGGAGGTGCAGTGGTAAAGAATCGGCCTACCGATGCAGGAGACGCACGTTCAATAACTGGGTCAAGAAGATCCCCTGGAGAAGGAAATGGCAGCCCACTCCAGTACTCTTACTTGGGAAATCCAGAAGAGCCTGGAGGGCTACAGTCCACGGGGCTGCAAACTGACACGACTGAGCACACACACACACACAGTCCTCAGAAGAGCATTATGAGATTAGAACTACTATTGTCTCCATTTTGCAGAGGAGTAGACTGAGGCTTAATGTCCTTCCTAAGGCCACATGGACTGGGCAGTGCAGCGATTCAAATCCAGACAGCCTCTCCTGAGTCTATGTGAGTAACCATCGAGCCACAGGGCCTCTCATTTGAGAAGAGTTTGTGGGTTTGTTCAACTGTGGCTGGCACTGGGTACTGTGAACCCAGGCCATGCGTGTCTCAACCACAGAAGCGGAAAGGAAAGCTTCTAATCACCCGGGCTGTTTGCACACTCCCGGCCAAATCCTGCTGCTGCGTTTTCCGGTGAAATGAGAGGGATTCTGCCAAAATCCACGTCATGCTTTCTCTTTACACTTCCCCCCAGCTTTTCTATGCATCCACCTAAAATTACTCCTCTTAACAACAGGCTGCAACTCACAGAAAGAGAGCAGCACTCTGCCAGAGGACCAGGTAGCTAAACCAGCATGTGACTTAGTAAAGATGCTGAAATCCTGAAGACCAAGAGTCAGAGGAACCAGCCACAGGGTCCAGGCCCCCAGAACAGGGGCCCCGTGGCATGGGCTCCAGGGAAAGGGTGCAGGGGCTGGGGGAGGGGGCAGCATTTGCATCCAGCCTTATTAAAATGTGCCAGGTGGTCGCTGCCAGCTGTGGGCGAGACCCTCTGCAGAGCGGGGCAAAGTTCAGCCTGTTTGAGCAGCTCGCATTCTGACGAGCCTTATTCTGACGGCTGGTTAACATCTCTCCGTTGAATTTTAACATGAAACATCTTTTTGACGCAGCAAGGAGAGTGCAGTCCCTTTGGTGCGGGCAGGCCAGGCTTGCAGGAGCCGCCAGGCACATGAAAGGGAAGGGACCGGAGCCGCGGCTGCCCGGCGCTCTCCTTGACCTACTTAGAGCCAGTTTGTTCAATGGGCCAGAGGAACGGGGGGCCCCTGGGAGGCTGAAACAAAGGGGACTGTGGCCAGGACTTTGGCAGCCTGCACGAGGGGGCCAATTAAAACCACGATACGCTCACCCCCAAACCTCGGCCACCTGCCCGAGATGCCACTGAGCCCGCCACTCATGACCGCCCCCCTCGCCACTGCTCAGCCTCTGTGTGGGCGGTGGGTACACACAGGTGGCCCGGTCTTGCTGGCTCCCAGGGGTCAGCAGCCTTGAAGCCAGAGGAAAATGTGGTCAATGCCCGTGACTGCTCTGGAGGGATGCCTGGGGCAGGAAGCAGGGGTCCTGTGGATGAGGGCCCACTGGGTACCAGGCAGGTGCTGCACGCAGTGCCCCAGAGGTGGGAACAGGTGACTCCAGAAGTTAGCCTGGCAGGTACGCTGCTTTTCTGTCTGGTGAAACCTTTCATTGAGCCTTTTGGCTACACACAGGGAAAGCTAGAATCTGGTTCAGAAGGACAGAGGGTGAGCTGGCAGCATCAGGAAGTAAACGGATCTCTTTCCTGGGCGCTGAATGGTTGTGAGAACGATTGGCATGGGGCTCCTTCTACAGAGGTTCTGAGCTAGGGGAAGGGGTCCTTGGGCTCAAGGATAAGAGAATGTGAGGGAAGGAGCTTCTGACCTGATGGAGCAGGAGCCCAGGGAGAGAGGCAAGGGTGTTGAGGCAGGGACGCTCCCTGGAGTCCTCCTTCGCAATCTGAAAGCCTTCAGCCTATTCCAGGAGTTGATAAACGTAAACACTGGAGCTGGCCCGACATGGACTGGAGTCCTGATCCTGCCACAGAGTAGCTGCATGACCCGGACTCACCTCCCTGAGCTTCAGTTTCCACATCTGCAAAAACAGGTATAAGAAGCGTGTATCTAATTAGAAGGGTTGTCAAAAGGATTAAAGGGATTATTACAGGAAGAGGACTCAAGATTTGGTTAACATATATAAAGACTCGATAGAGGACTTTTCTGGTGGCCTAGCGATAAAGAATATGCCCGCCAATGCAGAAGAGTAGGGTTCGATCCCTGGTCCCGGAAGACCCCACATGCCGCAGAACAGCTAGGCCCATGCACCACAGCAATTGAGACTATGCTTTTTTAGAGCCTGGGAACTGCAGCTCAGAGCTCCTGCAGCACAGCTGAAACCCAAGTGCGCTAGAGCCCACGCTCTGCAACGGGAGCCGCCGCCCTCAAAAACTCTCACACCACAGCTACAGAGGAGCCGCCGCTCACCGCAACTACGGAAAGTCTGCACGAGGACCCAGCACAGGCGAAATAACAAATACAATTATTTTAAAATAAAGACTCAGAATATCACTTACATGTGGAACCTAAAAAAGACAGACTTGGAGAGGCAGGGTAGAATGGTGGTTACCAGGGTCTGGGGGCCTAGGAGAAATGGAAGATGTTGGTTAAATGTGTACAGACTTCCAGTTAGAAGATTAACAAGTTTGCAGATCTAAGGTACAGCATGGTGATAGAGCTAAAAATACTGTATCATATATGTGAATGTTGCTGAAAGAGTAGGTCTTAAACTTTCTCAACACAAAAAAGAAATGGTGATTATGTGATGGGATGGAGGTGGCAGCTCATATACCGTGGTCATCATTTTGCAATTTACAGATGTATCAAATCAAACTGTACACCTTAAACTTACACAATGTAATTTGTCAGATACATTTGCATAAAGCTGGTGGGAGGGGAAGCATCAATGGGCATGAGGTATCAACTTCATCACCATCCTCCTCCTCACCATAACCAACACCATCACCGGCCTCACCATCATCACCCTCATCATCTTCATTAAGCCTTGAGACATCCCTCAGCTGTTCTAGGGGAATCCTGAGTTGAGCCTGTGGCCACATTTGGGGCACATTTGGTAGCAATGAAGAGTGGGGACTAGTTTTTCCAGGAAGGTGGTAGCTGAGACTTTCAGAACTGCCTGGAAGAGCAATTTGGAGAAAGTAACACCCCGGAGACCAGCTCTTCAGAAGTTCTGGAGAAGGAGTTGGGACTCAGGCATCATGTGTGTTGGGAACAAGTAAGGAATTATCCTTACTTGGACTCTCTGGGTGACTGGGGAAGGTGAGAACCATGACTTCTTGTCCTGAAAAAAAAAAAAAAAAAAAAACCTTGCAAAGCAGGGGTTATGATGTTCTGTTTACAGATGAGGGAAAAAAGCCCTGAGATCTCCAATTCAGACTGAGACCATGAAGGCTGCCTGGCACCCCCCATGTCCTGCCTGGGCCCTGGTCTGCATGCCGGGTCCAGCTCTGGGCATCGCGGGGGACATGATGACACAGGCGCAGCCCTTGGGACGCCTGCAGCCCGTCACCCAACCGAGGGAAGAGCTTGAGGCTCCTTCTGCAGGCGGGGCTGTGGTGGAGATGGGCAGGGACAGGAGGCAGAAGCGTGGTGGGAGGGGTGGGTTTGGACTGGTGGGATGGTGACAATGGTCCTCAGAAGAAATGGCCCCCAAGGAGAGACGGGCCACATGAAGTGTTGGGTAGTTAGAATAGGAAACGGGAGTCCAGAATGGTGGTGGCTAAAAGGCAAAGAAGGGAAAAGCCTGGGAAAATAGAACAAAGGAAGGTCCGAGGACCGGCAGGAGGACTCAGGTGGGACACACAACACTCCTGGCTGGCCCAATGCACAGGGCGGGCCCGGGCGGGACAACATATACAGAGGGGCCAAAGGGCCGGGCTCGCTCCTCTTCACGTCTTTGGGTCGGCATGCCCTCACGCCTTGAGGATGTACTTTCCTGCTATTTTCTAAATAAAACTGAGCTATAACACAGAACTGGAACACTGATCTGATCTAAGAGCTATAACACGGTCTGTCCGAGACCCAGAAGCTATAACATGGTCTGAGAGCTGTGACACGCTGAGGGCTTTAACGTCCGTCACTTCAAATTTTTGTTGAGACGAGACAGAACCGAGGAGATTACACTAGCCTGACAGAAGGAAGAAGCAAAGGGAAGGCCCTGAAGACGGGCTGGGGCAGGAGGGCGCTGGCTGGCTCGGCCTCGCTCCTGAAGCTCTCGGAAGTCGTCAGTGGCTTTGAGTAAGGGCGATGAGCCGGAGGCTGGCAGATACCTTCAGAGGGACCAACCCAGACCGCTCTCTCGGTCATCTCGTCTCAAAGCAGATGAGGGAGGAGGGGAGCACAGCGGAGCTCAGGTGCTACCTCTTACTGTGTTCCGAATTCGGCTGTGGCTGCCGCCGCCTCCAGCCGCCTGCCTGGACGCAGCCAGCCCTGTGGGCCAGTGGCGACTTTGCTGAGTCACTGACAGTGAGCATTCCTACCGGCCTCTCTCCTGCCTGGCCTGGGACCAGAGGCAGCTGCTGTCGCCACAGGACATGGAGGGCTGGGAAGAGTCACAAAAGCCCTGCTGTGCCATCCGGCCAGAAAGGTCCACAGTGCCTCCCCAGGCCCACAAGACAGAACGTGTTGATGAACAGCTTGTCTGTGCCCATTTTTGGAAAGTATGCAGTCTCACTGGTCCTTTCCCCTGATATTCACCAGGACTTGGCTCTGGAGAGAAGACCCCAAGCCTTTCAGCAACAGGACCTTCCCTTGTCCCTTCACCCCAATTGCCTAACCTCTCTTCTCCTTGACCTTCTCTCCAGCTGCTGCTCAGCCCCACGGTCATGATCTAGACTCCCTTTCACAGGACCTCATCTTCCTGGCCTCTAAAAACTGGAGACCAAGGGCTCAGCCTCAGACCTCTTCTCCCTGCTGTGAAAGGTTGCTCCCTAGGCAAGCTCGGTCTGTCCTGAACTTGCAATGCCTTTCAGCCCTACTGATCCCCAAAGACCAACTCACTCTACACACCCCCGCCAATAGACAGCTCAGTCTCACCACACCCAAAGCCAAAGGATTGACCGCCCCTCACACTTGTTGAAGCTCTGAGAGTTCGGCCACCTGATGCAAAGAGCCGACTCACTGGGAAAGACCCTGATGCTGGGAAAGTCTAAAGGCAAAAGGAGAAGTGAGTGGCAACCATAAAGGTCCATTTTTCTCCCCTGGCACCAGCCATGTAACTCTGCAGAAGACAACGTTCCTTTCTCAACTCTGTAAGAAGTCATGACGACCCACCACTCACCTTGTNAGCCGACTCACTGGGAAAGACCCTGATGCTGGGAAAGTCTAAAGGCAAAAGGAGAAGTGAGTGGCAACCATAAAGGTCCATTTTTCTCCCCTGGCACCAGCCATGTAACTCTGCAGAAGACAACGTTCCTTTCTCAACTCTGTAAGAAGTCATGACGACCCACCACTCACCTTGTATGGCCCAGAACAGACTGGTCAGATGTCCCGGGGAGGTCCACTGGGCTGCACCTAGGGAAAGTTCTTGGCTTAAATACTTACTTACTTACAACCTTATTAAGGTTACTGGCTGTATTACTCATATTCTGCCTATATTAAAAGATTACTTGCTTTACCAAATGTATAACTGAGCCTCTGATAAAATTAGTACTGATGGGCTCCCCACATGGCGCGAATGGTAAAGAATTTATCTGCCAATGCAGCAGATGTGGGTTCGATTCCTGGCTCAGGAAGATCCCGTGGAGAAGGAAATGGCAACCGACTCCAGTGTTCTTGTCCGGGTGCAGGGCTTAATAGTCAGCCGCCTATTGCTCTGGCTAAGCCGTGAGAAAATCATGGGAAAGAATAAAAGCAAACTACAGCAATACAGCATAACCCAAATAAAAGTACATCGGGTTGATCAGTTGGGGTGATCATACCCTAAGTTAAGAAAAAGTGTAGTGTGGACCTTGGAACGCCGNAAAAAAAAAAAAAAGATGATGATGATGACGGTATTAATGAAATTATTTAGTCCTCACAAGGGGCTTCCCAGGAGGTGCAGTGGTAAAGAATCGGCCTACCGATGCAGGAGACGCACGTTCAATAACTGGGTCAAGAAGATCCCCTGGAGAAGGAAATGGCAGCCCACTGCAGTACTCTTACTTGGGAAATCCAGAAGAGCCTGGAGGGCTACAGTCCACGGGGCTGCAAACTGACACGACTGAGCACACACACACACACAGTCCTCAGAAGAGCATTATGAGATTAGAACTACTATTGTCTCCATTTTGCAGAGGAGTAGACTGAGGCTTAATGTCCTTCCTAAGGCCACATGGACTGGGCAGTGCAGCGATTCAAATCCAGACAGCCTCTCCTGAGTCTATGTGAGTAACCATCGAGCCACAGGGCCTCTCATTTGAGAAGAGTTTGTGGGTTTGTTCAACTGTGGCTGGCACTGGGTACTGTGAACCCAGGCCATGCGTGTCTCAACCACAGAAGCGGAAAGGAAAGCTTCTAATCACCCGGGCTGTTTGCACACTCCCGGCCAAATCCTGCTGCTGCGTTTTCCGGTGAAATGAGAGGGATTCTGCCAAAATCCACGTCATGCTTTCTCTTTACACTTCCCCCCAGCTTTTCTATGCATCCACCTAAAATTACTCCTCTTAACAACAGGCTGCAACTCACAGAAAGAGAGCAGCACTCTGCCAGAGGACCAGGTAGCTAAACCAGCATGTGACTTAGTAAAGATGCTGAAATCCTGAAGACCAAGAGTCAGAGGAACCAGCCACAGGGTCCAGGCCCCCAGAACAGGGGCCCCGTGGCATGGGCTCCAGGGAAAGGGTGCAGGGGCTGGGGGAGGGGGCAGCATTTGCATCCAGCCTTATTAAAATGTGCCAGGTGGTCGCTGCCAGCTGTGGGCGAGACCCTCTGCAGAGCGGGGCAAAGTTCAACCTGTTTGAGCAGCTCGCATTCTGACGAGCCTTATTCTGACGGCTGGTTAACATCTCTCCGTTGAATTTTAACATGAAACATCTTTTTGACGCAGCAAGGAGAGTGCAGTCCCTTTGGTGCGGGCAGGCCAGGCTTGCAGGAGCCGCCAGGCACATGAAAGGGAAGGGACCGGAGCCGCGGCTGCCCGGCGCTCTCCTTGACCTACTTAGAGCCAGTTTGTTCAATGGGCCAGAGGAACGGGGGGCCCCTGGGAGGCTGAAACAAAGGGGACTGTGGCCAGGACTTTGGCAGCCTGCACGAGGGGGCCAATTAAAACCACGATACGCTCACCCCCAAACCTCGGCCACCTGCCCGAGATGCCACTGAGCCCGCCACTCATGACCGCCCCCCTCGCCACTGCTCAGCCTCTGTGTGGGCGGTGGGTACACACAGGTGGCCCGGTCTTGCTGGCTCCCAGGGGTCAGCAGCCTTGAAGCCAGAGGAAAATGTGGTCAATGCCCGTGACTGCTCTGGAGGGATGCCTGGGGCAGGAAGCAGGGGTCCTGTGGATGAGGGCCCACTGGGTACCAGGCAGGTGCTGCACGCAGTGCCCCAGAGGTGGGAACAGGTGACTCCAGAAGTTAGCCTGGCAGGTACGCTGCTTTTCTGTCTGGTGAAACCTTTCATTGAGCCTTTTGGCTACACACAGGGAAAGCTAGAATCTGGTTCAGAAGGACAGAGGGTGAGCTGGCAGCATCAGGAAGTAAACGGATCTCTTTCCTGGGCGCTGAATGGTTGTGAGAACGATTGGCATGGGGCTCCTTCTACAGAGGTTCTGAGCTAGGGGAAGGGGTCCTTGGGCTCAAGGATAAGAGAATGTGAGGGAAGGAGCTTCTGACCTGATGGAGCAGGAGCCCAGGGAGAGAGGCAAGGGTGTTGAGGCAGGGACGCTCCCTGGAGTCCTCCTTTGCAATCTGAAAGCCTTCAGCCTATTCCAGGAGTTGATAAACGTAAACACTGGAGCTGGCCCGACATGGACTGGAGTCCTGATCCTGCCACAGTGTAGCTGCATGACCCGGACCCACCTCCCTGAGCTTCAGTTTCCACATCTGCAAAAACAGGTATAAGAAGCGTGTATCTAATTAGAAGGGTTGTCAAAAGGATTAAAGGGATTATTACAGGAAGAGGACTCAAGATTTGGTTAACATATATAAAGACTCGATAGAGGACTTTTCTGGTGGCCTAGCGATAAAGAATATGCCCGCCAATGCAGAAGAGTAGGGTTCGATCCCTGGTCCCGGAAGACCCCACATGCCACAGAGCAGCTAGGCCCATGCACCACAGCAATTGAGACTATGCTTTTTTAGAGCCTGGGAACTGCAGCTCAGAGCTCCTGCAGCACAGCTGAAACCCAAGTGCGCTAGAGCCCACGCTCTGCAACGGGAGCCGCCGCCCTCAAAAACTCTCACACCACAGCTACAGAGGAGCCGCCGCTCACCGCAACTACGGAAAGTCTGCACGAGGACCCAGCACAGGCGAAATAACAAATACAATTATTTTAAAATAAAGACTCAGAATATCACTTACATGTGGAACCTAAAAAAGACAGACTTGGAGAGGCAGGGTAGAATGGTGGTTACCAGGGTCTGGGGGCCTAGGAGAAATGGAAGATGTTGGTTAAATGTGTACAGACTTCCAGTTAGAAGATTAACAAGTTTGCAGATCTAAGGTACAGCATGGTGATAGAGCTAAAAATACTGTATCATATATGTGAATGTTGCTGAAAGAGTAGGTCTTAAACTTTCTCAACACAAAAAAGAAATGGTGATTATGTGATGGGATGGAGGTGGCAGCTCATATACCGTGGTCATCATTTTGCAATTTACAGATGTATCAAATCAAACTGTACACCTTAAACTTACACAATGTAATTTGTCAGATACATTTGCATAAAGCTGGTGGGAGGGGAAGCATCAATGGGCATGAGGTATCAACTTCATCACCATCCTCCTCCTCACCATAACCAACACCATCACCGGCCTCACCATCATCACCCTCATCATCTTCATTAAGCCTTGAGACATCCCTCAGCTGTTCTAGGGGAATCCTGAGTTGAGCCTGTGGCCACATTTGGGGCACATTTGGTAGCAATGAAGAGTGGGGACTAGTTTTTCCAGGAAGGTGGTAGCTGAGACTTTCAGAACTGCCTGGAAGAGCAATTTGGAGAAAGTAACACCCCGGAGACCAGCTCTTCAGAAGTTCTGGAGAAGGAGTTGGGACTCAGGCATCATGTGTGTTGGGAACAAGTAAGGAATTATCCTTACTTGGACTCTCTGGGTGACTGGGGAAGGTGAGAACCATGACTTCTTGTCCTGAAAAAAAAAAAAAAAAAAAAACCTTGCAAAGCAGGGGTTATGATGTTCTGTTTACAGATGAGGGAAAAAAGCCCTGAGATCTCCAATTCAGACTGAGACCATGAAGGCTGCCTGGCACCCCCCATGTCCTGCCTGGGCCCTGGTCTGCATGCCGGGTCCAGCTCTGGGCATCGTGGGGGACATGATGACACAGGCGCAGCCCTTGGGACGCCTGCAGCCCGTCACCCAACCGAGGGAAGAGCTTGAGGCTCCTTCTGCAGGCGGGGCTGTGGTGGAGATGGGCAGGGACAGGAGGCAGAAGCGTGGTGGGAGGGGTGGGTTTGGACTGGTGGGATGGTGACAATGGTCCTCAGAAGAAATGGCCCCCAAGGAGAGACGGGCCACATGAAGTGTTGGGTAGTTAGAATAGGAAACGGGAGTCCAGAATGGTGGTGGCTAAAAGGCAAAGAAGGGAAAAGCCTGGGAAAATAGAACAAAGGAAGGTCCGAGGACCGGCAGGAGGACTCAGGTGGGACACACAACACTCCTGGCTGGCCCAATGCACAGGGCGGGCCCGGGCGGGACAACATATACAGAGGGGCCAAAGGGCCGGGCTCGCTCCTCTTCACGTCTTTGGGTCGGCATGCCCTCACGCCTTGAGGATGTACTTTCCTGCTATTTTCTAAATAAAACTGAGCTATAACACAGAACTGGAACACTGATCTGATCTAAGAGCTATAACACGGTCTGTCCGAGACCCAGAAGCTATAACATGGTCTGAGAGCTGTGACACGCTGAGGGCTTTAACGTCCGTCACTTCAAATTTTTGTTGAGACGAGACAGAACCGAGGAGATTACACTAGCCTGACAGAAGGAAGAAGCAAAGGGAAGGCCCTGAAGACGGGCTGGGGCAGGAGGGCGCTGGCTGGCTCGGCCTCGCTCCTGAAGCTCTCGGAAGTCGTCAGTGGCTTTGAGTAAGGGCGATGAGCCGGAGGCTGGCAGATACCTTCAGAGGGACCAACCCAGACCGCTCTCTCGGTCATCTCGTCTCAAAGCAGATGAGGGAGGAGGGGAGCACAGCGGAGCTCAGGTGCTACCTCTTACTGTGTTCCGAATTCGGCTGTGGCTGCCGCCGCCTCCAGCCGCCTGCCTGGACGCAGCCAGCCCTGTGGGCCAGTGGCGACTTTGCTGAGTCACTGACAGTGAGCATTCCTACCGGCCTCTCTCCTGCCTGGCCTGGGACCAGAGGCAGCTGCTGTCGCCACAGGACATGGAGGGCTGGGAAGAGTCACAAAAGCCCTGCTGTGCCATCCGGCCAGAAAGGTCCACAGTGCCTCCCCAGGCCCACAAGACAGAACGTGTTGATGAACAGCTTGTCTGTGCCCATTTTTGGAAAGTATGCAGTCTCACTGGTCCTTTCCCCTGATATTCACCAGGACTTGGCTCTGGAGAGAAGACCCCAAGCCTTTCAGCAACAGGACCTTCCCTTGTCCCTTCACCCCAATTGCCTAACCTCTCTTCTCCTTGACCTTCTCTCCAGCTGCTGCTCAGCCCCACGGTCATGATCTAGACTCCCTTTCACAGGACCTCATCTTCCTGGCCTCTAAAAACTGGAGACCAAGGGCTCAGCCTCAGACCTCTTCTCCCTGCTGTGAAAGGTTGCTCCCTAGGCAAGCTCGGTCTGTCCTGAACTTGCAATGCCTTTCAGCCCTACTGATCCCCAAAGACCAACTCACTCTACACACCCCCGCCAATAGACAGCTCAGTCTCACCACACCCAAAGCCAAAGGATTGACCGCCCCTCACACTTGTTGAAGCTCTGAGAGTTCGGCCACCTGATGCAAAGAGCCGACTCACTGGGAAAGACCCTGATGCTGGGAAAGTCTAAAGGCAAAAGGAGAAGTGAGTGGCAACCATAAAGGTCCATTTTTCTCCCCTGGCACCAGCCATGTAACTCTGCAGAAGACAACGTTCCTTTCTCAACTCTGTAAGAAGTCATGACGACCCACCACTCACCTTGTATGGCCCAGAACAGACTGGTCAGATGTCCCGGGGAGGTCCACTGGGCTGCACCTAGGGAAAGTTCTTGGCTTAAATACTTACTTACTTACAACCTTATTAAGGTTACTGGCTGTATTACTCATATTCTGCCTATATTAAAAGATTACTTGCTTTACCAAATGTATAACTGAGCCTCTGATAAAATTAGTACTGATGGGCTCCCCACATGGCGCGAATGGTAAAGAATTTATCTGCCAATGCAGCAGATGTGGGTTCGATTCCTGGCTCAGGAAGATCCCGTGGAGAAGGAAATGGCAACCGACTCCAGTGTTCTTGTCCGGGTGCAGGGCTTAATAGTCAGCCGCCTATTGCTCTGGCTAAGCCGTGAGAAAATCATGGGAAAGAATAAAAGCAAACTACAGCAATACAGCATAACCCAAATAAAAGTACATCGGGTTGATCAGTTGGGGTGATCATACCCTAAGTTAAGAAAAAGTGTAGTGTGGACCTTGGAACGCCAGGTCAGCGTAAGTTCAGAACGCTGCTTGTGCACACATTAAGATGTTTTCCCCAAGGCATATGTGGGTCTATGACCTCCAGCCAGGTGATAGCCCTTGTACAAGAAAATAACAAAGATAGTTTAAAGTAATCAATAAAATGGGAGACGTGACCGGCACACAGGAGGCTGACTTCATCGCAGCACAGCAGATACTTTCTGCTTGCCAAGAAACTAAATTAAAGTGATGTGGCTCCGAGGAACAGGGCTCTTGATCCAAGAGATCTTGAATCCCCCAGTCCCATCTTTAAAACTTTCATTCTGTCTCTAGTTTCTTTTTCCCAAACTGTGCATCAACCACTTTCCATTCCTACCTGCTGTGCTGGCTGCAGCAAGTGGCGCCTAACGTGGGGCTCAAAAAAGAAGGATCACCAAGAGCAAAGCTGCAGCTGAAATAACAGCACACGGTCCTGGAGAAGAGTGGGGTGAGGCCTCTGAAAATCCCCCTTTGTGGTAAGTAATACTCTCAGGCATTGAAACCGGGGTTAAATACGGGAAATTCAGAAAGCTCCGAACAATACCGGCTGTATATACGCCTCTTAAGACAGCTTTTGAAAGCAGGGGGAAAAAAAAAACAAATGAGGGCCAGCTATTGGAGCTTTTACAAACCATTGAGAAACGTTGCTCATGGTTCCCTTCTCTAGGTACTTTAGATTCAGGAACATGGAATAAGGTAGGTAGTGAATTAGAGAAACCTTTTTGCAAGGGAGTGCCCTTGCCTATATCTCTCTGGTCAATTTGGACACTGATAAAGTCCATTTTGGAACCTCTTCAGACCCTGGAAAGCTCAGAAGGAAGTGAAGATGAATGTGAAATGAGGACCCTCTGATGTAGAGCCCAAGGGGGTAGAACAAAAAACGCATGAGGCTCTTAAAACTGCATTCCCTCTGCACCTTTTTTTTGGGAAAATGAATTTCCTTTACCTCCTCTTCCTCCCCCTTCTGTCTTTTTTTTTTCTTTAATTAATTTACTCATTTTAATTGGAGGCTAATTAGTGGGTTTTGCCCTACGTTGACATGAATCGCCATGGGTGTACATGTGTCCCCGTCCTGAACCCCCGTCCCACATCCCTCCCCATCCCACCCCTCAGGGCCATCCCAGTGCACTGGCCCTGAGCGCCCTGTCTCATGCATCGAACCTGGACTGGTGATCTGTTTCACATATAATATACATGTTTCAATGCTATTCTCTCAAATCATCCCACACTCGCCTTCTCCCACAGAGTCCAAAAGTCTGTTCTTTACATCTGTGTCTCTTTTGCTGTCTCGCATATAGGGTCATCATTCCCCTCCTGTCTTAACTGCTGGAGAGGCTCAAGCTTTTCCTTCCTTACAACAGACAGCAGTTCTGTCGCCCCTCCAGAAAGTTATTTGTCGGACTTGACAGGAGGGTGGTTTGGAGGCTATGACTATGGGATTTTCAGTGACAATACATGAACGGATAGCTCCTGGGACAGATCCTAATAATCCCAAAGGGGTGTATTGAGGCTGTACACAAACAGATTCCCTTCAAAATACTAAAAGAACTTAAGCAAGCTGTTCAGAATCATTGAGTAAGCTTCCCTAGTGCCTCAGACAGCAAAGATTCTGCCTGCAATGCAGGAAACCTGGGTTCAATCCCTGGGTTGGGAAGATCCCTTGGAGAAGGAAATGGCAATTCACTCCAGTATTCTTGCCTGGAAAATCCCACGGACAGAGGAGCCTGGCGAGCTGCAAAGAGTCGGACACGACTGAGCGACTCACACTTTCTCCTTTTACCTTGGGAATAGTTCGGGGACTAGCTGAGGGTTCCCACTTGACTGTGGTGGCTCATGACCAAGGCAGGCAGATTCCCATCTCTTCAGATCAATTGATAGGCAGTGGAAACTGGGGGAGAACTCAAGGTCAAGTGCTTATGGAAGACGAGGCTATATAGAACAGGTGAGGCGATACTGCATAAGAGCCTGGGAGAAAATAGAGGTTAAAGGACAGGCTTTCTTTACTTTAAAAGAAGACCTCACCTCCCCAGAGAGACAATCCCTGCTGGGACAACATCTTATCAGTCAGGCTACCCCTGTCATCAGAACCAATTTGAATATTCCCTGGTTTAATTTTTAGCTATAAAACTATGACTACAAAAAACAGAGATGACATTTCTGACACTTAATGGCCATGATATTCTTTAGGTTCCAGAGAAAACTGTTTAAAATGAAATCTTTTTTGAAGTTGCAAAACCAGTTCTTCTTGCATGTACAATTAAGAAAAAGTTGGCTTGTTACAATACTTTTTTGGAGCTCCAATTCTGCCTGAAAACCAAAAAACATGCCTGGGAAAAAAACCCTGAAGTTAATTCTTGTCATGTCCTTGGGATACACAGCCCACTCTATCTGGGACTCCAGCCCTGAACAAATTGGTAGAACTCAAACCAAGAAAAAAAAAAAGAAGGGGCAAAGAGACATTTTAAATTTCAAGCAGAAAACTATGAGATCTCTGTCTAAATTTATCTGTATCTCAGTGTGTGTCTTTGTTTATGGATAATATGAGGTTAATTTATAAATGAGCTTTATTTAAATTCAGGTTCATGTGAGCTGAAAAATATTCAATATTAAATATCTAACATTAATGTTTGTTTGCTAATCTAATTAAGACATGTCTTAAGTCATCAACTTTGTGTAATACTTTTATTGTGCCTAGGTTTAAGGTAAACTAGATTTGCCAACAAAGAAAGTAACTCTTTATATATAAAAATATATATGTGAGATGAAAACTTTTAGATAAACTCTATTAAAAATAATTACATTTTAGAAATGTCTGATTAAAATAATCTCTGAGAATTGGGGTAACTTAAATTTCTAGAGTTGTACTAAACTAAATGGTAAAAGTTTATTAAATAGCTAGGTCACTTCCAAATAAAATAAGATTTTGAAACATTAATTACTAAACACTAACTTCCTCTTGAATGTATGTATGTGAAGTCGCTTAGTCCTGTCCGACTCTTTGAGAACCCGTGAGCTATAGCCCACCAGGCTCCTCTGTCCATGGGATTCTCCAGGCAAGAATACTGGAGTGGATTGCCATTTCCTTCTCCAGGGGATCTTCCCAACCCAGGGATTGAACCCAGGTCTCCTGCATTGCAGGCAGACTCTTTAACCTCTGAGCCACCAGGGTACAGAGAAACTAAAGAGATTTTAGACTATTAATAAATATGTTTGGTGCCATCTTAAGCTATTCTCTATTAAAAAAGAAAAAAAAAGCAAATGTTTTAAAAAAATTAAAACTGGTATTTATGTTCACAAATCTAGAAAATGCTAATATACAAGACAGTTCATGGTTGTTTAAGGAAAATAAGATTTATGTTTTTAATAATAATAAAAAGATGTGAAAAATAAAATTACAGTCTATTAAAAAAGGAAAGTAAATCTATACTTATAGGTGGCTATTCTCTAAATAGATAAATGAAGTGATGACTACAGAAAATGTAAGAAAGGGTTTATGACAAAAGAGTTTTGTGCATGGTACAAGCTTCTGAAGACATTAAACTGCCTTTGAAGTCTTATTTTTACTTTGACTAAGTCAATAATTATTGTTTCACAATGAGTATAAGCTGGTATCAATCTGAAATTTGGTTTTCTCTTTCTATTAAAAAAAAGTTTTCTTGGAATACAGCTTTTGATAACAGACTATGTAAATTTCTTTGTCTTTAATGATTCATAGTTGCTTTTAAAATCTTTTGTTAGTTTGAGAAAATAAATGAGTGTTATTTCACCATGATCTATGGAAACTACGGCACACACAGACAAAGCTCATTCTGCTTCTACAAAATTAACCTCTCATCAGGAAGTTTAAAACGGATAAACAGTGGCTATAAACCAAACAGTCAGGGCTATGGGAAGTCCAGGATGGCCGCTTGACTCTTCCTGGCTCCCTGACAAACCTCACTTTTATTTGATAGGATAAAGCCTTTCCTAGCTGCAGGGTTAATATCTCACAATGGAAAAAAATGGTTAAAATGCCCTTTCTTCAGTCTCCAGGGATCAGGGCACCCACTTTGCTGGACAGGTCATACAGACACTGGCAAAAACTTCATGAGCTTCTTGGAAACTCACATTCACTGATGTCCTTTGTCGTCAGACAAGGATCACAAAACAAAGGGATTGGTTACATGAGCTTGAACAGACTGCTAAATATGATTACAATTTTCATGACTTTTTGTCTGACATGTTACTGGCTTCTAATCTTTGTTTTCAGATATAAAAAAGATCTTCTCCTCAAGTCACTGATGGCTTAAAACAATTTAGTGATTTATGCCTGTGGGTAAAATTAACACATTTTTCTTTTCTCTCTGCCTCATCTCCCCTAAAATTGGAGACATTTGAGTTCTAAACAGCCTCACCAAGGTAAAAAAGAACTGTCTCCAGACATATACAAAAATCTCAGAGTATACTGGTAGCTCTAAAAAAAAAATACATCCCAATGATGTCAGGCCTATGATATCTAATATGTTTCACTAAATATTAAGTTTTAGTTTTGTTAATTAAGGTCTGTATTTACTAAGACTCACTTAGATAGTTCCTTGTGGTTATGTTACATTGCTAAAGGACATTCATGAAGTTAAATTAAAAAGGTCCTTCATTAAAAAAGACACTCTAAGATTATTTCTAAAGCTTATACCAGTAATCAGTCGAAATAAAGATTAGATGCTCCAGGATCTACAGCCAGAAAATTAACAGCAAGCTATAGTCATTTAACAAACTAAGTCAGTGACTTAAAAATGTCACTGGGCTATACCTAATGAAAGTTCTTGACCTAAGTTCTTACTTATGATTTTACTAGTACTGTTAACTATACTGTTTTCTATATTGCCTATTTCAAAGAATGTTGTCCCTTACATTATCAAGGGTGTGCCTGAGCCACTGATATAATGATGGTAATATAGTTCCACATGAAAGCCGTAGTTATAATGGATGTAACTCATATATCTTCCTTCGGTCTCTCGATATATATAGACCACAACTCAATCCAGTGAGAATACAAAACACAGACAAAGACATTTATACGCTTGTTTGTTGCTGGTATAAAACTACCAAAAACTATAAAAACTGATAACAGCCCTGCTAATACCAGTAGAGCATTCCAACAACTTCTTAAAATTTGTTCTATAAAACATTCTACTGACGTTCCCTATAATCCACAAGGACAGGCCATAGTGGAGGGGGCTAATCAATCACTTAAACATACGATACAAAAACAAAAAGGGGGACATGCCGTAGACAACAAACAATATTGAATAAAGCTTTATTTACTCTCAATTTTTTGAAATATTTCAGCACAAACTGTGCAAACTGCAGCTGAGCGACATTTTCAGGCTATATCCGCAAATACACCTAAGCCTGTGATCCGGTGGCAAGATCCACTAACAAACGCTTGGTCACCAGAGAAGTTAATTACATGGGGAAGAGGGTCTGCTTGTATCTTCCCCGAAGAAGGTCTAGAACCTGTGTGGATTCCAGCTTGTAGAGTAAAACCGAGCAGAAAAAACAAGTGATTCCAGGCAACCTGATCATGGTTGTTTGCCTTGATAACCATCTCAGTGAGTATACCCCTGGCTTCAGCAGAAGCAAAGAATTATACCTATTGGGCCTCTGTACCGAATTCCCCATTGCTAAGCCCTGCTAATTAGGGTGAAGGATTTATCCCTGTTTATGTTAATGACTCCTCCTGGATCCCTGGTCCAGAAGACAAAGTGTTTGCCCATTCACAGAAAGGAAGAGGGGACCCCCTTTAATGGTACTTTGGGTTTTGACACTTGGTCTGTTTGCCTAAGTGCTGATCAGGGCTGTCTTTATCTATCAATGTAGGCTTGGCTTTCTGTAAATTCTTTGAACAGAAATCACACTAAGGCTCAACTGCATTTACTTTCTGGATGGAGCTCTGGATATCAAGAGACTGATCAAATTAATCTAACCAAGCCAGATAGACCCTTGTATGAGAGCAGACACATATAGGCCAACCGACAATATCAAATTCACTGGGATAACTGTCACGGGATTGAAGGGGTGACCTTACTGAACGGTTCCTACAGGATTGTCTGGACCTGGTCCCCTAAGGGGTATGCAGTCTCTAGTCGCTCACACCATAACTCATCCTTATAAGAAGCTGCATTGGCCTATATCTGTATATAGTTACACTAATATTACATTCAGAAAATCCCATTATCTAGCACAACAGTGGCATGTCTCCACCACAACCACAGCTCAAATTAGGTAGGGCTCAAACAGAAATGTGGAAGTTGGCCAAAGTCTGAAAAAATATCAAATTTGGGGTGGAAATTATTCTTACTCCATGAATTATGCTTTGTCACTCAATACATCAATAAATTGGACACTACACTCAAGGTTGTGTTAGGGAGCCATATGTGATTATGATTGGCACTAAAACTTTTAATCAGACAGAAAGGAAGCTGACCTGCCAGGATTGCAAACTGTATACCTGCTTGAACAGTTCATTATTTAATTCAAACCATTCTTAGGTGATTTTACATAAATGTTTAGGAGTTTGGCTGCCAATATCTCAAAAATAGGCCTTGGGAACTCTCCCATGACATGCATACTTTGCTCACAGTACTAAATACTATTCTGAAAAGATCCAAACGTTTTATTGGGCACCTTCAGTTCAGTTCAGTCACTCAGTCGTGTCCAACTCTTTGCGACCCCATGGACTGCAGCACACCAGGCCTNAAAAAAAAACAAATGAGGGCCAGCTATTGGAGCTTTTACAAACCATTGAGAAACGTTGCTCATGGTTCCCTTCTCTAGGTACTTTAGATTCAGGAACATGGAATAAGGTAGGTAGTGAATTAGAGAAACCTTTTTGCAAGGGAGTGCCCTTGCCTATATCTCTCTGGTCAATTTGGACACTGATAAAGTCCATTTTGGAACCTCTTCAGACCCTGGAAAGCTCAGAAGGAAGTGAAGATGAATGTGAAATGAGGACCCTCTGATGTAGAGCCCAAGGGGGTAGAACAAAAAACGCATGAGGCTCTTAAAACTGCATTCCCTCTGCACCTTTTTTTTGGGAAAATGAATTTCCTTTACCTCCTCTTCCTCCCCCTTCTGTCTTTTTTTTTTCTTTAATTAATTTACTCATTTTAATTGGAGGCTAATTAGTGGGTTTTGCCCTACGTTGACATGAATCGCCATGGGTGTACATGTGTCCCCGTCCTGAACCCCCGTCCCACATCCCTCCCCATCCCANTGAAGATGAATGTGAAATGAGGGCCCTCTGATGCAGAGCCCAAGGGGGTAGAACAAAAAATGCATGAGGCTCTTAAAACTGCATTCCTTCTGCACCTTTTTTTCGGGAAAATGAATTTCCTTTACCTCCTCTTCCTCCCCCTTCTGTCTTTTTTTTTTCTTTAATTAATTTACTCATTTTAATTGGAGGCTAATTAGTGGGTTTTGCCCTACGTTGACATGAATCGCCATGGGTGTACATGTGTCCCCGTCCTGAACCCCCGTCCCACATCCCTCCCCATCCTACCCCTCAGGGCCATCCCAGTGCACTGGCCCTGAGCGCCCTGTCTCATGCATCGAACCTGGACTGGTGATCTGTTTCACATATAATATACATGTTTCAATGCTATTCTCTCAAATCATCCCACACTCGCCTTCTCCCACAGAGTCCAAAAGTCTGTTCTTTACATCTGTGTCTCTTTTGCTGTCTCGCATATAGGGTCATCATTCCCCTCCTGTCTTAACTGCTGGAGAGGCTCAAGCTTTTCCTTCCTTACAACAGACAGCAGTTCTGTCGCCCCTCCAGAAAGTTATTTGTCGGACTTGACAGGAGGGTGGTTTGGAGGCTATGACTATGGGATTTTCAGTGACAATACATGAACGGATAGCTCCTGGGACAGATCCTAATAATCCCAAAGGGGTGTATTGAGGCTGTACACAAACAGATTCCCTTCAAAATACTAAAAGAACTTAAGCAAGCTGTTCAGAATCATTGAGTAAGCTTCCCTAGTGTCTCAGACAGCAAAGATTCTGCCTGTAATGCAGGAAACCTGGGTTCAATCCCTGGGTTGGGAAGATCCCTTGGAGAAGGAAATGGCAATTCACTCCAGTATTCTTGCCTGGAAAATCCCACGGACAGAGGAGCCTGGCGAGCTGCAAAGAGTCGGACACGACTGAGCGACTCACACTTTCTCCTTTTACCTTGGGAATAGTTGGGGGACTAGCTGAGGGTTCCCACTTGACTGTGGTGGCTCATGACCAAGGCAGGCAGATTCCCATCTCTTCAGATCAATTGATAGGCAGTGGAAACTGGGGAAGAACTCAAGATCAAGTGCTTATGGAAGACCAGGCTATATAGAACAGGTGAGGCGATACTGCATAAGAGCCTGGGAGAAAATAGAGGTTAAAGGATAGGCTTTCTTTACTTTAAAAGAAGACCTCACCTCCCCAGAGAGACAATCCCTGCTGGGACAACATCTTATCAGTCAGGCTACCCCTGTCATCAGAACCAATTTGAATATTCCCTGGTTTAATTTTTAGCTACAAAACTATGACTACAAAAAAACAGAGATGACATTTCTGACACTTAATGGCCATGATATTCTTTAGGCTCCAGAGAAAACTGTTTAAAATGAAATCTTTTTTGAAGTTGTAAAACCAGTTCTTCTTGCATGTACAATTAAGAAAAAGTTGGCTTGTTACAATACTTTTTTGGAGCTCCAATTCTGCCTGAAAACCAAAAAACATGCCTGCGAAAAAAACCCTGAAGTTAATTCTTGTCATGTCCTTGGGATACACAGCCCACTCTATCTGGGACTCCAGCCCTGAACAAATTGGTAGAACTCAAACCAAGAAAAAAAAAAAGAAGGGGCAAAGAGACATTTTAAATTTCAAGCAGAAAACTATGAGATCTCTGTCTAAATTTATCTGTATCTCAGTGTGTGTCTTTGTTTATGGATAATATGAGGTTAATTTATAAATGAGCTTTATTTAAATTCAGGTTCATGTGAGCTGAAAAATATTCAATATTAAATATCTAACATTAATGTTTGTTTGCTAATCTAATTAAGACATGTCTTAAGTCATCAACTTTGTGTAATACTTTTATTGTGCCTAGGTTTAAGGTAAACTAGATTTGCCAACAAAGAAAGTAACTCTTTATATATAAAAATATATATGTGAGATGAAAACTTTTAGATAAACTCTATTAAAAATAATTACATTTTAGAAATGTCTGATTAAAATAATCTCTGAGAATTGGGGTAACTTAAATTTCTAGAATTGTACTAAACTAAATAGTAAAAGTTTATTAAATAGCTAGGTCACTTCCAAATAAAATAAGATTTTGAAACATTAATTACTAAACACTAACTTCCTCTTGAATGAATGAATGTGAAGTCGCTCAGTCGTGTCCGACTCTTTGTGACCCCGTGAGCTATAGCCCACCAGGCTCCTCTGTCCATGGGATTCTCCAGGCAAGAATACTGGAGTGGATTGCCATTTCCTTCTCCAGGGGATCTTCCCAACCCAGGGATTGAACCCAGGTCTCCTGCATTGCAGGCAGACTCTTTAACCTCTGAGCCACCAGGGTACAGAGAAACTAAAGAGATTTTAGACTATTAATAAATATGTTTGGTGCCATCTTAAGCTATTCTCTATTAAAAAAGAAAAAAAAAGCAAATGTTTTAAAAAAATTAAAACTGGTATTTATGTTCACAAATCTAGAAAATGCTAATATACAAGACAGTTCATGGTTGTTTAAGGAAAATAAGATTTATGTTTTTAATAATAATAAAAAGATGTGAAAAATAAAATTACAGTCTATTAAAAAAGGAAAGTAAATCTATACTTATAGGTGGCTATTCTCTAAATAGATAAATGAAGTGATGACTACAGAAAATGTAAGAAAGGGTTTATGACAAAAGAGTTTTGTGCATGGTACAAGCTTCTGAAGACATTAAACTGCCTTTGAAGTCTTATTTTTACTTTGACTAAGTCAATAATTATTGTTTCACAATGAGTATAAGCTGGTATCAATCTGAAATTTGGTTTTCTCTTTCTATTAAAAAAAAGTTTTCTTGGAATACAGCTTTTGATAACAGACTATGTAAATTTCTTTGTCTTTAATGATTCATAGTTGCTTTTAAAATCTTTTGTTAGTTTGAGAAAATAAATGAGTGTTATTTCACCATGATCTATGGAAACTACGGCACACACAGACAAAGCTCATTCTGCTTCTACAAAATTAACCTCTCATCAGGAAGTTTAAAACGGATAAACAGTGGCTATAAACCAAACAGTCAGGGCTATGGGAAGTCCAGGATGGCCGCTTGACTCTTCCTGGCTCCCTGACAAACCTCACTTTTATTTGATAGGATAAAGCCTTTCCTAGCTGCAGGGTTAATATCTCACAATGGAAAAAAATGGTTAAAATGCCCTTTCTTCAGTCTCCAGGGATCAGGGCACCCACTTTGCTGGACAGGTCATACAGACACTGGCAAAAACTTCATGAGCTTCTTGGAAACTCACATTCACTGATGTCCTTTGTCGTCAGACAAGGATCACAAAACAAAGGGATTGGTTACATGAGCTTGAACAGACTGCTAAATATGATTACAATTTTCATGACTTTTTGTCTGACATGTTACTGGCTTCTAATCTTTGTTTTCAGATATAAAAAAGATCTTCTCCTCAAGTCACTGATGGCTTAAAACAATTTAGTGATTTATGCCTGTGGGTAAAATTAACACATTTTTCTTTTCTCTCTGCCTCATCTCCCCTAAAATTGGAGACATTTGAGTTCTAAACAGCCTCACCAAGGTAAAAAAGAACTGTCTCCAGACATATACAAAAATCTCAGAGTATACTGGTAGCTCTAAAAAAAAAATACATCCCAATGATGTCAGGCCTATGATATCTAATATGTTTCACTAAATATTAAGTTTTAGTTTTGTTAATTAAGGTCTGTATTTACTAAGACTCACTTAGATAGTTCCTTGTGGTTATGTTACATTGCTAAAGGACATTCATGAAGTTAAATTAAAAAGGTCCTTCATTAAAAAAGACACTCTAAGATTATTTCTAAAGCTTATACCAGTAATCAGTCGAAATAAAGATTAGATGCTCCAGGATCTACAGCCAGAAAATTAACAGCAAGCTATAGTCATTTAACAAACTAAGTCAGTGACTTAAAAATGTCACTGGGCTATACCTAATGAAAGTTCTTGACCTAAGTTCTTACTTATGATTTTACTAGTACTGTTAACTATACTGTTTTCTATATTGCCTATTTCAAAGAGTGTTGTCCCTTACATTATCAAGGGTGTGCCTGAGCCACTGATATAATGATGGTAATATAGTTCCACATGAAAGCCGTAGTTATAATGGATGTAACTCATATATCTTCCTTCGGTCTCTCGATATATATAGACCACAACTCAATCCAGTGAGAATACAAAACACAGACAAAGACATTTATACGCTTGTTTGTTGCTGGTATAAAACTACCAAAAACTATAAAAACTGATAACAGCCCTGCTAATACCAGTAGAGCATTCCAACAACTTCTTAAAATTTGTTCTATAAAACATTCTACTGACGTTCCCTATAATCCACAAGGACAGGCCATAGTGGAGGGGGCTAATCAATCACTTAAACATACGATACAAAAACAAAAAGGGGGACATGCCGTAGACAACAAACAATATTGAATAAAGCTTTATTTACTCTCAATTTTTTGAAATATTTCAGCACAAACTGTGCAAACTGCAGCTGAGCGACATTTTCAGGCTATATCCGCAAATACACCTAAGCCTGTGATCCGGTGGCAAGATCCACTAACAAACGCTTGGTCACCAGAGAAGTTAATTACATGGGGAAGAGGGTCTGCTTGTATCTTCCCCGAAGAAGGTCTAGAACCTGTGTGGATTCCAGCTTGTAGAGTAAAACCGAGCAGAAAAAACAAGTGATTCCAGGCAACCTGATCATGGTTGTTTGCCTTGATAACCATCTCAGTGAGTATACCCCTGGCTTCAGCAGAAGCAAAGAATTATACCTATTGGGCCTCTGTACCGAATTCCCCATTGCTAAGCCCTGCTAATTAGGGTGAAGGATTTATCCCTGTTTATGTTAATGACTCCTCCTGGATCCCTGGTCCAGAAGACAAAGTGTTTGCCCTGTCACAGAAAGGAAGAGGGGACCCCCTTTAATGGTACTTTGGGTTTTGACACTTGGTCTGTTTGCCTAAGTGCTGATCAGGGCTGTCTTTATCTATCAATGTAGGCTTGGCTTTCTGTAAATTCTTTGAACAGAAATCACACTAAGGCTCAACTGCATTTACTTTCTGGATGGAGCTCTGGATATCAAGAGACTGATCAAATTAATCTAACCAAGCCAGATAGACCCTTGTATGAGAGCAGACACATATAGGCCAACCGACAATATCAAATTCACTGGGATAACTGTCACGGGATTGAAGGGGTGACCTTACTGAACGGTTCCTACAGGATTGTCTGGACCTGGTCCCCTAAGGGGTATGCAGTCTCTAGTCGCTCACACCATAACTCATCCTTATAAGAAGCTGCATTGGCCTATATCTGTATATAGTTACACTAATATTACATTCAGAAAATCCCATTATCTAGCACAACAGTGGCATGTCTCCACCACAACCACAGCTCAAATTAGGTAGGGCTCAAACAGAAATGTGGAAGTTGGCCAAAGTCTGAAAAAATATCAAATTTGGGGTGGAAATTATTCTTACTCCATGAATTATGCTTTGTCACTCAATACATCAATAAATTGGACACTACACTCAAGGTTGTGTTAGGGAGCCATATGTGATTATGATTGGCACTAAAACTTTTAATCAGACAGAAAGGAAGCTGACCTGCCAGGATTGCAAACTGTATACCTGCTTGAACAGTTCATTATTTAATTCAAACCATTCTTAGGTGATTTTACATAAATGTTTAGGAGTTTGGCTGCCAATATCTCAAAAATAGGCCTTGGGAACTCTCCCATGACATGCATACTTTGCTCACAGTACTAAATACTATTCTGAAAAGATCCAAACGTTTTATTGGGCACCTTCAGTTCAGTTCAGTCACTCAGTCGTGTCCAACTCTTTGCGACCCCATGGACTGCAGCACACCAGGCCTCCCTGTCCGTCACCAACTCCCGGAGCTTGCTCAAACTTATCTCCACTGAGTTGGTGGTGCCATCCAACCATCTCATCCTCTGTTGTCCCCTTCTCCTCCCACCTTCAGTCTTTCCCAGCATCAGAGTCTTTTCAAATGAGTCAGTTTTTTGCATGAGGTGGCCAAAGTATTGGAGTTTCAGCTTCAGCATCAGTCCTTCCAATGAACACCCAGGACTGAGTTCCTTTAGGATGGACTGATTGGATCTCCTTGCCCTCCAAGGGACTCTCAAAAGTCTTCTCCAACACCACAGTTCAAAAGCATCAATTCTTCGGCGCTCAGCTTTCTTCACAGTCCAACTCTCACATACATACATGACTACTGGAAAAACCATAGCTTTGATTAGACTGACCTTTGTTGGCAAAGTAATGTCTCTGCTTTCTAATATGCTGTCTACATTGGTCATAACTTTTTTTCCAAGGAGCAAATGTCTTTTAATTTCATGGCTACAGTCACTATCTGCACTGATTTTGGAGCCTCCCAAAAATAAAGTTTTCACAGTTTCCGTTGTTTCCCCATCTATTTGCCATGAAGTGATGGGACCAGATGCCACGATCTTAGTTTTCTGAATGTTGAGTTTTAAGCCAACTTTTTCACTCTCCTCTTTCACTTTCATCAAGAGGCTCTTTAGTTATTTTTCACTTTCTGCCATAAAGGTGGTGTCATCTGCATATCTGAGGTTATTGATATTTCTCCCGGCAATCTTGATTCCAGCTTGTGTTCATCCACCCCAGCATTTCATGATGTACTCTGCATATAAGTTAAATAAGCAGGGTGACAATATACAGCCTTGATGTACTCCTTTCCCAATTTGGAACCAGTCTGTTGTTCCATGTCCAGTTCTAACTGTTTCTTCTTGACCTGCATACAGATTGCTCAGGAGGCAGGTCAGGTGGTCTGATATTCCCTTCTGGTATTTCTTTGAGAATTTTCCACAGTTTGTTGAAAATCACACATGGACATCACCAGATGGTCAACACTGAAATCAGATTGATTATATTCTTTGCAGCCAAAGATGGAGAAGCTCTATACAGTCAGCAAAAACAAGACCAGGAGCTGACTGTGGCACAGATCATGAACTCCTTATTGCCAAATTCAGACTTAAATTGAAGAAAGTAGGGAAAACCACTAGACCATTCAGGTATGACCTACATCAAATCCCTTACGATTATACAGTGGAAGTAACAAATAGATTCAAGGGATTAGATCTGATAGAGTGCCTGAAGACAATGAATGGAGGTTCATGACATTGTACAGGAGGCAGTGATTCAGACCATCCCCAAGAAAAAGAAATGCAAAAAGGCAAAATGGTTGTCTGAGGAGGCCTTACAAATAGCTGTGAAAAGAAGAGAAGCGAAAAGCAAAGGAGAAAAGGAAAGATATACTCATTTGAATGCAGAATTGCAAAAAATACCTAAGAGAGATAAGNTGGATCTCCTTGCAGTCCAAGGGACTCTCAAGATTCTTCTCCAACACCACAGTTTAAAAGCATCAAATCTTCAGTGCTCAGCCTTCTTCACAGTCCAACTCTCACATCCATACATGACTACTGGAAAAACCATAGCCTTGACTAGATGGATCTTTATTGGCAAAGTAATGTCTCTGCTTTTGAATATGCTATCTAGGTTGGTCATAACTTTCTTTCCAAGGAGTAAGTGTCTTTTAATTTCATGGCTGCAATCACCATCTGCAGTGATTTTGGAGTCCCCAAAAATAAAGTCTGCCACTGTTTCCACTGTTTCCCCATATATTTCCCATGAAGTGATGGGGTTTTTTAAACAAGATTGACATTTGAATCTACAGAGTAAAGTCGATTGCCCTCAGCATGGGTTACTCTCATTTAATTAACTGAAAGTTTACATAGAATAAAAATCTGAGTAAAAAACAATTCTTTCTCTCTGTCTTTCTTCAAACCAGGACCTCGTGCTTTCATGCCTTCAGACTCAGATTTACATTGAAACTCACCAACAGTTCTCCTGGTTGTCAGGCCAACAGACCCAGAAAAGAACCATACTATCCAGTCTCTTTGGTCTCCAGCTTACCAACTGTATGGTCTCGATTGTGTCAACAACACCTTGATCTCTCAAGGTCGTATCCTTGAAAATAGCTCCCACTATGAGAAAGGTGAAAAGAACACACACTGGAAGGATGGGAAAGAGGGTGAGGAGACTTTACTTGCTAGAGTCCAGATTGTGGTCAACCTACAGTCACATCCTCTCAAAGACCTCCTCCAACAATCTCCAGGAATTAACCATCTCTTTCAGTCTCCAGTACTAGATGTTTATTCCCTACCTCCCACCAGCCAAAGATGCATATGGTTGAAGCACATACACACACACACAAACACACACATCACAAATATTAACACACATATCACTTGAAGCTCACAAACATACATGCTGCTGAAATGTTAGCAAATTTGTAATTAGGTAACAGTTAAGTATACAAGAACCAGGGATTTTTGGATTTCTCTGCTAATTTCTAAACTGAAACATAAAGATCACCTTAATAAGAGAAATCTTGGTGTTTTAAATTTTAGCAAAAATGACCATGGAACGATGAAATAATGCCAGGGAATAAAAACATTTATGAAACTTTATCTCCAGCCAAATATGTGTCACTGGCAAAAACTGAAAAAAGACAAAGCTTTACATTCTCACACCTTCTTCATTATGAGAGATCAGACTAATGCTGTGGAGATATTAGAGGAAGGCATAATCACTGTGGTATTTTTTTCTTTTACAAACGTGGGAAAATAAACATGTGATAGTACTCCTAGCTTGGCATGAGTTCCTGCTGATGAGATCTTGGATAAGATCTACCATGGATAAAGATAATGCCTTCTAGACACTGTTTAAACTGTCTCTTATACACATCTAGATGTGTATAAGAGACAGCTGTAAAGGAGGTAGTGATTAAGATCGTCCCTAAGAAAAAGAAATGCAAAAAGGCAAAATGGTTGTCTGAGGAGGCCTTACAAATAGCTGTGAAAAGAAGAGAAGCGAAAAGCAAAGGAGAAAAGGAAAGATATACTCATTTGAATGCAGAATTGCAAAAAATACCTAAGAGAGATAAGAAAGCCTTCCTCAGTGATCAATGCAAAGAAATAGAGGAAAACAAGAGAATGGGAAAGACTAGAGATCTCTTCAAGAAAATTAGAGACACCAAGGGAACATTTCATGCAAAGATGGGCACAATAAAGGACAGAAATGGTATGGACCTAACAGAAGCAGAAGATAGTAAGAAGAGGTGGCAAGAATACACAGAAGAATTATACAAAAAAGATCTTAATGACCCAGATAATCATGATGGTGTGATCACTCACCTAGAGGCAGACATCCTGGAATGTGAAGTCAAGTAGGCTTTAGGAAGCATCCCTATGAACAAAGCTAGTGGAGGTGATGGAATTCCAGTTGAGCTATTTCAAATCCTGAAAGATGATGCTGTGAAAGTGCTGCACTCAATATGCCAGCAAATTTGGAAAACTCAGCAGTGGCCACAGTTTTCATTCCAATCCTTAAGAAAGGCAATGCCAAAGAATGCTCAAACTACCTCACAATTGCACTCATCTCACACACTAGCAAAGTAATGCTCAAAATTCTCCAAGCCAGGCTTCAACAGTACATGAACTGTGAAATTCCAGATGTTCAAGCTGGATTGAGAAAAGGCAGAGGAACCAGAGATCAAATTGCCAATATCTGTTGGATCATCAAAAAAGTGAGAGAGTTCTAGAAAAATATCTACTTCTGCTTTATTAACTCTGCCAAGGCCTTTGACTGTGTGGATCACAACAAACTGTGGGAAACTGGGCTCCTTACTGCCGCCATAATGGGCATTATTGCCCTCAGCACCACAGCACCAGGGGCAGAAACAGCTCTCTATCAGATGGTACAAACCACCACTGCTGCGCAGGAACGGTGTAGAAATGCCAGTTCTGCCTGGGGAGCCCAGTCCCACATAGATGAGGAGACTAACAACAGGTTGGTGGATTTAGAAAATGCAGTGCTACTCTTAGAAGAAGTACAAAATCTTAAATTACAAATACATTAAAGTGTGACTGGAACGTTACTCCTTTCTGTGTAACCCCCCAGGAATATAACCAATCTGAACACTCCTGGCATTGAGTCCTCTCGAGTGGATCAAAGGTATCAGAGGTGGTCTCATCGGAACACTAGCTATGTTTTGCTGTTTCACTATAATCTTCTTTTTAGTCCTCAGATGCATGCAAAAAACCCTCCAAGAACTATTGGAGAAGGATGTTGCAAGACCAACATATCTTCTGCTACAGAAAGGGAGCTATGCAAGGGTTAACAGTCAGCCGCCTGTTGCTCTGGCTAAGCCATGAGAAAATCACCATGGGAAAAGAATAAAAGGAAAATATAGCAGTAGAGCATAACCCAAATAAAAGTACATCGGGTTGATCAGTTGGGGTTGTCACGCCCTGTGAAGGAAAAACGTAGTGTGGACCTTGGAACACCGGGTCAGCGCAAGTTCAAAACGCTGCTTGTGCACCCACTAAAATGTTTCCCCAAGGCATATGTGGGTCTATGACCTCCAGCCAGGTGATAGCCCTTGTACAAGAAAATAACAAAGATAGTTTAAAGTAATCAATGAAACAGGAGACATGACCGGGGACATAGGAGGCTGACTTCATCGTAGCAGAGCAGATATTTTCTGCTTGCCAAGAAACTAAATAAAAGTGATGTGGCTCCGAGGAACAGGGCTCTTGATCCAAGAGATCTTGTGTCCCCCAGTCCCATCTTTAAAACTTTCATTCTGTCTCTAGTTTCTTTTTCCCAAACTGTGCATCGACCACTTTCCATTCCTACCTGCTGTGCTGGCTGCAGCACCTGGGAAATCCCATGGACAGAGGAGCCTAGTGGGCTACAGTCCATGGGGTCACAAAGAGTCAGACACGACGGAACCCACATGCCACACAGTGCAGAGGCCTTGAGACGATATGTAAGGTATCCAGCTCTGTAGGATCAGTGGTAGTGCAACTGAACATGGGAAGAAGCAACGAGGCAGGACCATTTCCTGAACCGTAAGCAACTATAAGACAGAGGCTTTGGCTACTGTTAACAGGGCCTAGGGCTTCCCAGGTGGCTCAGCGGTAAACAATCCACCTGCCAACGCAGGAGATACAGGAGACGGGGCTTCAGTCCTTGGGTCAGGAAGATCCTCTGGAGAAGAGAATGGCAACCCACTCTAGTGTTCTTGCCTGGAGAATCTCGTGGACAGAGGAGCCTGGTGGGTCCACAGGGTTGTAAAGAGTTGGGCACGACTGGGCACACACGCACCAGCAGGGCCTAATCCAGGAACAGCACACTGAGAGGTCAGCAAAATCCTTGCCTGACCCTGAAATGAGCATTCCTAGCATGGTTGGACAAACTGGACACAGAACGCCTCCTAAACCTTGGTTGGAATTAAGATCGAAAGGGAAGGGATCGTAAAATAAAGAATGTTGCCTGCCATCCAGTTCTACAAGAATCAAGTCATTAGCCACTATAGTCTCGGGCCTACCACCGTCCTAAAAAAATCGAGGCCAAAGATCAACATGAGGTACTTTATGCCCTGGAAAACTTGCAGAAAAGGCATTCTGATAATTAGCTACTTTCAGGAGAAATTTTTTATGAACTCGAATTCATGCACCTTCTCACACTTAGAAAAGCACTAAAGGGGACCTCCCTGCTGGCCCAGTGGCTAAGATGCCACACTCCCAATGCAAGGGGCCCGGGTTCCATCCCTGATCAAGGACCTGGAGCCCACGGCCGCAGTGAAGACCGAAGATCCTGTGTGCCACAACCAAGACCCATCGCAGAAAAAGAAATATTTTCTAAAAGAGCTAAGTTGGGACTGTCCAGTAGTCAGGACTTTGGTTTCCAGTGCAGTGTGGGTTTGATCCCTGGTCAGGGAGCCAAGATCCTGCAAGCCTTGGGGCCAAAACCCAAATCATAAAACAGACGCTTTTCTGGTGGCTCAGACAGTAAAGAACCCTCCTGCAATGCAGGAGGACTCAGCCTCCGAGAGACTGTCTCCTAGGTTATAACCCTCAGTTTAATCCTCGAATAAAATTTTACATTTCTTGGAGTGGCGGTGGCTTGGGACACGGAGGGAGCAGGGGAGGAGGTGAGGAGCGGGCATGGCCTGGGCATGGCTTGAAGGTCAAGACAACAGGCCATCTTGGCAAGTGGCATACGCAGTGTGACAGGTACAACTCCAGGGTTTTGTCCTGAGCTACAGGAAAAGTCGCGGAGAAGGCAACGGCACCCCACTCCAGTACTCTTGCCTGGAAAATCCCATGGACAGAGGAGCCTGGTGGGCTGTAGTCCATGGGGTCGCTAAGAGTTGGATGCGACTGAAGCGACTTCACTTTCACTTTTCACTTTCATGCATTGGAGAAGGAAAGGGAAACCCACTCCAGTGTTCTTGCCCGGAGAATCCCAGGGACGGGGGAGCCTGGTGGGCTGCCGTCTATGGGGTCGCACAGATTCGGACACGACTGAAGCGACTTAGCAGCACAGGAAAAGTGGAGTCTCTGACAGCTGAGACAGGAAAGCCACAGAGAAGTATGTTGAAAGAGAACTCAACTTTGGCCTCGGTAAGTGTGAGACGCTGATTAGGTCCGCTAGAAAATGATTAAAGAAAATAACCGAGGCAACACAAAGTTTAACACTTCATGGATGGACCTAGATTGTCACACTAAATGAAGCGACAGACAGAGAAAGACAAATAATGTATAATATCACTTATATGTGGAGTCTAATTTTTTTTAATTATATAAATGAACTTACGTACGAAATGGATAAGACATAGATTTCGAAAACAGACTTAGGGTGATCTAAGAAGAAGTGTGGGAGGGGCCAGGGATAAATTAGAAGCTTGGGGTTAACAGACGCACTAGTCCATATAAAATACAGAACCAAGAAGGACCTACTACACAACACAGAGAACTCTACTCCATATTCTGTAAGGGAAAATAACCTGTAAAAAAATAAGTATATATATATATATATATGAAGCTGAATCACTATGCTGTACCCTGAAACGAACACAACGTTTTAAATCAGCTATATGCCAATAAATTTTTTTATTTGTGAATAAGATGAAAAAAAAAAAATGTTCATAACACTGGTCATCTCCATTCAGAGAACTGCAAGATAGAGGAGGGGGAAGGCAAGAAGCCTAATAAGAAAAAAAAAAAGAAAAATAGAATGAGAAAAGAATGTATTGGAGAATGTATTGGTTTGGCTGAGAACACAGAGTCAGCCTTGTTTGGAATGAGGAGCAGCAGAGCAACAGTACAGGGCCCAGGGCTGGCTTGCGTCTGGGGACCAAGTGACTGCACACACGGCGTTTCCGGCCAAGCAGAACATTTACGGGGACACAAATGTCATCGAAGCTTTCATTTGTTGGCATGGCACCCCAGGCAGGAGTGGCTCCAACTGGGGCCTAGGATATTTCAACAGGTCCCCATGTTTGAAAATGTGAAAGTATGAGTCGAGTCGTGTCACTCCTTGTGACCCCATGGACTGTAGCCCACCAGGCTCCTCTCTCCATGGAATTCTCCAGGCCAGAATACTGGAGTGGGTTGCCGTTCTCTTCTCCAGGGGATCTTCCCGACGCATGGATTGAACACAGGTCTCCTGCGTTGCTGGCAGAGTCTTCACCGTCTGAGCCACATGGGAAGCCCTACAGTCTAGCATTCCAAGAAGAGGTCTTTGAAGAGGTGAACTGTCCTGATGATAGAGGAGCGAGACAGAGGAGAGGCCAAGGACTAGCCTTGTGGCCCCAGGGGGAAGAGTGTGGGGAGAAGAGAAGGAATCAGCCAAAGAGCCAGAGAAGCGGGGTGGGGGAAGACGCGCCGGGGCAGGCGAGCCCTGGGGCCCCGGGGGACGGGTCGAAGGGAAGGAGAAGGCGCAGGAGCTGTGATGCTCAAAGTACGATGAAGGCTGAGAACGCCACCGAACTTGCTGCAGGAGACCATGGGGTGTCCGGGGAAACTAAGGGACCGGATCCATTAAAGAACGGGAAGAGAGAAACGGGAACTGCATGTTTACAAGCCTTTCGTGGAACTGTAGCATGGCCAGATGCAGAAAAAGAGGGTGGCAACTGAAGAGAGATGAGAGGTTGAAAGGGAGGAGGTCTTTCTGAGGTTTGGAGAAAAGGAACATATTCGTACATTGATGGAAACTGTCCAGTAGGGAGGGAAAGACAGGTGCCACGGAGGAAGGGCAACAGGTGGGGAGGTGGGCAAGAGGGCTCACAGGGAGGGACTGGCCGTGGTGAGAGGGCGCTTAGCGCATTTATGGTGGCAGGAGGGAAGGCAGACGGTGGGGGCACTGAGGCAGGTGGGCTGATGAGAGAATCAGATTGTTGGCTTCTGATGGCTTCTATTTTCTTTGTGAAATAAGGAGAAAAGAAATCTATTGAGAGGACAGAGAGGGGGTGGGAGGTTTGAAGAGAGGAGATGATATAAAGTAGCTTCTAGTTCGTGTGCTCAAGTAGAAAGCTAATGGAAGTAAAACGAACTCCTGCCAAACCCAACAGAAGAAATACAGAACAAGAAAAGGCCATGGATTCCACGGAAAACAGGAACAAGGAACAGATTTAAAGGGAAAATACAGTAAGGAAGAAAATGCACTAAAAGGGCAAACACGATCATAAGCGCAGTAAGTGTGGCTAAGCTAGAACCAGCAGGTAAAAGGCAGAGGCTTTTCGCTTGGATTTTACAAGACGGTAAGCTGTTTCCATTCCAAGCTTCTGAAGCAGAACGTGCTGTGCGTGCTCAGCTGCTCAGTCCTGTCTGACTCTTTGTGACCCCGTGGACTGTAGCCCGCCAGGCTCCTCTGTCCATGGAATTTTCCAGGCAAGAGTACTGGAGTGGATTGCCATTTCCTGCTCCAGGGGACCTTCCCAACTCAGAGATCAAACTCACATTGACTAAAATAGCGTGTGCAAGTATTTACACCAAAGCGTTACCAATGGTGATCATGGCTGGTGACTTTAGGAGTGACCTTCGTTTTCTTATTACCTTTCAATATTTTCTGAATTTTTTGGAAGGTGCCTACATTAATTTTATTATGGGGGGTGGGGGGAGAAGTTATTTTTAAAACCAGCTGAAGCATGTCTTCATGGAACCTTTGTTTGCTGTCCAAACCTGAATTCCAAGAATGCTCTAAAGAAGGGTTTCTGCCCAACATGAACCAGATGGAAATGAGGCCAGCTGGACAATAACAGAAAGTGCAGTTCGGTGTGAAGGTGGGGCTCCACTGCCCACCCTGAGCTCCAGGGGGAGGCAGGAGTAAGCAAGGAGAGCTCCCTGGGGGAGGAGGGTCTTATGGTACATGCAGGATGTGGCCCAGGGTGAGCTAGGAGACAGCATTTCAGGCTAGGGGCACTGTCTGAGCAATGGCAGGAGCCCACTGAGCCAATACAGGGTGCTCGTGGGGGTCGGTTGGTTGGGGCACAGAGGCCAGGGAGGTGAAGAGGTTGTACCTGTGCGCTACATGAATGAGCAGAGGGGAGAGTGAGCAAGACAGAAAGAAGTAGTGGGCGGGGGAGGGGCAGCCTCACACCCACAGCACACGAGAACAAGCTGGGTCACCAGCGCTGCCCCACTGCCACCATCTACCTGCCAGACATCACACATGTACTTGAATACACTCACACACAGGTGTGCACACACATCCATGCGCTCGCACACACACATAGGCTCATGCATCTGTGTACTCATGTATACATGCAAGCACGCTAAGTCGTTTCAGTCGTGTCCGACTCTTTTTGACGCTATGGGCCACAGCCCGCCAGGGTCCTCGGTCCCTGGGATTCTCCAGGCAGGAATACTGGAGTGGGTTGCAGCGCCTTCCTCCAGGGGATCTTCCCGACCCAGGGATCAAACCCGCATCCCGTATCTCCGGCTTTGGCAGGCAGGTTCTTTATCACTAACACCACCTGGGAATGTGGCCTCTGGCTTTAACCTGGACAATCAACCCCCTTGCAACCAAGGAGGCCTCTCCTGGCTCAGATCCAGTCTTTCTTGAGTCCCCCACCCAGCATGCACTGCTCCCCCACAACCAACCGCCCGACCTCGGCCGTGGGAGGTTGGCCAGCTCCTGCTGCACTGCTGAGGGGGACGGCCCTGGCTTTTAAGCAGGATTTGACAGGAGGGTTTTGTAGTGTGGGGATGGGCAGAAGGGACAGGAACGGGGGCAGGGAGACCAGGGAGGGGACAGCTGTAGAGACACAGACGTGGGCGAGGAGAAGATAACAGGGCTCGGCCACTGGAGGGGTTGACAGGTGGGGTGCGGGAGATGTGAAACAAGACTAGGGATCTAGGAGTGGATTTGGGGAGGGGGCAGAGATCTTGGGGTGACACTGAATTTGAGGAGCCCATGGGGTGTCTGGAGACACTGAAAGACTCAAGAGAACAAAGCGGTGGGGGTGCAGGGCATTAATGATGGCAGACACGTGGAAGGGAGGCGCCGCGGGCGGGGGGCTGGGCCACGCTGGCTGGGACACGTGGGGTTTGGACACCTGCTGGTGACTCGGGCTACACACACACACACATACAACACAGAGTCCTCACGGAGCACGGATGTTGCTCCAGCCTCACGCCAGCCCCCAGGTTGAGAGGACCCCCAGCAGCGCGTCTCCTGAGTCAGCTCTCAGCGCCCCTGGCACAGGCAGGCACCAGGTGGCAGGGGTGCAGAGGGGCAGAGCCAAGGCCGCCCAGCCCACGCAGGGTGGGAGCTGCGGGACCTCTGAATCTGTCCCTCCTTCAGAGCTGGGTTAAACTTTACCCGAGGAAGTGACTACAAAGCCCCCTTCGTCACCTGGGCACAGTGCCCCAGCCTGGGTGACTTCAGCCCCCTCTTTCTCCACTTCCCCAGCTCAGCTTCTCCCAGAGGCCCAGGGGCAGCTGTGTCTCTGCGGAGGTGCTAGTGGCTCCAGGGTCACACCTCGTAGACTCAGGTCCCAGCCGGAGCCACCCTGAGTGACGGCGCCCAGAGACCCCCGGGCTGAATCTGCACGGCGGGCATCGCTGCCATGCCCTGGGCAGCCCGGCCGGGGCAGCAGGAGGTGCTGCGGGGGCAGGCCCCCCGCATCGGCCCCTCTGCCCTGAGCCAGCCTCTGTGAGGTGGGCACCTCCAGTGGTGCCTCCAGGCAGGCTCCATGGCTTTTTCTGAACTCCTGGACCAAGTAGGCAGCCGGGGCCGGTTCCAGGCTCTCCAGATGGTGGCCCTGGTGGTCCCCATCACGTGGCTCGGCCCTCAGAACTTACTGGAGAACTTCTCAGCCGCCGTGCCCGGCCACTGGGCTTCATTTACGGGGACACAAATGTCATCGAAGCTTTCATTTGTTGGCATGGCACCCCAGGCAGGAGTGGCTCCAACTGGGGCCTAGGATATTTCAACAGGTCCCCATGTTTGAAAATGTGAAAGTATGAGTCGAGTCGTGTCACTCCTTGTGACCCCATGGACTGTAGCCCACCAGGCTCCTCTCTCCATGGAATTCTCCAGGCCAGAATACTGGAGTGGGTTGCCGTTCTCTTCTCCAGGGGATCTTCCCGACGCATGGATTGAACACAGGTCTCCTGCGTTGCTGGCAGAGTCTTCACCGTCTGAGCCACATGGGAAGCCCTACAGTCTAGCATTCCAAGAAGAGGTCTTTGAAGAGGTGAACTGTCCTGATGATAGAGGAGCGAGACAGAGGAGAGGCCAAGGACTAGCCTTGTGGCCCCAGGGGGAAGAGTGTGGGGAGAAGAGAAGGAATCAGCCAAAGAGCCAGAGAAGCGGGGTGGGGGAAGACGCGCCGGGGCAGGCGAGCCCTGGGGCCCCGGGGGACGGGTCGAAGGGAAGGAGAAGGCGCAGGAGCTGTGATGCTCAAAGTACGATGAAGGCTGAGAACGCCACCGAACTTGCTGCAGGAGACCATGGGGTGTCCGGGGAAACTAAGGGACCGGATCCATGAAAGAACGGGAAGAGAGAAACGGGAACTGCATGTTTACAAGCCTTTCGTGGAACTGTAGCATGGCCAGATGCAGAAAAAGAGGGTGGCAACTGAAGAGAGATGAGAGGTTGAAAGGGAGGAGGTCTTTCTGAGGTTTGGAGAAAAGGAACATATTCGTACATTGATGGAAACTGTCCAGTAGGGAGGGAAAGACAGGTGCCACGGAGGAAGGGCAACAGGTGGGGAGGTGGGCAAGAGGGCTCACAGGGAGGGACTGGCCGTGGTGAGAGGGCGCTTAGCGCATTTATGGTGGCAGGAGGGAAGGCAGACGGTGGGGGCACTGAGGCAGGTGGGCTGATGAGAGAATCAGATTGTTGGCTTCTGATGGCTTCTATTTTCTTTGTGAAATAAGGAGAAAAGAAATCTATTGAGAGGACAGAGAGGGGGTGGGAGGTTTGAAGAGAGGAGATGATATAAAGTAGCTTCTAGTTCGTGTGCTCAAGTAGAAAGCTAATGGAAGTAAAACGAACTCCTGCCAAACCCAACAGAAGAAATACAGAACAAGAAAAGGCCATGGATTCCACGGAAAACAGGAACAAGGAACAGATTTAAAGGGAAAATACAGTAAGGAAGAAAATGCACTAAAAGGGCAAACACGATCATAAGCGCAGTAAGTGTGGCTAAGCTAGAACCAGCAGGTAAAAGGCAGAGGCTTTTCGCTTGGATTTTACAAGACGGTAAGCTGTTTCCATTCCAAGCTTCTGAAGCAGAACGTGCTGTGCGTGCTCAGCTGCTCAGTCCTGTCTGACTCTTTGTGACCCCGTGGACTGTAGCCCGCCAGGCTCCTCTGTCCATGGAATTTTCCAGGCAAGAGTACTGGAGTGGATTGCCATTTCCTGCTCCAGGGGACCTTCCCAACTCAGAGATCAAACTCACATTGACTAAAATAGCGTGTGCAAGTATTTACACCAAAGCGTTACCAATGGTGATCATGGCTGGTGACTTTAGGAGTGACCTTCGTTTTCTTATTACCTTTCAATATTTTCTGAATTTTTTGGAAGGTGCCTACATTAATTTTATTATGGGGGGTGGGGGGAGAAGTTATTTTTAAAACCAGCTGAAGCATGTCTTCATGGAACCTTTGTTTGCTGTCCAAACCTGAATTCCAAGAATGCTCTAAAGAAGGGTTTCTGCCCAACATGAACCAGATGGAAATGAGGCCAGCTGGACAATAACAGAAAGTGCAGTTCGGTGTGAAGGTGGGGCTCCACTGCCCACCCTGAGCTCCAGGGGGAGGCAGGAGTAAGCAAGGAGAGCTCCCTGGGGGAGGAGGGTCTTATGGTACATGCAGGATGTGGCCCAGGGTGAGCTAGGAGACAGCATTTCAGGCTAGGGGCACTGTCTGAGCAATGGCAGGAGCCCACTGAGCCAATACAGGGTGCTCGTGGGGGTCGGTTGGTTGGGGCACAGAGGCCAGGGAGGTGAAGAGGTTGTACCTGTGCGCTACATGAATGAGCAGAGGGGAGAGTGAGCAAGACAGAAAGAAGTAGTGGGCGGGGGAGGGGCAGCCTCACACCCACAGCACACGAGAACAAGCTGGGTCACCAGCGCTGCCCCACTGCCACCATCTACCTGCCAGACATCACACATGTACTTGAATACACTCACACACAGGTGTGCACACACATCCATGCGCTCGCACACACACATAGGCACATGCATCTGTGTACTCATGTATACATGCAAGCACGCTAAGTCGTTTCAGTCGTGTCCGACTCTTTTTGACGCTATGGGCCACAGCCCGCCAGGGTCCTCGGTCCCTGGGATTCTCCAGGCAGGAATACTGGAGTGGGTTGCAGCGCCTTCCTCCAGGGGATCTTCCCGACCCAGGGATCAAACCCGCATCCCGTATCTCCGGCTTTGGCAGGCAGGTTCTTTATCACTAACACCACCTGGGAATGTGGCCTCTGGCTTTAACCTGGACAATCAACCCCCTTGCAACCAAGGAGGCCTCTCCTGGCTCAGATCCAGTCTTTCTTGAGTCCCCCACCCAGCATGCACTGCTCCCCCACAACCAACCGCCCGACCTCGGCCGTGGGAGGTTGGCCAGCTCCTGCTGCACTGCTGAGGGGGACGGCCCTGGCTTTTAAGCAGGATTTGACAGGAGGGTTTTGTAGTGTGGGGATGGGCAGAAGGGACAGGAACGGGGGCAGGGAGACCAGGGAGGGGACAGCTGTAGAGACACAGACGTGGGCGAGGAGAAGATAACAGGGCTCGGCCACTGGAGGGGTTGACAGGTGGGGTGCGGGAGATGTGAAACAAGACTAGGGATCTAGGAGTGGATTTGGGGAGGGGGCAGAGATCTTGGGGTGACACTGAATTTGAGGAGCCCATGGGGTGTCTGGAGACACTGAAAGACTCAAGAGAACAAAGCGGTGGGGGTGCAGGGCATTAATGATGGCAGACACGTGGAAGGGAGGCGCCGCGGGCGGGGGGCTGGGCCACGCTGGCTGGGACACGTGGGGTTTGGACACCTGCTGGTGACTCGGGCTACACACACACACACATACAACACAGAGTCCTCACGGAGCACGGATGTTGCTCCAGCCTCACGCCAGCCCCCAGGTTGAGAGGACCCCCAGCAGCGCGTCTCCTGAGTCAGCTCTCAGCGCCCCTGGCACAGGCAGGCACCAGGTGGCAGGGGTGCAGAGGGGCAGAGCCAAGGCCGCCCAGCCCACGCAGGGTGGGAGCTGCGGGACCTCTGAATCTGTCCCTCCTTCAGAGCTGGGTTAAACTTTACCCGAGGAAGTGACTACAAAGCCCCCTTCGTCACCTGGGCACAGTGCCCCAGCCTGGGTGACTTCAGCCCCCTCTTTCTCCACTTCCCCAGCTCAGCTTCTCCCAGAGGCCCAGGGGCAGCTGTGTCTCTGCGGAGGTGCTAGTGGCTCCAGGGTCACACCTCGTAGACTCAGGTCCCAGCCGGAGCCACCCTGAGTGACGGCGCCCAGAGACCCCCGGGCTGAATCTGCACGGCGGGCATCGCTGCCATGCCCTGGGCAGCCCGGCCGGGGCAGCAGGAGGTGCTGCGGGGGCAGGCCCCCCGCATCGGCCCCTCTGCCCTGAGCCAGCCTCTGTGAGGTGGGCACCTCCAGTGGTGCCTCCAGGCAGGCTCCATGGCTTTTTCTGAACTCCTGGACCAAGTGGGCAGCCGGGGCCGGTTCCAGGCTCTCCAGATGGTGGCCCTGGTGGTCCCCATCACGTGGCTCGGCCCTCAGAACTTACTGGAGAACTTCTCAGCCGCCGTGCCCGGCCACTGGGCTATGTGCCCAGCCACCGCTGCTGGGTGCCCCTCCTGGACAACAGCAAGGCCCAGGCCAGTGTCCCCGGGGCCCCGGAGCCCCAGGCTCTCCTGCCCGTCTCCATCCCGCCGGGCCCCAACCGTGGGCCCCTCCAGTGTCTCCGCTTCCGCCACCCACAGTGGCAGCTCCTGGACCCCAACGCCACGGCCACCAGCTGGAGCGAGGCCGACACGGAGCCGTGTGTGGACGGCTGGGCCTGCGACCGCAGCACCTTCACCTCCCCCATCGTGACCGAGGTAGGGGCCTCCCTTCAGACCCTCCCCAAGTCCTGACACCTTAGAGGCCAAAGTCACAGATCACAGCCGACGGGATTCAAAATGGCCCAGTCCCAAGGGGCAGCGAGGGGAGTCCCACCACCGTTGGCCTCCACATTCACAGGCAGCTTCCAGTTCCTTCCTGGCCGCATTGCCCTACCAGGGTTGGTGGCAGGAATGAGCTTGCAGGAGCCTCAGGGGCACTCCGCAAAGAGTCACTGGGTTCCCAGAGGCAGCCTCCAGCAGATGCGGGAGACAGGAGAGGCAGCCCACCCAGCAAGCAGGAAGGGGACTGTCTATGGAACGGAGGGAAGTGGCCTCTGAAAGCTGGGAGAAGGCGCCAGCATGGATGGATGCTGTAGAGGGGCCTGGCGAGGAGGCGGATGGGCCCAGAGAGGGCCTGACCCCGGACCTGGGACAACAGGGAGCCAAGGAGGGGCTTAGGCAAGGGGTGACGACCCCCATGGTCACCGGGCCGGACACCCAGCCCCAGCTCCCTGGGTTTTCCCATCTAGCTCCACCCGCTGCCCCCTCCCAGTCTCCTGAGCTCAGATCCCCGGCCTCCTCCTCTCCCACCAGTGGGACCTGGTGTGTGACGCTCAGGCCCTGAAGCCCATGGAGCAGTCCATCTACCTGGCCGGGAACCTGGTGGGAGCGGCTGTGTGTGGCCAAGTACCTGACAGGTGAGGTGCCCCGTCCCCTCGCTGCCCCTGCACCCCGAGACCCTGGGCCCTGCTGGCCCTGAACTGGCGGGATCTGGGGAGAAAAATCCATCTGATGTGGGTCCCTCAAATGAGACCCTCCAGCTGTGCTGCTGAGCAAGCTCAGTCCCTCTCTGGGCCTCGACTTCACGGACTCCCCTCTGGGGCCATGAAGGGTCATTGTTCTCAGCAAACATTCACTGCTAAAGCCTGCTCAGCCACAGGTTGCAGTTTGGCTGACCAGCTGCTGCTTGGCTGCCCCTGCTGACGGGGAGCTCACCTCCTGCCCAGTGCCTCAGGGGGCACTCCCTGTGCTCACAAGCCCTCCCTCCGTGGATGCAGAATGTGGGTCTGGACCTGGGAGTCGCTCAGTGGGCAAGCAGAGGGTGGGCTCCAGTGGTCCAGACCCCATGGCCAGCGCCATGGCACCCCATGGACCTGGCTGCCCTCCCCATGTGTTTGTTGCAGGTTTGGGCACCGGCGGGTGCTGACCTGGGACCACCTTCAGGTGGCCGTGGCAGGCACGGTGGCTGCCTTCACCCCCACCTTCTCCATGTACTGCCTCTTCCGCCTCCTGGTGGCCTTCGCTGTGGCGGGCACCATGCTGAACACCATCATTCTCCATAGGTCCCCGACCCTGGCCGGGCAGGGGAGGCTTGTGCGGGCTCCCAGGCCGACCCACTTGGTCTCCACTTGGCAGAGTGGACGTCAGCACCACAATCCCGCGTCTTGGTGATGACTCTGAACTCCCTGGGATACACCTTTGGCCACGTCCTCCTGGCTGCGGTGGCCTATGGCGCAACTGGACGCTGCTGCAGCCGGCTGTCTCCATTCCCTACTTCCTCTGCTTTGTGTATTCCTGGTGGATGCCGCCCAGCTCCCTCCCTGCAGGAGACCCACTCTCCACCCTGGGCGCAGAGGCCTGGGATGCAGAAAGCCAGAGGGGAGCCGCAGGAGCCTGGCACAGCCCCAGCTCCCGACACCCTCCCAACCCCCGACCCAGGGCCTCTCCTTCCCCTGCTCCTCCCAGGCGTCTCCTCCCCGTTCCTTCCCATCACTTCTCAGCCCATCCCTGTCTCCTGTCCTTGCCTGCCTTGGCATGTGCACCTCCGGACACGTGTTCTGAGCCCCTCCTTTGTGCCAGGCCTGGCAGCACTAGGCCAGATCGGGGCGGATGTTATGCAAAGCTACAACACACACACACACACACACACACACACACACCCCACTCCGAGAACACAGTCACTCTTCAGAGCAGGAGGCAATCACATCTCATGCAACAGCTCTGAGCAGAGGTACCTGCACCCGGCCAGCAGCCTTCGGGGTTGGCAGACTGACCCCCATATCACAAGAGTAAAGGGCAGAGGTCAGTGAGGCAGACTCCAGGGCCCGGTGTTGATGCTGGCCCGCACGGCTGAGCCCCGCTTGCCCTGGCAGACAGGCCCATGCGGGGGCTATGGGCACACGTGCATTTGTGACTCCACTACTTCATCACTCCAACAAATGGCCACTGAGCGCCAGCACGGGCAGGGCCCTGGCTGTGCCTGGGAGACAGCGATGAGCAGGAGAGAAATCCCATACATCAGAGGATCACAGACCACTCAGTTTAGGGGCCCATCTGAGGAGGGGACCCCATGGCCCCTCAGCTCCCACCAGCTTCTCTGCTTCTCTTCCAACCCAATTTCTCATCCTGAGACGCGTCTGCACGTGCCAACCCACACCAATGACCCCGCCGCCCTCGCCCGGCCACCTGTCGCTCTGGCCCTGCAGTGCACAAAAGGGCACCACTGTCCTCTCCCGGGACCTCCTCTGTGCCCACGGCTCTCCTTCTCCAAATGCTGCAGGCCCCACCCCCTCCTCGGCCTGCCTCTCTGTGGCCTTCAGCCACCTGGGTGACGTCCCCATCACTACTGTCTCAGCATCACAAACGTAGCATCTACACCCGCTCCTCCCCGGGGCCTCCCCTACACCTCCTCCTCCCCTGTGGGGCCACCCACAGGTACTGGAGTCACAGTCGCCCTGACACCTCCCTCTTCATGGCTCCCACACACCTAGTCCGGCAGGTCACGGGGTCTCGTCAACTCTATCTCTGATGTGCACTTGAGTCCCCCTCTCTGGCTCTGCAAACCCCCAAGGACCTCAGGGCTCCACCTGCTGCGGAAGGAGCGTGTCTGGCTGGGGCACCTGTGTCCAGCGGCAGGAGCCAGTGCGGGGCAGTGGGCACAGAAAGGGGTCTGAGGTCTGGATGGTGCAGGGGGTCTGGGCTTGATGTTGAGGGGCTGGGAGACAGGTTAGTGTTAGATGTTGGGTCTTGCCACAGGGAGGGGACGCTGGGAGGTGTGGGGCTGACTGGCACCCAGGAGGTGGTGACTGTTGCCTGGCATGGGCGAATGGGCCAAAAGTGGGGCAAGGGCCATGGGCTGGTCGCCTGCAGGGGGCGCTGGAGGTGACGGGTGCTGGTGACTAATGGGTGCAGGTGGAGGGGCCTGAGCCCCACAATGGGTGTGAGGATGTTTGCAGGAAGGGGCTCCAGGGGAGGGGCCAGCTCAGGCAGGAAGGCGTGGCCATGGGGGTGAAAGGCGGGCAGGAGGGCCTTGTGACACTCGGGAGAGCTGGACAGCGGGGGACCCTGGTGGGCCTGCAGGACGGAGGTCCTGGAGCCATCAGGGGCGTGTTCACTGCACACAGGCCCTCCCAGCCCTGGCTCCCAGATGAGGCCAGGAGAAGGGCCTCGGGGTCAGGAGGGAGGCAGGAAGGAAGGACAGGGACCCCCAACCCCCGCCCAAGAGAGAGAGGAGGCAGAAAGGACCTGGCCCCCACAGCCAGCGCCCTTTGCTGCTTGCCACACACCCCCGGCCCCCCGACTTCAGCCACCCTGAGCCTGGGGCAGCCAGTGAGGCCACCCGTTTGGCAGAAGGAGACAGAGGGGCAGAGAGGCTCGAGCAGGCCAGGCCCTGGGGGATGCAGGCAGAGACCTCCTGCTCTCCTCCCTCTCCCCAACCCCAGGTGGCTGGCAGAATCAGCACGATGGCTCCAGGCAGGCTGGAGCGGGGCCTGTGGGAGCTACAGAAGGTGGCCACCGTCAACGGGAAGAGGGCAGTGGGGGACGCGCTGACCGTTGAGGTGAGGCAAGGCTGGGCCTTCCCCCAGGGCTAGACCCTCAGACCCTCTCCTGTCCGTGAACAGGGTCCCTGAGAGACAGACGGAGGGCCCCAGGCCCCCAGGATGGGGGTCGTAGGGAGGAGGGCCAGGCCAGTGACCGCATGCTGACAACCCTCCCCACCCTCCATCCAGGTCTTACGCTCAGCCATGCAGGAAGAGCTGAGTGTGAGCCAGACTCCTGGAGGCCTGGTCGCTCTGCTCCGCACTCCTGGCCTGGGCCTCCAGACCTGTGTCTTCACCCTGTGCAGATAGAGGTCCCTCTAGTGTGCGCTTAACGACCCCCACCCCAGCCAGCCCCAGCCTCCGCCTCGGGCCACCAGCAGCCAGGGAGCCTGGAGTCAGGGCTCTGCTGGCATCCACTGCCTCTGTCGACCCTTCTACTGGCCCCACTGGCTGAAAGGGCCTCTAGGACCAGGCCTGCAGCACTGACTCTCTCCGTCAGGCTCCCACAGGAAACTGCCCGGGGCCAGGAGGACTCAGGCTGGGACGGGTCAACAGGAGAGATTAGCAAGGAGGATACACAGCAAAGCTGCTGGGAGAACTGCAGAGCCCAGCAGGCAGAGGAGGCAGTTGGGGAATTCAGCGGCAGAAAGGCGCATCTACCCTGGGGCTTCCCAGGGGGCGCTAGTGGTAAAGAACCCACCTGCCAACGCAGGAGACGAAAGAGACCCAGGTTCTATCCCTGGGTCGGGAAGATCCCCCAGAGGAGGGCATGGAAACCCACTCCAGTATTCTTGCCTGGCGAATCCCATGGGCAGAGGATCCTGGTGGGCTACAGTCCATAGGATCACCAGAGTCAGACACGACTGACGAAGCCTAGCATGCACGTGCGCACCCTAGTTTGGAAGAACCAGAGAGAAGGGAGAGGGATTATCAGAGCTCAGGAGCCAGGACCACCTGGCAAAGACTGAACCCACCAGGACCACAGAGAAAGGGGCTGGTCAGTGGAAGCTGGAGCCGTGGAGGGGACGCAGCCACTGCCAACAAGGTGCCCAGAGACGGAGGGGGGACAGCTTTGCCCTAGTCCCGCCTCCAGTCTCTCCCCAGTGCCTCCCATTGGCCAAAGCTCAGGAGACGTGGCACTGGCAAGGGAACCTGGGAAATATAGTCCATAGCGACCACCCAACCAATGGGTACAGGGCCAGCAGGGAAGGGTGGAAGCAGGTCGGAGAACAAACCAGCTGCCCCATCCCCAGCCAGAATTCACCTGCGTACCCCCACCCTCAGGTTTGCCCTTGGTTTCACCTTCTACGGCCTGATCTTGGACCTGCAGGCCCTAGGCAGCAACATCTTCCTGCTCCAAGCCCTTAATTGTGGTCGCAGACATCCCAGCCAAGGTTGGCACCCCGCTGCTGCTGGGCCGCCCGTGATCCTGGTGCTGGCAGGCCTCTGCATCCTAGCCAGCATGCTGGTGCCCCACGGTGAGCAGGCGGGCCTGGATGCACGTGGCTGCGGCCGGAGGCCCCCTACCTAGGAGAGCTTAAGCCACAAAAAGAGTCCTCTTTTTCCCCCATCAAAAGGGCACTGGACTAGAGTAGGGCCCACTTAGGAAAGAGGCTGCCGGGCCATCTGGATGAGATGGTGGAGGCCTGCACTGGACAGCATTATGAAAAACTGTGGAGACAGAATGACTGTGATGGATTGCTGGGATTGGGGGGCGGGATGCTGTTGAGAAGGGCAGAGAAATGGAGGGGCTGGAGGAGTACTCCCAGGGTCTGGATCTGGGAGTCTGGGTGGGAGCAGACTGGGCGGGGGGTCGGGGGACAGGGAATGTGGTCACTTAGGACACAGTGCATGTGTGGGGTCTGGCGACACCCAGGTGGAGGTGACGAGCAGACATTTGGAAGGTCCTGGGGAGAGCCTGGGACCCCCGCCAACAAGCCTGCCAAATCCATCTCTGTCCACAGAGATGGGGGCCCTGTGCTCAGCCCTCGCTGTGTTGGGGCTCAGGGAAGTAGGGGCTGCCTTCACCTGCTTCGCCATCTACACCGCCTAGCTCTTCCCCACTGTGCTCAGGTGAGCCCCACGGAGGCGAGACTTCCGGCTTGGGAGGGTGCCGTGGGTGTCCCCCAGACTTCTTGTGACGTCGTGACCTCGGGGCTGCCCAGGTGCATCCCAGCCCAGCCAGACCCATGGTGCGTCTTGGGGCTGAGAGGGCCAGGCCAGAGTGAGAGGTCAAAGCTGTAGGCAGGCAGTACAACCCCTCACAGGTGCATCTATGCCGGCAGGATGACCGCAGGGGGCCTGTGCCAGATGGCCACCCGAGCAGGAGCCTTCCTGGGGCCTCTGGTCCGGCTGCTGCGCGTCTATGGTGCCTCCCTGCCCCTGCTGGTGTGCGGGGTGGTACCCGTGCTGAGCAGCCTGGCTGCACTGCTGGTGCTGCCCGACACCATCCAAGACCTGCAGAGGCAGTCAGTGGACGCAGCCCCGGCCATCCCCTCCACCCTCCCTGGAGCCCCAGAACAGGGCGGGCCTGGCCACCCACCCCCATCGCCAGACAAAGGGAGAAGCAGAGGCCCAGAGAGGGATAGGATTGGCCTGGAGTCACACAGCACCTCTTTGGGAGACTAGAGACCCAGGGCTCAGTCTCCCAGCTGACAGTGTGGACTTGGTCCCCTGCCCTTCATTCCACCATTTGAGACCTGAGTGGCCCACCTACCCCCAGCTCCACCTAGAGAGAGGTCAAGGGGGCAGCATTTTGTGAGGTGGAGAGCTGAGGGTGTGGCAGCGGTACTGGACATTCTCATGGGCCCCAGATTCTACTCCTAAAGCCCCTAGATGTCTATCAGGGAAGTCACTCCCCATCCATCCCCCATCACGTGCCCAAGAGCAGGGCAGCCGTATCTCCTGAGTCCTCAGGATAGATACAGATCAGGAGTAACTTGCACCCACGAGACACAACCCCTCCGTGTCATTCCTGAACAGAGTAGTCTGGAAGGCAACACGCTTCCAGGGACGTCCTGTCCTGAAATCCACAGGGTTTTAGGCCTCCTGGGAAGCTACGATGGGATGACTTCTCGGCAGAAGGAGAGCAAAGGCCTTCCTTTCCGGAGGGCCTGGGGGCTGCCCCTCCAGCAGAGCCTGGCCTCGCACTGTCTAAGGAGCCACCTCCAACACAGAAAGGGCAAAGGATGGTGTGACTGGCAGGAGTCTGCCCAGTACTCTGTCACCCGCCGCTCCCTCAAGGCCGCAGAGAGGAGCAGTGCCCACAGTCAACCTCGTGCTTCCTTACTGCTCACTGCCCCTGAGCTCGAAGGCTGACCGCCAGCCCCTCATGACCTGCCCAGCTTTTCACTGCACCCCAGGGGGTCTGCAAGAGCAACAGTGAAGTCTCATATCCTCAGCTTCATCAGAAAGATGGCTCCAGCCCCTCCCACGCCCTCCCCACTCCAGCTGCCCGGACATGTCTTCTGTCTGGATAGCCTCTGCCACCTTCTCTCCCTGACAACAACCCCCACCTCCTCCCAGACTCAGGGCCCAACGCAGGGCTTTAGTGAAATTCTCACCATGGCTGTGGCCACACGCCTGTCCCCCAGCCTACCAGCCTGTGAGTTCCCAGAGGGTGGGGTGTCCCCATGTCCCCAGCTCCCCTAGAGCAGAGGGGCAGTGGTGCGAAGGGGATGAGAGAGTGAATAAAAGAACGGACAAGTGTGCCTCTCCGGCTCTGTGATGTGCCCCCAAGGTCTGCCTGGAAAGGGGGGTGGGCACTCCTTGCTGGGGCCGCCCTTTCCCAGGCCAGCTTTCCCGCCCTGGGTGTCAGCCAAGGCGCTACGTTTTCCAGTCTCTCTTGTGGGCCAGGCACCGACCAGGCTGAACGCCTCAAGGCATCATCTCGTTGCATCTTTTTCTGAAGCCTTTGAGGTAGATGTGGCCCCATTTTACGTGGGGGAAAACCAAGGCTCACAGAAACTGACTGCCATGACACTGAGCTAAATGGGGGCAGCGTCAGCAGTCGAGCCCAGGTCCAAAGGTCTCTGGAGCCAGCTCTGGTCACTACCCTCCAGCCTGCACTCAGGCCTCAATCTGGGTGCTCGGCGAAGCTTGTGGAGAGCACAGACACCATCTGAAAACCATCCAAAACCTCTGCACTGGCACCACTTACAGGGAAACCAGGCACAAGGGCTCAGATGGAAAGGGATGACCCCTGAGCTCTCACGGCCCAGCTCACACACACGTGAGGGCCCAGCAGGTCTCCAGCAGCCGCGCCATCTGCTGAGCCACCCCCGACCTGCGCTCAGGTGCTCTCTGGTCCGCCTGTGTCTCTGCTTCCAGGTGCCTCAGCAGAGCGCCACACACCTCTACACACACACATCAGTGATGTGTACACACGCACACGTAGGCACACACATGAGAAGGCTATCGGGAGACCAGGAAGCAGCTCCCTGGCCCCCAGGGAAATGGGCTCACTCGCTGGCTTGGTCTTCTCTGCCTGGGCCTCTGGGAGGTCATGACCTTTAGCTACTTGCCGCCAGTGAAGACCCCAGGACAAAGGGGATGGGGCGGGAATTGCATTGGTAAAGATACCCAAAGATGAGGCTGTGCCACCTGCCCTGGACTTTCTGTCTTGTCCACCTGCTGCCCAACTGAGCCCCCGCTGCCTTACTTCCCCTTGCTTAGCATTCCTAGGGCCCCAGGGTGGCCAGAAGCTTCCAGAAGGCAGACCCCAGGGCTGATGGAAGATGACTCCTCCTCTCCCCAAAGGTGTCCTCCAGCTTACCAAGTGATCAGAGTCATCTGTCTGCCCATATTCAGAATGGCCTTGCTCCTGGTCCTTCCAGATGGTCTCAGCCTGCCAGGACCCAGGGGGGCCCACCTAGTTCCCACACGGCACTCCTCACTTATCTCGTGTGTGTGTGCTCAGCCGCTTCAGTTGTGTCCAGCTCTTTGCGATCCCATGACCTGTAGTCCGCTAGGCTTCTCTGTCTATGGGATTCTCCAGGCAAGAATACTGGAGTGGGTTGCCATTTCCTCCTCCAGGGGAGCTTCCTGACCCAGGGATCAAACCCGCGTCTCTTACATCTCCTGCATTGGCAGGCAGGGTCTTTACCACTAGCACCACTTGGGAAGCCTCACTTAGCAGGACCTGGACGCTGGGAGGCCCAAGGCCCTGGCTCTCTGGGGCAACAAGGGAGAAAGTGTCATCACCATGGCAAAGTGAGTGCCCTGCCAAGGGCAAAGGGGCCTCCCTCAGCAGCAACCACAGGTCTGCAATCAGCTGGGCACTGCCACCCAAGTGGCAGGCCTTTACCTGGGATGCATCCTCTCTCTTGATATCCGTCACAGGGAGCTCCTGGCCCAGCAGCTGCTAGGCACCCTGCAGGGTACCCCTGCCAGGCACCCCTTCAGTCACTTTCCCCCACTCCCCCCATCATTAGCAGTAGAACCCTCAGGCAGCGGGGACAGGAAAATGCCTCAAGACCCACTTTGGCAATTCTCCTGCCTCCAGCCAGGCCTGCAGCTCACCCGGAGGGTGTGTGAGGAGGGGCAGCGCCGGCCACACTGGCTCCACATCCACTGCCAGGAGGAAGGCCTCATGCCCAAAGAGCCCCCGCGCTGGCTGAGATTGTGTTCCCACACTTGGGGGCCTGCCTGGCCAGCACAGGTCTCACAGTCAAAGGTGTCAACCAGGCTTCACTGCAAGCTTTTTCCCCAACCCCATCCTTCATTCTCCCCTCCCACCCCCTAGAATCTCCTGACTCATCCCTGCAAGTACCAGTGTCCAGGAGCAGGGTACCCAGAGTTTCACCCATCCCCATGCTGTTCAGACTCTCCTGGGGGTCACTGCCAGCCCAGCCAGACACCAGGAGCCCAGGTCAGGCCCAGGCGGTAAGTTCAACATGAGATGCACAGGACGAAGGGGTTAAGACCAAGGGGACGGTCTCTTACAGAGAAGCCCACTGAGTGAGTGGCAGAGGCCAGGAGTCTTTCCTCACTACTGAGTCCTTGGGCAGCAGGGCTCTTAGCTTCCTCACAGAGAGCAAAACACAATCGCACAGCCACACAGCAATGAGTCAGACGGGGGTCCATCTTCCAAGTCCTGCACTGTCCTTCTTTCTGACCCCCTACTCCAGTAGACTGTTCGAGGCCACTCTAGAAATTTCTGGAGTAAGAATGTTCCCTTCTTGACATCGAGGAACTCCTGCCTCCTGTGTTTGTTTTCTTTGGCTAGTGGTGATGGGGGCAGGAGAACCCGAGATAAGTCTCCACTCCTTGGACAGGGAGAGCAAGCAGCAGAAGACCCTGGGGCAAGGCCATGACCAGCACAGGGACAAGACATCCTGACAAGCCTGCCCCCGTCAGGCCTCGCGCAGGCTCCCGCAGAGGGTGACAGCTGACCTCAGTGAGGCTGCCCTCCAAAACTGTGAGTGGTAGGAGACAAGCGAGGCCCAACCCTCCCTCCTGGTGACTGGTTCAGGAAACAGAGGAGAGGTCAAGTCCATGGAAATCCACCCCCTGGGGGAGCTAGGGGAGGACTTGCCCTCCCACCCCCGTTAGGACTCAGGGTGGAGGGAGGACTCTCAAGGGCCACTGGGGCACACCCCATGAGGGGAAGGGTCCCACCACAAAAGCTTCATCCCAGAATGGAGGGATGCGGGGGGAGATGAGGTGGATCTGGATGGGGTTCCGGTGGGCATTGAGCCCAAGGACCCTGGGAGGTGTCCAGGCCTAAACAATGACCAGTCTTATGAAACTGTTGCAAGAACGTGCTGGCCGGGGGTGGAAGTTCAGGAAGCACAACAGGGCGATGAAAGAGGGCAACGAGGGGTGATGATGAGCCAAGAGCTTGAGAAGGCAGAGCCTGGAGCAGCGGGGTGGGGGGCAAGACCCACCAAGCAGAAGGCGGAGGAGACCTGAGTGATGCAGTGTGGCTGAGTCCTGTCTCCAAAAGCCTGGTGCTCCGGCGCAGCCCCCTGGGAGATGCAGACTCACCCACATCCCGAGAATGTGGGAGTACAACCGAGGGTGCGTGGGCCCTCATGTACAACCTCCACCTCGAGAGTCTCGGCTCCTTTAGACCAAGAGGATGAACAAATACAGACCCATCTGTGCATGTCTGGGATCTTGGGCCCATTTCGTGTCCCCATGAAGAAGCACACAGCTGGTCTGAGGTGTGTGGACCCTTCTCCCACCTGCAGCCCCACGTGCTGCCCACTGTCAGCCAGTGGGGGGCAAGGGCCAAACTCTAGAGTTGTAAAAGGGGCAGAGACCCCGGAGTTAGGCAGAACTGGGGGAAAATTTGGACTCAGATACTGACCCACCTTGAGACTTTGGACTAGCACCTTAAGCTCTTCCCACCCACGAATAACATTACCTCCCCTAAGGGCTGTGTCAAAGCTGTCCCCCCCACTCCCCACGCACACGCAGCCACCACCAGAATGCAGGCCCTTCCTAGCCACTAGAGGGCCAAAGGATGCTCCCACTTCGGGATTTGTCCATCCCGAGTCTGCCTGCCAATGTAGGAGACACAAGAGACTCCGGTTGGATCCCTGGCTTGGGAAGATCCCCTGGAGGAGGAAATGGCAACCCTCTCCAGTATTCTTGCCTGGAAAATCCCATGGATAGAGGAGCCTGGTGGGCTACAGTCCATGGGGTCGCAGAGTCAGACACGACTAAGCACACACACAGGCAGAGAGAAGCTAAGGTCCATGGCCAGTGGGGTCAGAGACCAGTCATCGCTCTCAGGCCTGGGGGCTGTCTGGGACGTGAGGGTGAGACAAAGACAAGCCGCCTCATGGAGCTCAAAGTCATGCTCAACCCGAACCTTTGGGCGCTACTTACCAGCTCTCATGGGCTGTCTGGGCCCAGGTCCCAGCCCAGAGCTGGGACCAGTGTCCCAACAGCACCCGACCCGAACAAACTGCACAGGACCGTTGGATTTGGAAAGTTTTTTCTTTTCCCACACATTTCCGGGTTGGGGTGTTTTCCAAGACTCAGACACATTTGTTAACAAAGAGAGAAAAAAAACTGGGGGAGCAGGGAGCCTGTGGGCAGAGAAGTGACCCCAGCAGTCCGTGGGCTATGCCTGGCTCCCCCTTCTTCCCTGCTGCCCGTGCCCAACGGGTGCCACAGGCTGCTGCTCGCGATATCTAGATTATTTGTCTTCAATATATATCTGCATTTGCCTTTCCCCTCCCACCCGCCCCCCACCCTGCTCCTCCAGCAGCTTCCCCATCAATGCACGTCGCCCGGCGGCACACAGCAGAGCAGGCCTTCCCAGGCCCGAGCCCCTTCCCTGGGTGGGGCACCAGGCAGGCCCCTCCTCCTTGCGGGCGGAGTCAGGGCTCTCGAGGGCGCACAGGCCCCGCCCNAAGTCCGAGTCCCCAAAACTGAGAGAATAAGACGTCCACAGCAATGCAAAAGCAAAAAGGGGTTTATTGCTAGCTCGAGCTAGGGCTCCCGTCTCATCCAGCACAGTGGAGTCTTGACGAGAGCCCTGAGCCCAGAACTACAGCAGTATTTATAGGCTCAGAACAAAGACAGGAAGTTGGCAAGGGCAGATTGGCTGCAGGGGTTTCCTGGTATTTACTAATTGGCCAATCTTTATTGGCTGCAATTTGGTCCTAACACATGTATGGATGTGAGAGTTGGACCATAAAGAAAGCTGAGTGCCAAAGAACTGATGCTTTTGAAATGTGGTGTTGGAGGAGACTCTTGAGTCCCTTGGATGGCAAGAAGACCAACCAGTCAATGTAAAGGAAATCAGTCTTGAATATTTACTGGAAGGACTGATGCTGAAACCATAGCTCCAATACTTTGGCCACATGTTGTAAAGACCTGACTCCTTAAAGAACATCCTAATGCTAGGAAAGGTTGAAGGCAGGAGAGGAAGTGGATGACAGAGAATGAGATGGTTGGATGGCATCACTGACTCAATGGACATGAGTTTGAGCAAGCTCCAGGAGTTGGTGATGGACAGAGAAACCTGGCGTGCTGCAGTCCATTTGATCATAAAGAATCAGACATGACTGTGGGACTGAATTGAATTGAACTACCAGATCTAACCCCTTGAATACCTCTATTGTGTAATCACAAGGGATTTGATTTAGCTCATACTTGAATAGCCTAGTGGTTTTCCCCACTTTCTTCAATATAATCCTGGATTTTGTAACAGAGAGCTCATGATCTGAGCCATAGTCAACTCCATGTCTTGTTTTTCACTGACTGTATAGAGCTTCTCCACTTTGGCTTCAAGGACCATGACTAGATTTATGTATTGACTATCTGGTTGTATCCAAAATAGAGTCATTTCTTGGGTTTTTGGAATAGGGTGTTTACTATTACTCACATGTTCTCTTGAAAAAATTTTGTTAGCCTTTGCCCTGATTCATGTTGTACTTCAAGGGCAAACTTGCCTGTTTTCTCAGGTATCTCTTGACTTCCTCCTTTTGCATTCCATTCTCTTATGGTGGAAAGGGGGTGGTAGGGGGTGAGATGGTTAGCTAGCATCACTGACTCAATAGACATGAATCTGAGCAATTTCTGGAAATGTTGGAGGACAGAAAAGGTTGGTGTACTGTAGTCTGTGGAGTTGCAAAAAGTTGGATACAACTTAGGGACTGAACAACATGATGAAAATGCCATCCTTTTTGGTATTAGTTCTAAAAGATGTTGTATATCTTCGTAGAACTGGTCAACTTCAGCTTCTTCAACTTCAATGGGTGCAGCATTGTCTTGGATTACTGTGATGTTGAATGGTTTGCCTTAGAAACAAACCGAGATCATTCTATCATTTTTGAGATTGGGCCCAAGTACTGCATCTCAGACACTTATGTTGACATGAGGGCTATTCCATTTCTTCTAAGGGATTCTTGCCCACAGTAGTAGATATAATAGTCATCTGAATTAAATTCACCATCCCCATTCATTTTAGTTTACTGATTTCTAAGATGTTGATGTTCACTCTTGCTATCTCCTGCTTGACCATGTTCAATTTACCTTGATTCATGGACCTAACATTCCAAGTTCCTATGCAATATTGTTTTTTACATCATCAGACTTTACTTTCACAGATCCATAATTGAACATTGTTTTCGCTTTGGTCCAGCTGCTTCATCCTTTCTGGACATGAAAATCACTCAGTCTTGTCTGATTCTTTGCAACCCCATGGCCTATATAGCCCATGGAATTCTCCAGGCCAGAATACTGGAGTGGGTGGCTGTTCCCTTCTCCAGGGGATCTTCCCAACCCAGGGATCAAACCCAGGTCTCCCACATTGCAAGCAGATTCTTTACCAGCTGAACCACCAAAGAAGCTATTAGTAATTGTCCTCCACTCTTCCCAAGTACCATATTAGACACTTTCGGATTTCAGGGGGCTCATCTCTGGCACCGTATCTTTTTACTTTTCCATACTGTTCATGGATTCTTCAGGCAAGAATACTGGAGTGGGTTGCCATTCTCTTCTCAAGTGGACCATATTTTGACAGAACTCTTCACTACAACCTGTCCATCTTGGGTGGCCCTACACAGCATGGCTCGTAGTTTCATTGAGTTTCAAGACCCTTTGTCAGGAGAAGGCTGTGATCCATGAAGGGGTTCATGTAATCAAGTACATAAAGATCTAAGAACAGCATATAATTACTACATCTGGCCTCAAATTTAAATTAAGTTTAATAGTATATAAGGTTTTTCTACAAAGAGTGATAATTTCCAAATATTTTGTGCATATTTTAAAAAATCCAACTTTGTTCCATATTTATCCTTCAAACCCAGCAGCATACAGGTTTTCAAATTGTTGCTGGGTTCTGTTTTAACACAGAATAAGTTTGGACATTTCTTTTGGATAAATTTGTACTTTGAAATAGCCCTTTCCCTGAAGATAGACTTTTGAGACATCTCTCTTCTAGATTTCCCCCATCTTTTTTTTCCTTAAGTGAGGTGGGCTTTATAATTGCTTGGTTGTGGAGTCATATTCATGAGGAACTGTCCCATAAATGGTTTCCTTCAGTAATCTCTTTTCTAACAGAGACCTGGGAGTTTATACAAACTGGATCATATTTTTCATTAAAAAAAAAAAAACAAACTGATTACTGTCTCCTGAGAAACATATATGAAGGTCAAGAAGCAACAGTTAGAATTGGACATGGAACAACTGACTGGCTCAAACTTGGGAAAGGAGTACAATAAGACTGTATATTGTCACCCTGCTTATTTAACTTTTGTACAGAAAACAACATGGAAAATGCCAGGCTGGATGAATCACAGAATGAAATCAACATTGCCAAGAGAAATATCAACAACCTCAGATATGTAAATGATACCACTCCAATGGCAGAAAGCAAAGAGGAGCTAAATCACCTCTTGATGAAGATCAAGGAGGAGAGTGAAAATGCTGGCTTGAAACTCAACATTCAAAAAAATGATGACCATAACATCCAGTTCCATGACTTCATGGCAAGTAGAAGGGGAAAAAATGAGAAGAAATGGCAGATTTTATTTTCTTGGGCTCCACAATCACTGTGGATGGTGACTGCAGCCATGAAATTGAAAGATGCTTCCTCCTTATAAGGAAAGCTATGAAAAACCTAGACAACATATTAAAAAGCAGAAACATCACTTTGCTAACAAAGATCTATATAGTCAAAGCTACGGTTTTTCCAGTAGTCAGAAATATGGATGTGCAAGTTAAACCATAAAGAAGAGTGAGTGCTGAAGTTTGATGCTTTAGATTTGTGGTACTGAAGAAGACTCTTGGACAGCAAGGAGATCAAACTAGTCAGTCCTAAAGGAATCAGTCCTGAATATTTATTGGAAGGATTGACACTGAAGCTCCAGTACTTTGGCCATCTGAGGCAAAGAGCTGGCTCACTGGAAAAGACCCTGATGCTGAGAAAGACTGAAGGTATAAGGAGAAGGGGGCTGCAGAGGATGAGATGCTTAGATAGCATCACTGACTCAATGGACATGAATTTGAGCAAACTCTGGGATGGGGAGCCTGGCATGCTGCAGTTCATGGGGTTCCAGAGAATCGGACACGACTTAGTAACTGAACAGCAACAAAAACGTACATTCCTCACGAAAACATTACTTGGAATCTAGGCAGCTAAAATCTAAACTCCCCCTTAAAAAATAGAAATGATTAGCATTTTGATGATAAAACCTTCAAATTTCAAAACTTATTCAAACACACTATTAAAGATGAAAAATATTTTCAAGCATTCACTATGAGTTTTGTCTTAGTGGGTAGTAACTGAAGAAATTCAATGTTTCTTGAGCTATTTGAGATGTACAGTTTATAAGGATGCTCTTGCTGCTTTGTGTGTGACACATCATCACTACCAGGGCAAGAATGAATTCCAGACCAATGCTAGGTTGGAACCAATGTAACTAGATTCGAGCTTCCCAAGGAACAAATTTTCAGTGCCAAGTAGATAAATTAGCTCATGCACTGTTCTTTCCTCCCATCGGAAAGCTTCTTAGAAAAAAAGAAAATGTTTGGGGGATGAGGCGATTTTGCTTTCTGTTTTTTCTGCAGCACTTTACAGAATTTACTCAAAAGCCACCACTAGGCATCAAATCTAGGCTTCACCACGTAAGTTCTACATTTTTGGGACACAATTGGCAATTTGTTTCTTCCCCTCCCTTCTTTTCTCCCTCACACCAGTCAAATCTGCACACCAACATGTATCTGTACATTTTTTTAAAGTTGTGCTGATTTCATACTTCCCTTGAATTTCTTTCATATTAAAAATATTTTTCTCTCAATTTCTATTTTTAATATTTGAAAGTCAGATATGTTTTGCTTTTTTCCAATGCCTTTAACTCAGTGACTTATTTCCCTTTGTTTTATGATTTTTAAGTGTAAACTGTTTTCTTTAGAACTTTTTAAACTTTAGAAACAGTTTTCCTCAAATTGCTTCTGCAAAGTGGCTTTAAGCCAAATCAACATGACTTTCAAGTGAATTGTAATCCTAAGCTTTCACACACCATACAGGTAGTATTGATTCAGGTTATAAATTCCTTTGAAGGCTGCCTTCTGACTATGAATTCTCAAGGAGGCTTTTTATTATCCTCTTTACAGCATTTAGGCCTAAAAATGTCATTTTCCTCAGTATATCTTTTGCACAATTGGTTTATTCCTGATGCTCCACCATCCTTCTAGGCCCTAGATTTGTGTGGAGTTCTCTAGTTAGAATCTTAACACTGAAAGGGCCTTAATCCTTATCATTTCTTCTCTTCCTTTCCAACTATTAGTATAAAGTTTAAGATTTCTTGAGCTTAGTTGAAACCCTTAGGGCAAACACATTTTTGGTATTTAATTATCTTATGGAAGTTTTACTTTATTTTTGGCTTCTGAAGATTACTTTGCATTCTAATTTGACCAGGTATTTAAAGTAAAACATTTTTAATAACCAACTATTAGTATAGAAGTTTAAGATTTCTTGAGCTTAGTTGAAACCCTTAGGGCAAACACATTTTTGGTATTTAATTATCTTATGGAAGTTTTACTTTATTTTTGGCTTCTGAAGATTACTTTGCATTCTAATTTGACCAGGTATTTAAAGTAAAACATTTTTAATATATGTTTTTAACCTAGCAGGTTTTCCCACTGGGACATTTACTCAGGGAGCTTATTCTGTCATTTGCTAAAATCTTAAGGTATTATTTTGATTCTTGCTTGCTTGAGTTAGTCATAAATTTTAAAGGTCAATCCATGTTTATATATCTCTCCTAAATGTCTTCTGGATGGAATATTTTCTACAATGGTGCTGCAAGATTTGGAAATTCATATGGGAAAACAATGAATGTCTAATGTTATCTTTCAGTATACACAAAAATTAATTGAAAATTGGCTATATTGCTAGATATAAAATACATTAATATAAAGTTTAAAGAATAAGATACAGGATGTTATCTTTCTTACTTGGGATAAATCAAGATTTCTTAGGTCACATAAGTAAGCAAGTAAGTAAGCAAAGTCACTCAGTCGTGTCCGACTCTTTGTGACCCCATGGACTGCAGCTCAACCAGCTCCTCAGTCCATGGGATTCTCCAAGCAAGGATACTGGAGTGGGTTGCCATTTCCTTCTCCAGGGGATCTTCCTGACCCAGGGATCGAACCTGGGTCTCCTGCATTGGAGGCAGACGCTTTAACCTTTGAGTCACCAGGGAAGTCCCTAGGTCACATAAATCATACCATAAAATTAAAACAAAAAGATGCTAAGTTTAATAAAAACTAATAACTTTTGCTTTTGCATGATGAAGGAAACTATAAGCAAGGGGAAAAGACAGCCTTCAGAAAGGGAGAAATTAGTAGCAAATGAAGCAACTGACAAAGAATTATTCTCAAAAATATGCAAGCAACTCCTACAGCTCAATTCCAGAAAAATAAACGACCCAATCAAAAAATGGGCCAAAGAACTAAACAGACATTTCTCCAAAGAAGACATACAGATGGCTAACAAATACATGAAAAGATGCTCAGCATCACTCATTATCAGAGAAGTGCAAATCAAAACCACAGTGAGGTACCATCTCACACCAGTCAGAATGGCTGTGATCCAAAAGTCTACAAACAATAAATGCTGGAGAGAGTGCGGAGAAAAGGGAACTCTCTTACACTGTTGGTGGGAATGCAAACTAGTACAGCCACTATGGAGAACAGTATGGAGATTCCTTAAAAAACTGGGAATAGAACTGCCATATGACCCAGAAATCCCACTGCTGGGCACACACACTGAGGAAACCAGAACTGAAAGAAACACGTGTACCCCAATGTTTATCACAGCACTGTTTACAATAGCTAGGATGTGGAAGCAACCTAGATGTCCATCAGCAGACGAATGGATAAAAAAGCTATGTTACATATACACAATAGAATACTACTCAGCTATTAAAAAGCTTGCATTTGAATCAGTTCTAACGAAGTGGATGAAACTGAAGCCTATTATACAGAGTGAAGTAAGTCAGAAAGAAAAATACCAATACAGTATATTAACACATATATGTGGAATTTAGAAAGATGGTAACAATGACCCTATATGTGAGACAGCAAAAGAGACACATTGTAGAAAACAGACTTTTGGACTCTGTGGGAGAAGGCAAGGGTGGGATGATTTGAGAGAACAGCACTGAAATGTGTATATTATCATATGTAAAACAGATCACCAGCCCAGGTTCGATATATGAGACAGGGTGCTCAGGGCTGGTGCACTGGGATGACCCTGAGAAATGGGATGGGGAGAAAGGTGGGAGCGAGACTCAGGATGGGGAACACATGTACACTCATGGCTGATTCATGTCAATGTATGGCAAAAACCACCACAATGTTGTAAAGTAATTAGCCTCCAATTAAAATAAATTGATTAATTAAAAAAACAAAAAACTAACTCCCTTGCTCAAATCTTTGTAATATCATCCCTCTTCTTCACATAAAGTCTAACATCTCTGCCATGCCCTGAAGTTCAACTCTTTGCTACCCCATGGGCTATACAGTCCATGGAATTCTCCAGGCAAGAATACTGGAGTGGGGAGCCATTTCCTTCTCCAGGGGATCTTCCCAACCCAGGGATCAAACCCAGGTCTTCCACAATGCAGGCAGATTCTTTACCAGGTAAGCCACCAGGGAAGCCCAAGTGCCGGGTCCAGCCCCGGTGGATCCAGGGAATTCGAAGGTGGGGACGGAGTCGGCATCCTTGGAAAAATACATATTTAATTACAGATATATAGAGAGATTAGGAACGGATAGTGTAGTAGGAAAATTAGTGGAGAAAAAGAGGCTGAATAACTTGGTTCACATGGAATAGCATCCATGCTCCAGATGGGAATTCAGCCAGAAAAACGGGGAGCAAGAAAGAACGACATGAGGGAATCAGTCTTTCCAGGAACTGATCCCATTTTTTTAGTTTTCAGGTTTTCTTTTGTTTTCTTTTGTTTTCCCTTTTGTTACATATAGGGATGAATACACAGTCACACGGGGGTCAGCAGTGCTGACCTTTATCAAAATCAGGTGCTTTACATAAAAAAGTCTTACGGGTTTTACCTCATCTTTTTGCCATGAGACCTGCTGACATTTTATGATCCTTTCTTTCTGATAACCAAAAAACTTATTTTTTCCAAGGATATTTTTTCTCAAACCAGGCACCACCCTCCAAATAAAGTTGCATTCCTATAGGGTGAGGGTGTAGTGAGCTACAATCAAGAAAGGAATTTATTTAATTCAAGGTTAACATGATTAATCTTAAAGGTTAATACTTATTTCTCCTATATGCTAGTTATATTCATTATAAGGGCAGGGAATATGGAGATTTAGCAGCAAACATCAGCCCAACAAATGAAAATCCTTTCACCAATGCTCCCCTTAAGATCTATTTAGTTTTAAGATAGTGATAAAGTTACATTTTTACATAGCAAGGACACAGTGATTTATAACAAAGTACAGTCATCTATTACAAAAGAGAAAATTCATTAACTCAAAAAGTCTGGTATTGCTAACCTTAAAAACTACTGTATTTCCTTTTCTATATTCCAAATACATTTATTAATATGTTCCCGAGTGCCTAAGGATATGGAGGCCTGGCGGCAATCATTGACTCAATAATGAGAAAAGCCCTATGCTAATTAAGACTCTCAAAATACTCCAAAACTCTCGTGCTGTTTATGGTTGAAAGGTAGTAAACAATCATGTGTCAGCAGAGAGGTCTGACCTGAGACACCCTTGTCCCACCCAGGGCAGGGAATTAGCAGCAATTATTGACACAACAAATGAAAAAACCCTTCACCAATATAATTCCTAACCAACCTGCTATACTAATAATTTCTAACTTCCCACAAGAATTTGCCTTTAGTAAGTCTAAAACCTCTCATGGTCGGGAGGCTGTAAACAATCACATGTGGCCTGACGAACCTGATCAGGGAGGCTAGAAGACCTCCAGAGGAATTTCTAAGCTGAAACACTCTTGTCACACCCAGGAATTTTTATTGACTTGGAGCTGCACGTTTACTCCTTCTCCGAGAGAAACGGTTATGGGGGAGAGCCCCCCGGAAAGTCAAAGGTGTAGGTGAGAGCAAAAAACAGACTCTGGTTTTGGGGTAGATGCTCGGGAACAGGGGGTCTCCTGAGGCTTGATCACGCCTTTGCGTATGCCGAAGCCTCCTTCCTCATGACCTTTGCCATGGGCGGAGTTCCTCACGCTGACCCCCGGCACTATGGGTCTGGAAGATCCCCTGGAGAGGGAAATGGCAACCCACTCCAGTATTCTCGCCTGGAGAGTCCCATGGACAGAGAAGCCTGGTGGGCTACAGTCCATGGGGTTGCAGAGTCAGGTACGACTGAGTATGCACGCTTACTTGATGATTGGAGGGAAGGGACAAAGCCATTGGGGTTAGCGAAATAAACATTTGGTGACAGAAGTTAGAAGGGCCTAGGCCATCCTCAGCGATAGTCCTGGGGTGGCGTCTCTAGGGTCTGTCTCTTATACACATCTAGATGTGTATAAGAGACAGCCCCCCTCCCCCTCCCCAGAACCCCCATGGGCCGCCAGGACCTGGCCAGGGCTTGATTGCCTCTGGCCTTCTTATTATTGTTAAAACAATAATAAAACAACAGAAAGAAGAAGAAAGCAAAAAAAGAAAAGAAAATACATACACAGCCACCTGGGAAGGATGTACTTGCTAATATAGGGCCCAGGAGAACTACGGGGAAGGGCCTCTGGGGGTGGGAGCCTAGGTCTGACAGCTGGAGTCCCCTGGGTAGAAACTGCAATTCCCATCAGCCCCAAAGAGTGAGAACTACAAATATTAGCCCTTATAGGGGTGTTGACCACAATTCCCATCAGTCCCTGGGTCAATAGCTACAACACCCATCAGCCCCCTGGACAACCCCTCTCAAACCAATACTGCAACCCACTGGTCTGGGGCCGAAGGGAGCTGAGCCCTGGGTCTAGGGGGCTGGTGGAAGCACTCCCTACTCAGGATAGTCAGCTCTGGGTCTGGTGGTGGTGGTAGCTTTCCCTTCTAGTACTCTTTCCAGCTCAGCTCAAGCCACGCCCCTATCTGAGTGCTCGTCTCTGATCTCTCTGCAGCGTTTGATCTGTACAAATCACACCACAAGCCTCCCACCCCGACTAAGGGAAGCTTCTCAGGACTCCATTGGCAGATCCCTGTCCCATGCAGCCAGGCTGGCCATGTGCCACCACCGGGTCTTGGCACCTCTTCTCCTCCTCCCCCAACCCAAAGTGCTCTGGTCTCTGCCCTGCTGTTCAAACACTTCTGCTGATCCTCTGGATCACAACCTCCAGAAATCTGGCAGAGCCATCCTTGGTCGCAGTAGCCAGCTCAGCCAAGATCTTGCTATTGAACTGAGCTTCACCAAGCTCCTCAGGCTGCTCTCCCCACCAGGATCTAACCTCTGCCTGGGCAGGAGCTCACCTGCATTCCAGATTGTGAAGCCTCTGAGCACCTGGCCTTCCACAGGCTCAGCCACCCTGGAAAACTGAGCCAAGAACAGAGAAGCATGGAGGAGAATGCTAAGGCCTGGAGTGGGCAGGACTTCCAGGGTCTTCCAGGCATCAGTGTCGGGCTACTTGAATGGACTATCCCGTCTCTTCTGTGGCTCTCGGAGGCCAGGGAAAGGTCATGTCTCACAAGGAGCCCCAGAAGGCCTGACTTGTCCTCCCCATGCCTGCAGGAATCTGCTAGGCTGCTTACCTCTTGGCTTCGATTTTAACCTGGGAGGCCAAGACCTGTTCTATCATAAATTCCTATGTGACTGTGGGTAAGTTTCTTTCATTTTCTGGGCTTCAGTCTCCTCAGTTATAACATTAGGGTACTGGGGTCCAGGCCCGGAGTGAGGCCAAGGCCTGGCTCCCAGCCTAGGGAGGAACATAGTTGGTCCTCCATCCCCACCTGAACCCTGCACCCACCGAGATTAGCCCAGCAACCTGGCCCCTGGGTCAGGGGCAAACTCAGCTGTTAGATCTGAGGAGGAGGCTGGCAGCCCATCAAATGGTGACATCTGGGCCCGATTATGACAAGGCTCCCTTCCCTGCATGAACCCTGAACACATCTGGGGTACTCACTGCGGGCCCACACCACTTGCCCTCTTCCTGACCTTTTGCCTTCTGTTCAGAGCACCTTCCCCCTGCTGATATCTCACTCATCCTTGAATCCAACCAAGCACCTCCTCTTCCAGGCAGACCTCCAAATGCTCCTCTCTGCCTTGGATGCCTCTGACACCATGTCCCTATTCTGTCCTGGAGGCACAGGTTTGGACTCCCTGCCAGGAAGGCCCAAGGCCCATCTGTCTCTCCCAAGTATCCAGCACTGGGCCTGGCACAGAGCAGCGGCTCACTGTGTTTTGATCAGGGAAGGGAGGAAATTTCATTAGACATTTCCTCTGAGCCAGGCCAAGCTAGGTATCTGAGCAAAAGGACTGGGAGCCCCTCTCATGGGCCAGAGCAGCTGGCTTCTGAATATCTTTCCTCCCCAGCCCCCGCAGGCAGCAGGCACTTCTGAGTTCAGCCTGACAGAAGCTGCTCCATGGGCCCAGCTCTCACCCACAGTCTCCTCCACCTTCTATCTTAGACTGGGTCACCAGGTGTTCTTGAAGACTTTAAGATCAAGGCTTGTCCTAGACAGGCTTCTCCTTGACAAGCTACCTATAGCTGGGGCTCCAGCAGAATGCCAGGCCCACAACATGGGACCAGGAGACCCATGCTGGGGACACGTCACAGCCCAGATGGGGCTGATCAGGCCAATCAGGGCACAGATCTGGCTGTCTACCCTCTTGCTCACCCCCACCCCACTAGATGAGGGTATTCAGGGGCCTCAGGCCTTGGATCACAGACAAGTCCTCCCCATCCTGAGTCCCCCACCCCACAACCATTTGCTGTAATTCACTGGTTCCTTAAGTCCTCGGGGTACACAGGCTCCCAAGATCCCCCTGTGAAGCACCCCACTTCCCTGATCCCTGCCTCCAACGCCTCCCAGTCCTGGTCACATTGACCTCTCGCCCCTGCCCTTCAACCCCAGCCACTTCTTGCCTCCATCTCCGGGGTGTGGTCCTGCATCCTCAGCTCCTCTGGGGCTTTCCCCTGGGTCCAAGGCCTTGAGGGCATCTCCTGCGGGTGTCCCGCCCTCACCCACAGCTCCCACACTGCCACACCTGCCCCTTGATGCCCTCTTCTCATGGCCCTGAACACAAGCCTCAATCCCTGACACCATGTCCCCCCTGGGTCCCACAACCCTTACCCTCTCCACAAGGCAACACACTATTGCAACCCCACACTGCCTTCCTTCTCCAGCACCCACTTAAGCCAGCCTGGGCTCTGTGGTAGTCAAGTCACACTCAAAATACGGTACTGCGTTTTTCTGAGGTCATTCATCAGTCCAGAAAGGGTCAGGCAAGCTTGCCCCAGTGAGTTAGTGGAGCCTGGAGGAGGGGAGGAGCCCTCAGAGACTCCTCACTGCAGAAGTCCAGCTGGGGGCTCCCCAGGTTGCCCTTCCCACTGGACATCTGGGGTGCGGACTCAGGAAGACCCATGGTGCCTGGAATCCTGGGTCCAGTTCTACTCCAAGGGTGCACACTGGGATGGGGTGCCCCTAGGGGTCTGATAAGGGCCCTAGACAGCCTTTCTCCCTTCCTCCATTTCAGGCAAATGCAGCATTGGGGGAATATTCACAGGGGCATTTATCATAAATACCACTCACCCTCTCCTCCTCAACTGAATTTCAGTGCATGGCAGTCTCCTTACTATAGGGAATTCCATTCTGGCCAAGGAGATCACAAGCCACTCCCAAGCACCCTCCCCGCCCAGCAAACCCTGGCTCTGGGGGCTGCTGGCCTGGCAAGCCGGACCCTTTCTGTTTTTAGGGCACAGAACGCCCTTGACTGGAAATCTAGCCAGGAACCCCATTCCCACCCAAGCAAGATCTGCCAACCCCCAAAGAAGCATCTAGAACTGAGGCTGAGAGAGACAAAGCAATCGGCTGACTGAGGCCTCATCCGCCAACCCTGGGTGCCCAGTCCAGACTGTGACTGTAAGAAGGCCACTGGTCCAGCATTTAATGGGGATTAGAAAAACGGCAGCCCTTCAATGTGGCCACAGCCCTGCAGGCATACAGTTTGGCAGATTGTATCTTTGTGCAAAATTGGAAAAAGGCATCCTGTCTTGCTGGTGGACACAGCCCCGCTCCAGGGTCCAGGACACGGCTTGGCAAGCAGAGCACTGGCGAGATTTCAGGCCTTACTCACCTGTTCCAGCAGAGAACAATCTGTGCAACTGTGTGCAGTGGCCTGAAGGGTGCCGCCCCTCCCCACCTGAAATCCCCGCACAGCAAGGGCACACAAGGGCCAAGGTGGAGTCAAGGTCTGAGACGGTGAGGCGCATCCTGTGCGCACACACGTGCATCCACCCCTTTGAGGGGTCTGTTTCTGTGCACCTGGGCACGTGTCTCTAAGCATGTGTGTGCATGTGCGTACAAACATGAACCTTGATGGATCTGGGTACATGAGCCCACATGGCAGCGAGTCTTAACGGATGTTCGAGCATGTGCTCTGTACCTGGTTTGTACGTGGTGATCTGAGCTCATGTGTGCCCACGTGAATGCATGAACGTGTTCCTGAGGAGATGCGAGCCTACCACCGAGGGTCTGAGCACACGCGGTGTGCCTCTGACCATCTCCTTCCCTCAGGCAGTGAGACTACATTTCCCAGCAGCCCTTGCAAGTAAGTGTGGCCATAGGAGGGAGCAGTGGGCAATGCTAGTACTGGCCCATAAACGCTCCAGGGTGCCAGGCTCTGCACTCTTTCTCCTCCTTCCAGTGACCTTGCCAACCTCGTGTTGAAATGGAGGAGCCACAGGTTGGAGGACCCTGGGTTCCCCGAGCACTCCTGCTAGTCACCCAGGCAGGGCTTCCCCTGAGTGAGAAACTTCCCATGAAGGACCCATTCAGATTCAGGGGTTATCTGTTACAAAAACACACATTACCTTCACTAGTACAGACACAGCCCCAAGTGGGTGTCACATTAACAAAAACCTGTGGCCCTCAGGTAACAATCCAAGCAGATGGATTTGGAGGCTGGAAAGATGCAGGACCACATAACGCAGCCGCAGGACAGCTGGCATCTTGGATTAGGACCCGCCTGCGCCTGCTGAGGCTGAGGCACTAAGGGAAAGTGCTCAGAAAGTCAGGATGGCAGGGCCGGCTTTCACCTCCTGCATTTAATAACGTGTTACAAAAAAGAGACAACGTTAGACAAGATCTGGTGGGTTCGCAACAGAGATGAAGGGATCAGAGAGAGCCCAGAATATGAGGCCTGCAAATGCCAGAAGAGCCGCTGCCCCCAGCCCCAAATCTTAAGAGAGAAGACTGGAGACGGCTTTCAGGGACAGTGGCCCAGTGACACTTTCGCCTGAATAACAGGGGTTCAGCCTGGCTTCTAGGATCAGACTAAGGATGCGGTTCCCCACCAATTGTTCCCAAAGCCCTCAAGATAGTCATCGCTAAATTAAGAGAGAAGACAGAGAAACAAGGAAATAAACAGGCTTGTTTGATGCCTAGGAGAGAAGTCTGAGTGTGGGTCCGTTGACTGAGCCTCAAAACAACCTTTGGGCCCCCAAATATGCACAGGAAGTGGACTGTCAAGGCTGTGGGGCCTCCAAGGAGGATGCTTTTGCAACACCCACCCAGAGATGGCCATGGAGGATAAAGCACTGGGAGGGGCCTACCAGAGGGCAGCACCTGGGCTCCAAAGGAGAGGAAAGTTCCTCCAGACAGCAGAGCAGGTTTCGGGGGAAACATCCCCGCGACTGAGGGCAGAGCCTCGAGCTGCCTGCCGGCTGGATCTCCCATTACTAGGAACTACAAGCTGCTGTGCCCTCCATCCTTCCCTTTGGATGCAGGCTTTTATGGTGGTGGTTGTCTCTGGTGTTCTGGGTGTGTGGGCAATGAGATCAATTATCCTTTTAGATAATGGGTATCCAAACCACATATGGGTACCCAGGAGCTAAGTCTGGACCCTACGGAGAGGGTCCATCTTGCAGACATCCTCCCCTCTCAGAAGACTGTTCTAATCAGGTTGCGGGGAGGGGGGCTTCGGGTGTCTCCCTTGGGGAGGGGTTCGTGTGTTCAGTGGGCGGGAGAGAGTGGAATGCATTTGTGACCCAAAGCCCCGACTGTGGCAGATAAATGGCTAGCTGGTCACCAAATCTGTTTTTGCTTCCTCCTGTGAGCACAGCAGGGCCATCCTCCCAACCTGCCTGGAAGCTAGGCTGTGCCACAGGGACAGTGCTCTGGAGGGCAGCATCAGCAGGGCCCACGTGCCCCTCTCCCTCCCAGGCCTGGCCCATAAACCCTCCCCTTGTGCCCCTCCGCATTCATCCCCTTCCGCCACAACTAGGGAAGTCACGGAGCAACTTCAAGGTGGACAGAGACTGACTCTGAATTAGCGCTTGGAAAAGAGCTCAACCAACAGGAACAGTGTTTACATGAAGGAGAAGTCAATTTCTATGTGTTAAACCATGGTGTTGAGAGCTTGTTTGTTGTAACAACTAGTGTTATCTTAAGACAGGCTAGAATCTGAACACACCTGTGCCTCTGATTCTGAGCCAGATGTGTGGGTCTGAGCAAATGGGTCAATGCCTGTGGAATTAGACGTGTACGCCTCTGAGGCCCCGTGTGCGTGTGCACGGGAGCAGAGCCTTGGAAGGGCTGCACACATGTGGGCTACATGCATGAGGCAGCTTCTCTGGGTCTGAACATGGGGGTTTATGCGAAGCCGAGTACACATGTATGTGTGGGCCCCTGTGGTCTGTGTGCTCACATGGTGAACAGGGAGGCAGGCACTGTACTGCGTCTGAAGATGTGCGATTGGCCAGAGTGTCCACGGATGTGCAGGTGTCCTTCTGTGTGTAGCTGCATGTGTATCTCTGAGTGTATAAGTGTATGAGCATCTGTGAGCTCCCACGTGGGTCAGTGTTGACCTGACTCTGTGCGTGTGTGCACGTGTGTGTACACCACTGTGGGACTGAGTATGCATATGCATGTCTTGAGGGCTCTGAGCACATGTGTGTGTCCGAGCTCAAGGGCCCACAGGTGAGAATGAGTTGAGATGGGCCTTGAGGAGCTCCTCTCCTGGGTGGTGGGGGAGGGGTGCAGATCTGTGGGGCTGAAGAAATGTGTGTCTGTGTGTGGACCCCTGGGACTGTGCACACACAGCCTGCCTGAGGATGTGCACACACACACATTCAGGGGTCTCATATGAGCACACGCTCAGTACACGAGGGACATGCCTTTGAGGATGTGTGCATCTTAGTGATCATGAACAGATGTGCAAGTGACAGGTCTGAGCCTGAGTGTGTGCGTGTGTGGAGCTGTGACACTCGTGCACCTCTGTGAGCCGGGGGCAGACATGGACATCCCTGAATTCACATGCCTGTGTGTACACACATGTGCCTGCACCTCAGAAAGCTTGCTCAGTGGTGTGTGTGCCTACTCAGAACATGCACACACACATCTGTGAACATCTGCAAGTCAGAGCTCACACAGGATTCTGTGACCTGAGCACATGTGTGAGCATGTTTGTGACACAGGTGGATTTGCATACATGTGTGTGCCTCTCTGAGCTGAGTGTGGATGTGGAATTCTGAGAGTCTCAGATTCGTATACGCATGGGCCTTAAGGGTCTGAGCACACGGGCATATGTGTCTCTTAAGTATCTAAAATATGCAAGTGCTTCTGAGCACGTGCATGTGGTTCTGAACATCTGGTCTACCCCTCAATAGATACACACATGGACGCCTCAGTGGGGCTGTGAGTGCATGGATGTGCAGCTCTGAGCACCCACGGCTGCCTTGGTGGCTTAAAGACATGCTGTATGGCACCCTCGTGCAGTTGGGCTCATGTGTGAGTGTGAAAGCTGTGGGTCTGAGCAGGCAGACACCTGTGAGCCTGCATCTAGGTGTGGAGTCCTAAGCACACACATGCAGGACTGGGGCTCTGAACGCGCGTGTGCTTCTGTGAAACTGTACATCTGTGGGGGGTTGTCTGTGTGTGCCAGACTTCTGGGGCTCTGAATACAAGCACGTCTCTTTAGATCTAAGCACATGCATGCCTCTTTTAGCCTGGGCACAAATGGTATGTGCCCTTTAGGTTTGAACATATGTGGACCTGTGGAAGTGGACAAGAATGAGCTTGCCAGTAGGTCTTTAAATGTGTGTGCCAGGATGTAAGCGTGCCTCTGGTCAGACACGTGTGTGTGTGTGTAGCTGGGTCCCTCTGGGGGTCTGAGCCTGTGCATGCACTTCTGTGTGTCTCAGGGGCAAGATCCCTACGGCCAGGCCCGTAACTCAGGGTGTGGATCAGGCCGGCTAGGCCAGTGGGGGTGGTGGGTCACAGTGCCTGCGATGCAGGACGTGGCTTCCTAAAGGCACTCCCACTAGAAAGAATCTGAACACTGCGTCCATCAGCACAATGCCCTTCTTTGGCTGGGCGGCGCCCTCACTAAAGTGACTGTCAGATGATGGGTTCTTCAAGCTGGGGTGCCTGGAGAGGGGCCTGGAGAGGGAGAGTAGGGTCTGGGCTCTGTGGAGGGGCCCAAGTCAATAAAAGGTGAGGAACACCTCAGGGATGACCTGAGGCTTCACACCTGGAGCCCAGGGAGGAGGATCTGGCAGGTGAGAGAGGTGCAAAGAGCCTGGGGCCAACCCCTGAGTAGCTGCTGCCTCTAGCCAGGTTGCTTCCATCTCTGACAATGACTTTGGAGAAAATGACCTGCTGGAGAAAAAGCTTCCACACTGGGGGCACAAGAGGGGTTCTGGCCCGAGCCCCTCCCCCTCCAGGTGGGAGGTGTCATGGTCTAGGGACCCTAGAGTCATCTTGGCCCTTGTCTGGCCTCCCATTGAGATAAAAATCCAATTTAAACATTTCAGAGCAGCATGAATGTGGAGGTGCAAACATGTGCGATGCACATCTCAAGGTGGGTTCCGTGGGTTCTTTCTGGACACTCAGCATGCCCTCTGCCCACCCACCCTCTTATTTTTAAATGCTGGCCCACCAGCCTTTCCCCATCCCCCAGCCTCCATTCCTCCTCCGCCCTCCATAGTCCCCTCACAGACTTGACCCTTTGATGGAGGGAAGGCAACTGATCTGCCCACTTCAGCTCTGCCTCAATCCCTGGTCCCAACACAGCCTAAAAGTGCCCGGCCACCTGCACACACACTCAGTGTCACAGCCAGGCCCCTGAAGAGATCCTGGGTGGGGCTGGGAGGCCCGAGCCTTAGTGGACAGTGCATGGCCCTGGGATGGCCCTGTCTGTCACTGTAGGACGGCCATCTGCAGGGCCCAGGGAAAGCAGAGACTTCTCCACCCACCCCGGCAGTTCCCAAGTGTGCAAACATGTGCGGTGGGGCCAAGCAGTGCCTTTTTCTCATGACCACACAGCCTTTTCCCCAGAGTCCCATCCCGGGGCTCCCATGGGACCCTGCAGCACAGCTGCTCCTGCAGGCCTGAGCTGGAAGTTCTGTGTCCACCTACAGGAAACCCCTTCACTGACTAGTCTGGGGAAAAGCGGGGTGCGAGGAGGCTGCTATGTCAAAGGTGCCAGAGTGCCAGAGCCTCCCAAAGCAACAGTGGGTGTGAGGGTGCATCCCTGAGCCAAGATCACCAGGGAGACGGGGAGCCCCCCAAAGAAGAGCTTCCCATAAGGAGGGCATCCGTCCAGAAAGCACTGTTCTGGCTGCGGGTGTGAAGGCCTTTCCAGCCCAGTAACCAGAGGCTTCCCAAAGACCCTCAGGGCCCAAGACTGCCAGAACAACCCCCTCAGTCTAGCCTACTGAGGGACACAGGGCAGTCAGGCATCAGCCTCTGGACCTGGTGGCCTGCGCCCCAGAAATCCCTCACCCTTGGTCTCTGCCCCAAGGCTCCAGGGTCTTCTGGCTCTGCCTCCACTCCTTCCATTGAATGGCCACATTCAGTCTCCTTCCATGCCCGCTGCAGCCCACCCTTAGCTTGAGTGGCTCTCCTGTGGCTGGCAGACCCCCCAGGCTATCCCTCAGGCCAGATTCACAGGCTCTGTCCAGGTCACACTGCCCACCCCTCAGCTGACCCCTTCGCCCCCTCCCCCGACCCTGCAGGCACCTGCCCCAACCTCCAGCTTCCAGTACCAACAGCCCAGCCGTCAAACATTGCAAAGTAATGGGGAGAAGTCTCTGCAAAACCCAAGCAAGAGATGAGGCCCCCGGGGGCTCATCCAGGCCACCAACAAGGCCCATGTGCTCCCAGGGGAAACGTGGCCACAGTCAGTCTCCTTCCATTCCCGCTGCCAGCCTCAGCTCCTCCCAGCTGCCACCCACCTGTGCACATGCACCCACTGTGCCGCTCCACACCCCATACTTCTCAGCTGGCACCCAAGGCCCACCCCTGCTTTGCCAATCTTATCTCTCTCTGTGGGGCTGCACCCTTCTCTCCAGCTAGAAGCATAAAGCAGAGGCCTGGAATGCCTTCTCCAGGAAGCCTTCCCTCCCAGCTCTGCTCTCCTCCCAGAGCAGCTCCCCAGACCCAATCTCCCTGGGGACCTAATGCCTGGCTGGGGCACCTCCTACCTAACTGCCCCAGCTTGGCCAGAGCCCTGAGATTGTCTGGCCACCTCCCTGAGACTGGGAGTGAGGAAGGTGCAGGAACCAGCAGAAACCTCCTCTTTTAGTGACCAAGAGAACCCTAGACCTCAAGGACTGATGGGAATTGCAGTTCTGAACCCAAGAGCTGATGGGAATTGTAGTTCCTAGGCCTGCATTCCCCATCCCCATACTCCAACCCCCAACACACCATAAGGACTCATGGGACCTGAAGTTACTCATCTTTCTAGGGTAAATTCTCCCTCTTTCCCTCCTGGCATCCCTTGGCCCTCAATCTTAGGACCCCAAGCTAAGGACCTCACTACCTCTGAGGGCTGAAGCACCAAAAGGTCAAAAACTGCCTCACCAGGGAGGACTCGTGGGGCCTGGTGGCCATGGCCGGAAGGGAGAGGAAGCTATCCGGAAAAGTTAAGGCCTGGCAGAGGCCTCTGGGGGAGCTTGGGCTGGGGGCAGGGACAGTCGCCCCCCTCCCCTCAGCGTCGCAGTGGGCCCGGGGCAGGGGAGGGGGGAAAGGCACTCACCAGTACTGGGCTCACACTCCTCCAGGTCCTCGTCATCGCTCGGGCACTCGGCCGAGGCCACCAGGAGGTCATCTGTGTTCTGGGGGGCGAGAGGAGGGTGGGGGGAAAGAGGAGGATTCCAGGGCGGGTCAGCAGGCCCCACGGCCACCTCCTGAGTTGTGGGACAGGATGGAGGATGGGCCCTGGGCAGAGGCACACACCCTGGTCCACACCCCAGCTCTCTCATAGTTTGCTGGGTGACCCAGGGGCCTCCACATCCCCATGCAAAGCAAGACTGAACAGCCCTGCTCTGCAGCTGCTCCCGTGCTCCTGGGGATCAATGAAACAGCACGTGTTGTGCCTTTTATTTCTGGGAAGCTGAGGGGACTCGAGCCGGACCTGTGACTGCAAGATCAGAGCAAGGGGGTCCAGGGGCAGCAGGGAGGTGAAGCACAGGAGCCTCTGGAGGCTGGCATGGGCAAGCAGGACCTGGGGGGTTTCTTGGTTCCAGCCTCACTACCCCACCATTCTCATCTCTCTTCCAACCTCCTTCCTGGAGCCTGGGAACCAGGCTGCACACAATAATAATTAGGGCTGTGGTTGCCATGACAACAGGAGTCGACTTTGTCAGCATTTTCTCTCCTCCTGATTGCAAAGAAAGAGAATCCCCAAGATGAGTGAGTGTAAGGGGAGGGGGGATACACAGGGGGTGACACGGAAGAAACCCAAGGAGGGAAACCCAGACTCCAAGCAGGAAGGGAATTAAAGACTTCGGGTGGAGGGAGAAGGCCAGGTCAAAGGCTAAGGATGGGAGGAGTCTGGGCTGGGTAAGGGATGAACTGGTCACATCCCGCTTCTTCCCTACCCCCTGATCTCAGGACTCTGCAGCCCTCACCAAAAGGCAAGGTGGGGACTGGAAGACTACTTCTGCTTCTCTGCCGGCCTGCAGGCTCCACCACACAGCTGTGACCCCTAGAGCCCCACCCCTCTCTCCTGTCTAGACGGTCTGCCCATCACCTCACACTGAGACTGGATGCCCTTCTTGCCATCAGGCACTGGGCATAGCCAGTGCTCAGCCTTGGGAAGAGCCACGCCTTTTTCCCAGGGCTCCCCGCTCCCTGGGGTAAGGCCTGGCATTCAGGTCCCCTCAATTTTCTTGGCTCTAAAGGCAGAAGGGAATGGGGTTCAGGCTTGACTCTCTTCCCTGGACAAACCTGTCAACCAGATCCAGATCCCTCCCGCACAGACTGGCAGGGATGAGGGGAAGGGAGCTCAGAGAGGCCAGCCCTCATTTAAAGAATCGGAAGGCAGGCTGGTGGTGGAGGTAGGACCTGTCCCCGTGACTGACCCAGCCCCTCCCTCACCCAGGACAACAGAGGTCCCGCCAGGCCCAGAGGCCTGCAGCCATGGGCGATGGGGAACAGGAGTGGCTTGGGCAGGGAGCAGGGTCCCTAAGCAAGATCCAGTGTGCCAGGTGCGAGCCTCCACCTTCAGGCCACAGCAACAGCTAGAAAACTCAGTTGCACCCGGGCTGCCTTAGTGAGTCACATATGCTCAAGCAGCTTTGGCCACCAGGAAAGTCAGGCCTCTCCTGTCCCAGCAGAGCCTCATTCTCAGATACAGCCCCCTCGGGTGCTCCCCTGGGTGCAAGAGGCGATAAACTCAAACTGGACCCGGGGAGAGTATAGCAGGCGGGGCAGGCCGGGGGAGGGAGGTGGGGCACCAGGGGACTGTCTGCACCTGCCGGGCTCTGACCCACAGGCACGGAGGACACTGAGGCCTGCTACACGGCAGCACCTACTCAAGGCCACACGGACAGGGCTTCTGACGGGAGCGGGCCGGCAGTCCCACCACAAGGACACCGGCAATCAGGAGAGGCTGCTCCAGCCTCCACCAGCCTCTGGAGAAGGGCTGCCACCGCCAGGTGAGCCGCTGACCCCTCCAGTGCTGTCGCCTCTGTGCCCTGCCCAGAGCGGTGCCACCCTGGCTCCCTCTGTCTCCCCCTCGATGCCCACACAACACCGAGTATGGCCTTTATTACTAGGCAGGTAGCAGGGGTCATTCCATCCCGCAGCCCACTTTGGTCTCTCTGGGGCTTCACCCATCTCTCCAGGTAGAGGCATCAAGCAGAGGCCTGGGGTGCCTCCTCCAGGAAGCCTTCCTTCCCAGCTCTGCTCTCCCCCTATAGCAATGCCTCTCTCTTAGGTGGGGGGTGGTCTTCCCTGGTCCAGCTAGGGTATCCAACTTCCCCTCAACTCTGGGAATGGTCCCCCTAGAAAGAGTGGTCACCTCTACATCTACGACATCCCTGGTTCCCAGGGTGACAAGCGCTTCAAGAAAGGAGACCTTGCTGGGTCCACCCAAACCGCCGTCCCCTCAGGGGCCCCCCGGGCGCCGGGGTTGCTAGGCAGACGCCAGCCCTCCCCCACCCGGACCCCCATCCCTCGCCCACCCGCTGGGGGCCCTCACCTGGGTGGTGCTGTCCCTCAGCGTGGGGGAGCGGCCCCGGCGTGTGGTGGTGGTGGCCATGGTGGTGGTGGTCTCCATGATGGTGGTGGCCATGTCGGCCAGCAGGGTGGTGGCCGTGGTCTCCGCGCTGAGCAGCACGGACGGCCCCTCCCCCACCAGGCGCAGGTGGCCCTCGGTCCGCACGTTGGGGTCGCTCTCGGCGGCCAGCGCCAGCACCTTGAGCCCATTGTAGTAGAGGCCGGACACCTGGCCCTGGAAGGGGCGGCCCTGATCCCGGCCCCCGATCTTGATGGCAGCCTGGCTGTTGAAGATGGTCAGCTGGCGGCCTGGGGGATGGGGAGGGGAGGGGTGACAGACAGAGAGGGGACAGGGCGGCAGGGGGAGACCAGAAAGGGAGAGGGAGAGGGGGGTGCCCAAGGCGGGGAAAGGGGTGGAGGTGGAAACCAGCAAGTGGGGGTTGGGTGGGGAGGGAGAAACGAGGAAGGGGCAGACATCAAAGGGAAAGTCCTCGTCAGCCACTAGCCCGGTCCAGCCAGCAGGGACCCTGGAGGGGAAGGAGCCCCAGGGCACACATGGCCAGGAAAGGGGGCCCAGCTCCCCCCTCTCCCTGCCATGCTCATGCCTCTGGCCTTCCCATCCCCCCTCCTCTCTTGCTCTGGGGGCATTGCCCCCTTCTTTCCTTCAGTTGGATCCCCATCTTCCCTCTCTGCTCCCCCCCAGCTTCCCACACCCCATGTCCAGCCCCAAGCCATGGAGCCCTCGGAAGCAACAGACAGAGGAGACAAAAAGGCAGAAACGGAGGAGGCGACTGCCAGGCCATGTGGTCAGTGCATGTCAGGGCAGGGATGGAGGTGAGGCCTGGGTGGACAGTGCGTGGGAGGAGGGCCAGCATGCGTGAGCCTAGGAGCAGCCACGTGGACCGCACTCCGTCCTCCCAGCCACCACCAGGCCCTTGGACCTCTGGCCAGGCCCCCCTCTCCCCTCCTCCCCTCGAGGCTCAGCCACGGCCTGGGGATCACGCCCTGGAGAGCACAGTCCTTCCTCCCCGCCAGGGTGTGCAAGCACAGAGATGGAAAATGTTAAAGGGACCTTGCTTCGCTCGCTGACAGCCAAAAAAACCACTCCAGCTCCAACCTCGCTCCTCACTCAGCAGTTACACCTCAGAATTCCCACCTGGGTGGGCTTTCGTTGTTCTGTTTGGTTTTAGTGGATCTGGGGGTCAGTTTAACCCTCTGAGTTTGTTGCTTTGGTTTGGTTTTTAGAAAAGATATTTATTATGTTTAAGTTTAGATTTAACTTTGGTTTTGATGTTTCTTATTTTGTGGGGGGAGGCAGGCAGAGGAAGTACCAGGTTGCCCCCTGCTCCCCTGGACCTTCAGCTGCTGGCGCTGGGGGTTTAAGGCCTGACTTAGCCCTTGTTAGCCTCTGGTTAGTGCCTCGTTAAAGATCTGGTTTAGAGTTAGGTGCCTATACGCCCTGCCCTGAAACCTGGGCTGAGGACGGTCCAACTTGTGAAACCCACACTCTTGCTGGAAACATGGGTTCCCCAGAACACCCAGACCTCTGGGGCCCCCAGCCATCTGTCTGGCCTCTGGCCAATGATCAACCACGGGTGTGTCTGCTCAGGCCCTCTGCTCAGCCTCTCCTCCTCCTCCAGCCCTCCCTCTGCCCAGCACCTCCCTCAGCCCTGGAGCAGGGCCATCATCTTCCGGAGGGGGCAGCCGTAACCCACAGAAGCTGAAAACTAGTGAGTGGCAGCTAGACATGGGCCCCAGACAGGCCTTGAGGGTCAGTGTTCAGTTTACACCCACACGTGAGAATTAGGAGAAAAACAAAGGGGAGAAGGTTCACAGTGGTCAAATGAGTTTGGAAAACAAACATTTCATAATTAAATGAGGTTTCTCTCTTGCAGTACTTCTCAGAGCATTTATTAAAATGCATGTTCATACGCCTCTCCAAGAGGAAGAAACGGGATTCTGATTTCTCAAGCTCATCTTACCACATCTCTCTCTCTCTTTCTTCTTCTTTTTTTCCAACCACAAATCTCTTTATCGTGAAGCATCTCATGGGACTTATGCTTCACAGGATACATTTTGGAACTGGAAAAATGGATTCACTCAATAAATATTTATTGAGAACCTACCACATGCTAGGTGCTAACAGTAAAGTAATCTCTCCAAGAATGCCCAGCTTTGGTTCTCCAATACTTTCTTGTTCCTCATTTCATCTCATCCTCACAGAGCCCCGTGTGAGGCAGGCTGAGCAGGAATCACTGTCCTTGTCTCCCTGAGGAGGGAGCGGATGCTTTGACCAAGGCCATGCCACACTCTGGGAAATACTAAAGAACGTGGCCCAATCCTGCACTTTCTAGAAGAGGAACCAGAGGCTTAAAGAGAAGGTGCAACCTTGTAGGAGCAAAGCAGGACTGGGATTCCAAACCACTGGCAAGAGTTCTTCCTTCAGCTGGACCACAAGTCCCGCCCCCCAGGCCCCTCTCCCTGGCCTTTCCAGCTCTCCCTACCCTTGGGGTCACAAGTTGTCCCAGCCTCAGCCCAAGCTGCTCCCTTGGCCTCTCTGATTCCGGAAGAGGGAGGTGGGTAATGGGGAGGAAGCTACATAGGTGAGCCAACTAGGCCCCTGGGGCCCCACCCACCATGAACTCCTCAAAGGGTTAAAGTTCACCCCGCTGGAGAGAGCAGCCCAGTGTGGCTGGGGGCTGTAGGTTTTAGCGATGTCTGTTACAGTCCCTTTAACTTTTTGTCCTGCTACGGATTTATCACATCTGGTTATCAGCATGTTTAGTCCCCGCTGGCCGTATGGGGGGCTGGAAGTGACATTAGGGGTTTTAGTTGGGGCAGGCCCCAGTGGACATTTAAAAGCACAGTTATCAGCTGGTTAGGTGGAGGTTTAACAGTGCTACTTCCCCCCTAGAGTTTAGCCTTAGAGGTACAGAGCTCGCCCCCTCTCCAAAGGGAATGGGATGGCTTTGCCCTTGGCCCCAATTTCCCTTGGTGACAAGTGGCCTTCTCCCTCCTCCCTCACACCCAGCAGCACCTCTTAGCCAGCTGTTCTGTCTTCCTCATCAGCTCAGCAGGCACAGAAATCCTCCTGGGATGCCACCTCTCCCCCACCTCCTAGTCTCCCCACAACCTCCACTGCGTCTGAGACCTTCTAGACCCAGGTGGGCCCCTTCCAGAGACAGCGGCCTCACAGACGCTCCTCATCTTTCCAGTAGGATCTGAAGCCCCCCGACTCCTCCCTTTTTTCCTCAGATGAGCCCTGCGAGGTCTTCCTATCCCTCCTTGGGATCCTAGGACCACCACCCTCTGCTTCCAAAGCCATCTGCTGCCCAGCATGCTGTGGTCCTCAGATGGCCCTCGACTGAACCTCTGAGCCAACCCGGCAGCCCCCTCCCCACCTACACTTCACCCAGCCTTCCTGGAGGGATTCAGCATCTCCTCCATGACCCTAGTCCCATCACAGGTTTAGGAAGAGACGGAGCTCTCCCCCTTCTAGAAAAGCCCCCCCCCCCCCGCCCCAACCATTCCTCTAGAAGCCATGGACCCTTGACCCCAGAGAGGAAGGGAGCACCCTGGCTGGACAATCGTCCTCTCACTAGGGGGTGGGTGATGGGGAAGGCTCAGATGGGGAAAGAGAGAGCTCTGCACCTTTAAGATAGTGTTTTTAAAGTTAATTAATTAATTAATTAATTCTGGTTAATTACCTTTGTCGAGCAGCCACTCATCAACTACTCGACCAAGCCGGTAGGGGATTCTCTGTCTAGCAATCGCCAGGCGCTCGTTATCAAAGTTTCCTTGGAAAAGTTTAGAAAGACAGTAGGTTTCTCAGGCGGCGAAGTCCAAAGGAATTAGAAAAGTAATTATGCATTTCTCAGGAGACTCAGAGTAAGCGGCCACATCCCACGGAGAGAGGGCAGGTCCACCCAAGGCGGGAGAAGAAATGCCGGTCCCTCGTCCGCCCTCCGGTCCCCCTCCCTAGGCTCCCAGGCAGAGCCAGCCCCATCATGGGGGCAGGAGCCACCCGAAGAAAAAGAGGGGACAAGGAAGAAAAGGAAAGGGGAATGGAATAAGAGGCAGGTGGAATGTCAAAGGTCAGAGGTTAAACAGGTTTATCTGTCTGCCCACTTCCTTCCCCATCCCAGAGTGAGGTAGAGGGGTGGGGAGGGGCATTTAGCAGGTTTAAGTTAGGGGTGGAAGGCCTTAGTGACCCAGCTGGTTACTGCGTTTAGAGGGGGGTTTAGAACTGGGAGGGATGGGTTAAGCGGGGGTTTATGCGGCATTTAGGGGGTGGTCCGGCACACGCATTTAACAGTGAGATTTAAAACTCTTCTCGAAGTCCCCTCGGTTCCCTTTACGTTCTGTGATCAACTCCCAGCTTCCCCTCACCTCCCACCCCACACCACACCCCACCCCACCACTGGTTTCCACCTGTACTTTCCCCACCAAGCCCCCACCGCTCTCACTGAAGACACTTCCGGGCTTCTCATCCTGGTCACAGTGCCGTGTGGCCGCTGGATGTCCCCCAACTGCCCCACCCAACCCTTGCATCGCCTCCTCTGTCACCCCGGCCCATCCCCGGGCTCCCCGCAGGCACCCACGGCCCTCCTCCATCTGGTGGCACCTGGCTCTCGTCCCCCTCTCTCATTTTCACTCCAAGACCCTCGGACTCCTCTCCGCTCAGGTCCCCCCTCCTTTCCAGCCCTGGGGACCCATTCCAGCCCCAACCTGACCTTCCTCCTCTCAATCCTGGCTGCCCATCCATACACAACTGTTTTCTCTGCTCACAGGGAGGAAGGAGGATGTGTGTGTGTGTCTGTCTGTCTGTCTGTCTGTGTGTTCTGTGAGCTCTCCCCCAAAGCTGTGGGTGACTCCAAACTGTAGCTGTGGAAATGGAAGTTATTTCCTTTGGGCACCCGGCCACTCTACCCATTGAAACCACTGACTCGATCTTCAGTAACATGCACTCTGGGGGCGTTTTCCTTCTCATGTCTCACTGCACAACCGTGCTACCTGCCCAGCGAGACCTCAGCCTGGGCCTGCCTGTGTTCACCTCCCATGAACCTCCTATGGTGCGTTCACTCCAGCAGGGATGGGGCCTCCCTGGATGCTTACAAGGCACTGAGACCCTGCCCTCCTGAAGATTCCACAGACTGAATCCACAGAGTGTTTTACACAAAAATGGATCATCCACTTGTTGAGTCACTCAACAAACATCTCCGGGGTGTCTTCTCTATTCCTGGTGCTGGGCACTGGAGATGCAAAGGCAAAGGTTGAGTCCTTGCCCAGGGGGAGCCCCCACCGAGCTGCAGCTGGCAAGGGTTCCTCAGAGGCAGCACAGCACTGGGGCTGGGGCTGGGAGGGGCCCCAGAGTCTAGAGGAGGAGAGTAGCAGCCAGACAGAAGACAAGAGGGGGAAGGGAGGGAGAGGGAGCGCCCGAGCAGAGGCAGGAGGGCAGGAGGCATCCAGGCACCTACTCCTACCGGAGAGTTGGGTATGTGTGTGTCTGTGTCTCTGTGGTCATGTACTTGTCCGTATGTGTGTCCTGAGAGGGAAGGAAGATGTCTGCCTGCCTCACTGGCACACACAATTCTAACAAGAGTTCAACAGCACCTCTGCTATGCCACGCCATTCTAGCACTTTACTTAAGTCATCTCACAGAACTCTCACAGTATGGCTACGAGGCAGACATTATCCCCAACTTTCAGAGGTCGAAACTGAGATGCAGAGGCACTAGATGACTCGTCCAAGGTCACCCAGCTTGTCAGCAGCAGATGCAGGATGAAAAGCAGGTCCTGCTGGCTCAGGGGCCCTGGGCCACGTGGCTGTGTTTCCCAAGAGTCCGGGCCATGCATACTCTACTCTGGCCTGCTGGTGTTGCTCACTTTCGTAGGTGACCTGCCCTCAGAGGGCACCAGACCCTCAGGTTATTCTGCCTGGCAGTCAAGGAGGCACCCCACAGTCTCTCCAACCCCAGCCAGGGATCCCAAGCAGAGGAGGGTGGGTGTGACTCTTCTAATCCTGCATCTGCCCTGCTGGGATCCACGGGGAGGCGCTCTGGCTGGGCATAATGCTTCATGCTCCCTGAGTCCAGCCCTGTCCAGGGAGGGCTGGTGTCTTCACTGCTGCAAGGGTCGCACTGGTGTGTGTGTCTAGGAAAGAGCGAAGTCTGAGGCCCACAGCCGGGCCTGTGGGTGTCAGTGCGTCTGTGGCACTTGGAATGGGAACGTTTATGTGCCTGAGTAGCCCCACACATGCCCAGGCCTTGGCGTAAGCTGGCAGCCCTCTCTGTCTGACCACTTGAGTATTTGCCAGTGTCTGTGTGCCTGGGGCTGGCCTGCATGTGTGTCAGTCTCTGTGTTTATTAGCGGACTTTGAGGTTCTGTCTTCAGAGGCTGCCTGAGAGTGCCTGGGTACAAGCCCACGTGTCAGTGAGCCGTAAGCCCACCTGAGCCTTTTCATCCCAGAGTAAGTGGGCCTGTGAGGGTGTGCACACGTGAGCCTATCGTGCCCTTCTGCCCCCTCGGCCAGCACAGGCGGCTTCTCCAGGCACCGCTTTGGCCGAGGGGCCGGGCTGGGCCTGCAGGCGCTCTCTGCCCCTCGGTGGCCCCCGTGCACGCAGCTCTGCAGGGCCACTCAGCCTGCATCTCCGCGGCTCGGGCTGCCTGCAGCTCTCCACTTCCCCTCCCTGTCACCTCCCGCACCGGGGCTCTCTGGGCCTCCCTCCCCAGCTTCTGGCCACCTCTTCTCTTGCTGGCCGCATCTGCGAGACAGCGGCTCCGTATATCTCCCTGCAACACTCCAAGCGCTGCCTCCGTTTCTGCGTCTGTCTTGGTGACTGTTCCCATATCTCTCCATCACTCCTCCCTTGTTTCCGCTCACTCTGAGGCTCTTTCTCTGCCTCCCTCAGATTCGCGCAGAGTCTCTGCCTCCTCATGTCTTTCAGGTCCTCATTCCTGTCCTTGCCCTGTGCTCCTCAGATCTTGGAGGGTCCTCAGCCACCACAGCTGTCACGCTATTGAATCGAGTCTGTTTGCACCCCTGCGCTTCCCCACCCCCATGACTGTGAGCTCCCTGCAAGCAGGGGCTGTGCCCTGTGTCCTCGGGGGTTGGCACAGGACCTAAGACCAGCAGATTGTTGGTGAGGCCTTGTTGAAGGCACTTGACCTGTTTTTCGCTCTTGTTACTTGTCGCTGTCTCCCTTTCACGATGTCCCTTACTCTTTGAGACACTGGGGTTCCTTTTCTCCAGGTCTCCATGGTTACTTCTCTTTATCTAGTTCACCTAATATGAACCTCCGACTTGCTCTTTGTAAAGACCTTGGTTCTTGCCTTGGTTCTATCCTTGGGAACAGCCCTGTTTCCTTGCCAAGTTCCGTTCTGGGTTACTTCTGAATCTTCTCTCTTTGGTTTCTGCATCTGCCGCCCCATTTCCACCTGTCCCTCTTTTCTCAGCTCATCCTTCCCTCAGTTACGTCAGACTCTCTTTACCTCTACCTTCCTTCGCTTCTCTCCTCCCCCACCCCCAAACGGGAGCCTGCCCTTGCATCCTTCCTTGCTCAGCTGTTCCAAACCTCTGCAAGCTGACCTCCCACAGTCCCGCCCCTACCCTTCAAATCCGTTTTTTTCCTTTTAGCCCCGCCCCACCTTGGTCCCGCCCCTACAAGCCACACCTTTCCCGCAGCAGGAAGCCTCGCCATTAGCCCCGCCCCTGGTGCAGGCAGCGCTCCTGTGGGAGGCAGCCCTGGCCGCCCTGCCCCACCCCTCCCGCCACACCTCTGCGCCCTGCCGCCTACCTGCCGGGTATCGCTCGTTGACCGGCCAGCTGTCCACCTGCAAGGTGGCGTTGCCGCCACTTCGAGTGAAGCGCACCACGTGGTATTTGCCGTCGCTCACGATGGCATTGGGCTCGTCGATGGTAATGTCGTCCGTGCCCACGTTAAAGATCACCCCGACGGTGCCCTGGTCCTGGGGACAGGGAGGCAGAGATCAGGGGTTGGGAGGGAACGACCATCCACTTCCGCTAGAACTCCTCCTGTGACCACCACCGGTCCAGCTCTGCTGCATTTAACAGCTTTACAACACACCTCTCCCAGCCATGTCTTTACTGGACCCTTTCACCTGCCCAAGGCGGTTGGCTCGCCCCCTGCCCCATGTGCGAGGGAGGGAGCAACTGAGGTTCAGAGAGGCTGGAGAAGCCACTGTAGGGTGCGGAGCATGGACCTGGAGCACTTCAACTGACCACACTCACCTCTTGCTTTAGGTTCAGCCAAAATGCTCACAAATGTTTACTGGGCACGTACTCCATGCAAGGGCCACCGGGCCTGCAGGCCCCAAACAGGGATGGTCAAGAGCAAGCTAGGACCAGTGGGAACACCGAGGGTAGAGGCTTCCCTAAGGCACGACCAACAGCGGGGTCCACAGAAGCCAGCCCCTCCAAGCTCCAGCCTCCCCTCCCCTGAGCGCCCAGCACTGGGCAAGTCCCTGGGGGCTTTGTCTCCAGGGCATCAGCCCATGTAGGTCAGGCCTGAGTGTGGGGGAAGCCCCTCTACAGTCAAGGGGGCAGAGGTAGGGGGTCTGGACTGCGTGTTTTGGAGGGTGCTGGGTATAGAAAGAGATCCAAGAAACAAACCATGTTGGGGTTATTAAGGAAAGGTGAGATGGGGGTGTAAGGGTAGAGGATGCCGCAGGCAGGTGGGAACGGACAAGAAGAGGAAAGATAAGGACTGAGCCTGAGAAGAGGAGCAGAGAGTCTGTCTGAGCAACTTGCCCAGCCCCAGGCCTCAGAGAGGGCCTCGTGGGAAACCCGCAGAGGCTGCCCAGGAGCCAGTCCCAGGAAGAGCTCTGTCCATGGTGCCAGAGCCTCACGGAAGCCCTCAGTGGTGCCAGGCCCTCTGTGGGTACTGTACACATGTGCTCTCTTCACCCCCACGGCAACCCTCAGGAATGTACAGCATCCATGTTCCCCTGAGGAGGAAACTGAGACCCCGGGAGGGTAAACAATATCCCCAAATTCCACGGCTCATAAGAAAGGAGCCCCAGGTTTGAACCCCAGTTGGCCTGACTCCAAAGCCAGTGCCCTCTCCTGCTTTGCCCCACCAGTCTGGGGAGACACCAGCTCAGAGTGCTGGAGCTGGGGTTGATCTGAGAGGCTACTGAGACCAACCTTCCTTCAAAACCAAAGACATCTAAAGAAGCCCGCACAAGGCCCTCTGGGCCCTAACCCTGAGCCTCTATTTCACTCCCCTGCGCTTCCTAGCAGTACCCCGAGTTCAGCCTCCTGAGTTCCCACACCCTCTTCCACACGGGACAGACACTCGCAAAGATTCCCTCACAGTCAGGGGGACCCAGATCCTCCCAGAACACGCTACACTCCTGGAGTCTTCCTGACAGACTGTTCCAGTCCAGCCTGGGCGTGAGGAGCCATTCAGTGGCCACCTCCTGCATCCAACAGGGTCAATAGGCTTGGAGGCACTGAAAGAGGGGTCAGGTGGCTCAGACGAGGCAGGCATGGGGTCTGCAGGGAGAGTTGGGGAGCAGGGTGTCACCTGTGGTCCACTTGAAGAAGGCCCTATCCCTTCCCCACTGTGGGTCCATTTCTCCCCCTCCTAGAACCTGGGAAAGCCACACACACACACACACACACACACACACACACACACACAGAG
>SJYX01001301.1:293416-323639 GCA_006410675.1 Oreotragus oreotragus
ACAGGAACTGAGGCTAGCCGGAGAGGCCGCTCTCTTCCACCTCCTCCCACCACCCCCCACCCCCGGCCCGGACGAACCCCAATAGTGCTCGCCGGCCCAGTGCGCAGAGATGTGGCTACCACCACCTCTGCACGCACCCCTCGGAACACACGTGCACGCCAGGATGTGGACGGGCTCGGGCATGGAGACACCCACGTGCCCATACAAGCACCAGTGCGCGTGCACGCACACAGGCTCAGACACAGACATTGCATACATGTGCTCACAGACATCCGGCACACGAACGCACACTCAACCGAGTGTGTACACATGCTCACACACATACGTGTTTGATCACAGGCAATGAACGAACAGCCAGCGTACACACAGACAGCCCCCTCCGGGTCACCCTCCAAGAACAGGGTCACCCATATGCAAACAAACAATGTACCCGGAGCCTCAAAGGTGCTCAAGAGTTAAGACACCACACACACAGCCCCTCCACCTCCTCGGAAGGGTGCTTCCCTCCCCGCGGCAACCCTCCCGGACACCTCCAACTCTTCCAGTCCACTCCCTCTGCCCCTCCCCCCATATGCCAACCTCCCCCTCTTGGGTGGGGAGGGGGCGCTTCCGGGATACCTATCCACCGAGTGTTCCACTTGGGACAAAACCCTTTCTGAGCCACTTATGTCCTGCTGAGGAAGCCATTTCTCCTTCTAGGGGGCCCCTCCACTGAGACCTGCCCCTCAGACTTTGGGGCACTTCTGGAAAGTAAAAACAAGGAGGCTTTCATCCCTTCGTCTGAATGCCACCTCTGCACTGACATCAACCTGAGTTCTGCTTGGAGGAGGTCTTGCTGGGGGCGGCAGTGGGGGCGTGGGGAGGCAGAGCGTAGATAAGGAGGAAGAGAGGGAGGGAGGGAGTGACGGACCTGGAAGGAGGCAGACAAGGAGAGGTGGCGAAGAAAGGGCAAAAGGAAGGGGCTTCGAAAGGGAAGGAGGGGCAGGGCAGGGGTGGCTCCTGCTTATTATCCAGCATTCCGTTTTGGAGCAAAACCTGTCACCAGGAGCCCCGAAAGAGCTGCGCCCAGCTCCTGGATGCAGTCAGGACCCGAGACAGCTCCTCTGCCCAGCTGCCACCTTCCCCAACTTATTAGATGCCAATGCCCCATTTGGTCCCCAGCCTTTCAGAGAGAAGAAAGGGGTCCTTAGAAGCACCCAGAAAGAAGTGTCCAGGTGGTGTGTGGCCCCATGCAAGCTGGGGAGCATGGCTTCCTGCCCTCTCTTCCTGTGCCCGCTCTTGGCCCTAGCTGTGGAATAGAGACTGACAGAGTTCTGAGCAGGCAGAAAATGTATGGTCCCGGAGGGAGGGAGGGAGGAGCCGGCAGTGAGAGGAGAGGAAAGGAAACCGCCTAGAGGCCAATCAATACTAGTGAGTGGGAAGTGGAGAGAGCTGGAGGGGTGACACTGGTGAGCGAGGTGGGGAGAGAGAGGGTAAAATAGAAGGGAGAGACAGAGGTGTGCAGGAGATCAATAGTGGCTGCGGAGACCAGCAGATGAGAAACAGACAGGGGCAGAGATGGGGAAGAACCCACTGCCTGGGAGAGCCCAGGGACAGGCTCTGGGAGGTGGAGCTGGAGCTGCCCAGGGAAGCACTGTCCAGACCTCAGCCCTGGGGCTTCAGGCCTGCCAGGAAGCAGGCCTCCGTCCAGCTTCCTTCCTCTCTCATTTCATATTCTCTTTTTTATTTTCTCTCCGCTTTCCTCTCTCTCACCCTGACAATGACTTCTCTCCGTCTGATCTCCTGCCTTCCTAGGGCAGACTCCTGAGCCTCACAATGGTGCCTTCACCCCCAGGGGGAATCCCCATGTCCCAGACGGAGAAACTGAGGCCACACACAGGGAAAGGCTGTCCTGAAGGTTGGACTCCTCCTCATCCCAGTCTCTTCATCACAAGACAGCTCCGCACCCCAGGCCCAGCCCTCTGATGGGCCATCCCCATCCCCTCCATCGCTTCAGGCACAAGGGCCCTTGATGCCCAGGGTGCCTCCAGGACCATCCCACTTGCAGTGAAGCAGACGTGCATCGGGGCCAGGTTCCTACTTGACCTTGTGTATCAGCGGAGCCCCAAGGAGACCCATCATAGACAGCAAGAGAGTCAAACAGCCAAGCTTGGAGAATCAGGAGGAGGCACAACTTCAAGAGAAAGGGGGTTGAGATCTCAAAGGCACCCCCAGGGCCAGTGTTCAGAGGCTCCCAGATTGCACCCACCTTGTCTTTACCTCCAAGGCTCTGCTCGGGCTCTGCTACCAGACACACAGACCAGTCTCGGGAACAGTCACACTTCCCAAGAGGCCCCTGTTCCCCAGCCCCAATTCTCCCTGCCTCCCACCTGCCTGGAACCCAGGGAAGTTGTTCCAGTCTCTCCTCCCACCCCTGCTAAAAAATGGCTTGACTCCCTAAACTCACATCCATCTCTCCGCTCCCTCACAAAAGGCTCCATCATGTGGGAGTGCAACAGTGAAGACGGGCAGCGCTCTTCTCCATCCTGACCCCCTTGGGGGTCCATGACCCCCTTGCCTTGTCCATGGCAAGAAATGCCCGCCATCCGTGGGCCCACTTCCATCTCCACCACCACCACCCCCTGGGACTAACCCTTAAGAACACCTAGGTTCCAGCTGCACCTTGCCCCCAGCACCCTGTGATTAAGGGCAAGGATGTGCCTGTTACTGGGGCCTCAGTGTCCTCAGCAACTAAATCAGACGGCTGGTCTCCATCTTACTTTCTCTGAGGACAAATTAAAAGGACTTTGTAAGCCGTGAAACACAAAACAGTCAGTAGGGATAGTTACTATTAAACAGCAAAGTTACCACCATCCCCAGATTGCCTGCGCAAAGCAGGAATGAGCTGGAGAGGAAGAGGCCCAGCCCCAGCCCCGTCCTTAGTCCCCAGTAGCCAGGACTGGAGCAGCCCTGAGCTGGCCAGCGTCTGCGGGCTTTGGCAGGTACAGCGAGCGGCAGGCTGGACAGGAAGAATCGTGTAGGACCGGACAGGATGTAGAGGTACCCATGGACGGGCCCGCCTCAGAACACCAGGAAAGCACTCATGGAGATGGAGGGGGCATTCTTACAAAGAAGGAAAAATCAAGAGCGCAATCCCAGAAACCAGTTGGTTATGCATCCCTTAAGAAACTCAGGACTCTGCCGATGACTAAGGCTCCACAGTGTGGCATGGAGGCAAAGGCACTGACCCCTGTTCTCAGCCCAGATCTGCTATTCACTCTGGAAATCCACCGACTCCTCCGGGCCTCAGTGTCCATGTTTGCAAAGTGAAGAAGCCATTTATAGTGTGTGTGCGCGTGTGTCTTTTTTCAGGCAGCTGGCAAGTCGTGTCCCTGGTCTCTCAGCCCAGCTACCTTCAAGTGACACCTAAAGAGGCCACACGCTGGCCAGCCCGCCCCTCAAGCAGGAGGTTGTCTCTCCCTCATGCCTGCCCCACCACCCTCCCTCAGCCAAGCACTAACCAGCTGCCGGCCACTGACCACAAGGGACTGGAAACCGCTGCCGAAGCCCATCCTCTGGGAAGGGGCCTCAAACATTGTGCAAGTTGGCAGCAGATGCCCAGCCAGGGAGGAGAAGAACCAGGCGAGGACATGAGGGAGTGTCCTTCTGGGTCCAAGGGACACCCTGCAGCTGGATGGGAACTGGGCAGTACACGGTGGCTGGCCTCCAGGGGAGCCAGCCGTCCGGAGGCCTGGCCTCCTGGGAGTCTCCTGAGCCTGTCTCCTGGGGGTGTAGGCCTATTCTGGGCAGGAAGTAATAGGTTTCCACTGCACACTTCAAGGACACCAGGGGCAAGGGGGTACAGGTCAGCAACCGTCCCACTGGCCTTGTGCAACAGAGCTATGACACGTGAGACCATGGCCAGCGTCAGGACAGTGACAGAGGCTGACATGTCTTTGGCGAGGGGTGAGGGGAGCAGTGTCCCACCAGCTCAGAAGGAAGAGGAGAGACTGTCTAGCCACCATCACCCCTGACACGCAGGCATCAGGAGTCCTGCAAAGGCCCGAGAGGGGATTCCAGGAGGCGACAGCAGCCAGTAGCTTCCCTCTGTCTCACTCATGACAAGAAGGGATGGGAAGGAAGCAAGCAGCATGGCTCTGAGAGACCCTTCCTCCTCCCGGGGCCTCCCCCCAGCACCCCCAGGCCTCCCGGTCCTGCACTCACGGTCATTGCAGATGGGGCCTCCGTAGGAGGTCATGGTGCAGTCGCAGGTGAAGCCGTCCCACTGCTGCAAGCAGACGCCCTGGTTGGCACAAGACTCTTCGGTGCAGGTGGTGCTGGGGCCTGGAAGAGGCAGGAAGAGGGAACACCCCCGGCTCAGCCAAGCCCCCTCCCGCCCCAGGAGTTAGGAAGCTTCGGACCGGGCCAGAAGCCCTCCCTCAGTTCTGCCGGGCAGGTAGGGCCAAGAACTCATGGGGGTGGGAGTAGGGGAGCTCAGTGACAGCTGGTCTTGGCCTGGAACTGTGATAAGGGGTCAGGGCAGGAGGCAGCAGGGAGGGCAAGGGACCTCTGACTTTCCCCCTAACCTGTCTCAGAGCGGCGGCAGCAGGCTCCATCGAGACCACTCGGCCCCCCAGTCTGCCTGCACCCCGCAGGGTCACACCTAACTCCTGCACTCACACTCACCGTCACAGCCCCTCTCCACCTGCCCGATGCGGTGCAGGGCGTCGGCGATGAGGTCAGGGAGGCGCCCGTTGAGGTCCACCGAGGCCAGGCAGCCCTGAAAGCCATCCCGAGAGGCCACTAGCTTGGGCAGGTTGTTGAACATGTTCTTGCTCAGACCGCCAATGTACAGCTCCCCTGTAGAGGGAGTGGGGTCAGAGCTCGCATCCCGTTCCCCAGACCCCCAGGTCCCTCCCAGGACATCGGCCTCCAGTGTCAGGTCCTGCAACCCCACATGGTCTCATCCGGGCTCCAGCTTCCTCTCTGAGGGGCAGATGCCCACCCCCACCCTCCCTTCTTCCTTCTCCACTTCGCCATCTGTCTGCTCCCCTCCCAGGGACACCCAGATGCCCGGGGAGGGGAGAGGGAAGCAGCTGGAGGAACCTGCTCCGTGCTCTCTCCCACACATTGATGCCAGTTCCGGCCTGTAATCAGGGCCTTTCATAACTATGCAGCCTGGTCCCTTCCACCCTCGCTCCCTCCCTTCCGAAGTCTCCCATCCCCAGAACTCCTCCAGGCCTCTGCCAGCCTCTCCCAACTCTGGGTTCTCTGCTGGGGGTTCTAAGCCGGGCACCTTCCAACAGCTAGGGCTTAGACTGGGGATTCTGGGTGACACCGGCAAGAAGTCCTCCTCAGGGACACTGGTCCTCCACATCACTGCCTGGCCGCAGGGACCTCAGCTCCCTGGAAGTTCTGGCTGGCCCGTGGCAGAGCTCTAGCAAGACATGATGGGTCAACCCTGCTGCCCCTGCTGGGAACGCTGTGCAAACCAAGACCAGCCCAGACCACCCCTGGGTTTGCTGCCACTGCAAATTGCTTGAGAACATTGCCCCCTTCTGGCAGCAGGGAGAACTGGCAGCACGATGCCATCCGCTCTAGGAGCTTCCTGTATGGCTCAGAGGTAAAGAATCTGCCTGCCACACAGAAGACCCACAAGATGCAGGTTCGATCCCTGGATGGGGAAGATCCCCTGGAGGAGGAAATGGAAACCCACTCCAGTATTCTTGTTTGAAAAACCCCATGGACAGAGGAGCCTGGAGGGCTACAGTCCAAAGGGTTGCCAAGAGTTGTACCCAACTGAATGTGTGAGCACCGGCGCAGGATCTGACCAAGCTTCTGGTTCCAACTCTGTGGCCTGCCCACTCTGTGACCTCAGGCAAATCACACAGCTTCTTGGAGCTTCCACTGCTGCCTCCTCAAGAGGAGGGTGGATTCCAGAGTCTCTAGGAACCCTCCCCACGCTCGGACAGTCTGAGTCACGGTGACACCAGGGATCCCTAAGGGAAACTGGGGGCTGCTCTGGGCAGGTGAGGGTGGCTCACATTGCCCCAGTGGGCTCTGGAGAAGCCACAGGCCTCGTCCTCATTCCTGTTGTTCCAACTCCCTGGATCTCTAAACTCCTCCTCCTCTTCTCTCCTCTCTGATGCACCACTGTTCTAGGGGCAGGCAGTGATGGCCCCACTAACTACTAAAGAAGCCCTGGGGAATGGAGGACCCTCGTATGATGCTGAGCCCACCAGGGAGGCCTGGGTCCAAACCAGTGCCCAGACTAGTCCAGCCAGTGCCCAAGGAACATGACCAGGGCAGCACGTGGGGACCTGGAGACTGTTCCTCCTTCCCTTCATCACAGCCCCCCTCCCAGCCCAGCAGGGTCACTGCTCTCTCTCTGGCCCCCAGCACAGCAGACTTCTCAACCCTGGAGGGCCAAGAGGTCTTCAGAAGGCCCAGCTGCCTTCTCCTAGCTCTAGGGTGAGGCCACCAAACTCCCCATGAGACACATCCTGCAGGCAGGCTTTCAGTGTTGAGAGGGCAGCCTCGCAAGGGAGCTGAGCAGAACTTTGACAGGAAGATGTCAGGCTAGACACACTGGAAAATGGGGAAGAGCGAGGGAAACCATGGGCAGGGCCGGGACAGAGTCACACAAGGGGAAGAGCATCCCAGGCCGGAGGCGATCTTGCCGGGGCCAAGGGGGCGTCTGGGCTAGGGCCAGGCCTCCTCCAGAGGCCCCAGGCCCCACCTTTGAGATCGAGGTTTCGGGCGCCATTGGAGTGCTGCGTGACAGTGCGGGAGTCAATCTTGAGCGTGTGCACGTTGCCCGGGTCCCTGGACACCACCACGTTGTGCCACTGGTTGTCATTGACTGGTTTGTCTGAGTTCCCCTTCATCAAGGACGGGCCATTCCCCAGGTCAAACACGTAGTGGATGTACCTGCCCCACAGTAGGGAGGAGACACTGGGTCAAGGTGGGGGCTGGGAAGGCGGGGTAAGGAGGAGCTACAGCTGCGGGGTGGGGGTGGGNAACACGTAGTGGATGTACCTGCCCCACAGTAGGGAGGAGACACTGGGTCAAGGTGGGGGCTGGGAAGGCGGGGTAAGGAGGAGCTACAGCTGCGGGGTGGGGGTGGGGCTGGAAGCTGCAGGAGGGAGGGGCAGAGAGGGAGACCTCACAGTGGAAGAACCCAAACCAACAACACGAGGACTCAGGTGTGAGGTCCCATCGTGGGGGATGTGGGGAGAGAGGCCACAGAGGACCTGGCTCCTGGGACAGGCTCCGAAGAGAAGCTCGTGGAGGGACAGCTTTGTGGAGGCAGTAGGGTCCTCTGGGCAGGGGCAAAGCTGCTCTAGGGTGGGGGCCTCTTAGCCAGAGAAGTCACAGGGACCCAGCCCTGCCTTCTGTCTGTAGTAGGGCCGGATGGCCAGGGCCAGGACAGTGAATGGAGCACAGATATGACTGAGAAACTCCTGGCAAGGAGGTAACTGGGGGGTGACCAGGGTGGAAGAGAGGGTGTTGCTTCTCCATCTTGGCTGGTGGTGGGGGGGACCTGAATCTTGACCTGTGGTCTGTGGGGACTGGACATCTCAGCCAGTGGCTGAGGGAGCTGCCTCTTGGTCATGGCGGGGACAGGGGGACCACGTCCTTGACAGCGGTGCAGAGCCCAGCACCTCACCCCTTGACCAGCTCGATGACGATGAAGTCGTTGCCATTGCCTGAGTTGAACAGGAGGAGCCCGTCGGGGGCTGTGGTCTTGAACTGGAAGAACAGGTGCATGGAGGCGTAAGCTTGGAGCGTGGCGAGCGCCAGGTAGCTGCTGCGACTCTTGAAGGTAACAGGATCAGCCACAATGGCACGCAAGCCAAAGCGAGCATTGAGCTCACAGTAGGTGATGTCCCCGTCCTTGCACTGGTCCATGTATGGCTGGCCGTTGAACACCAGCCCGCTCAGGTGCCCGATGAAGTTGGAGGGCACCACGGAGATGAAGCGCCGCTCCGTCATGATGCCCGTCTCAATGTTGTGGAACTCCAGCCGCGTGTGGGCCCCTGCCATCTGTCCTGCTTAGCACAGGAGACAGAGAGGGGGTCATGGCTTTGGGGCCCAGACTGTAGGATCACTTCTGCGGCTGGGTCTTGGGTCCCCAGGAGCCTCCCCTCCACTCAAGGGCCACATGGGAAGGACATCAGCAAAGCCCCCCAGGCGTGGGCAGCACAACCAGCTCCTGAGTCTAGGGGAGCTGTGGGACTCTGGGCCAACAGACTGGGAGTTGAAATGGCCCCTGGGGTCCAGGAGCCCATGACATGCCACGCCTAAGGGAGAAATGGCACCCAGGCAGGGGTCACCAAGAACAGGGCTGCAGACTACCTACCCTCCACGGTCACGTTGTCCACTGACAGCTGCAGGCTCTTGCCCCGTCGCACCACCCTCACTGTGTGCCACTCATTGTCATTGAGCTTGTGCCCCGCAAAGAGCGTCTCAGGGCCTTTACCTGCGGCACCGAGGGGGGAGTCAGCCTGGCACCTCCTCCTGCCCTCATGTGGCTGCTTCAAGTACCACCCTGGGAACACAGCTTCACCCCTATACACACCCACGCATGCAGGTACACCATACACACACGCGCACACACACAGAGCCTTTGCACACACACACAGAGCCTTCTCACACACCCAGTCATAAACACAGACATGCTGGGTATCGCCACACTTGGTGCAACTTGCCAGGGTGGCACTGGAAAAGAACACGGAGGGAGTGAATAGTGGGTGCCTTCGGAGTTGTGCCCTAAGGCCCTGCACCTGGAGACTCACACTGACAACCAGCATACTCAGCCTGCCTCGCCTCATGACCTTCCGTGTCAGTGCGTGCAGCCAGCAGCTGAATTCCCAGCCTATAGACCTAGGCCTCAAACTTTCAAGAGCCTTATCACGCACCCAAACGTGCATGTGCACCCACAGCCTCACGGCTGTCCATGAGCACTCCACACACACACACACACAGTCCCCCCATCTTGAGCAGCAGTCCTCAACATTTGGGCACCAGGGACCAGCTTCGTGGAAGACAATTTCTCCTCGGACCAGGACGGGTGGAAGATGAGTTGGGAATGATTCAAGGGCATTACATTAATTGGGCACTTCATTTCTAATCTAATGCCACCATGGATCTGACAGGAGGCACCGGCCCATGGCACAGAGGTTGGGGATCCCTGATCTAGAGGGACCCAATGTGACTTTTCTGCACACGCTTGGTTAATTCCACACAGGGACATACACATCCCATACACAGCACGGCCAGCGTGGCCAGAGAGCACAGTGTCTTTTTTAGGAATTACGGCCATTTATTCAAGACATGGATGAACCGCTTCCAAGGCTAAAAACGTTTAGCTTTGGAACAGTGCTGCAGGCCATTTGCGGCACCCCTCAAGATTCCTCCTGGGCCCCCCACCCCAGGGCTCTCACCAGCAGGGCAGGGCTCACCACGCATGCGCACACTTGTCCAAATACACACACAGCCGAACTAAGTACACTCTTTCTGCCTGTGGCTGCTGCGTCCCTGGGCTCTCTTACGTGACCTCAGGGCACACCAGGCAGAAACACACTCAGAGATGAGGGTTGAATCCAGGCACACTGGGAGTTCAGAAATGTCCACACCCCTGCTGAGAGCCTCACTGTCACCTCCGAGAGCGCCCCCGTTTGGCAGAATCTCACCCCCCGTCCCCCGCAACCCAAACAGGGGCTGTGGAGGGCTGAACTTCCGGGCTCACAGCCCACTCACCTCCCGCTCTCGTCTTCTCTCCCGCGTGCCTCGACCTCCCCCTTGTGGCCACCTCGAGATACAGCGGGATAGCCCAGCCCCTCTTCGGCTCCTTCCTGCCCTCCTGCGGTAGGTGCCATCCCAAACCTTTGCCCTACCCTCCAGAGAGTTTGAGACGAAGTTTCTGGCCCTTCCTATCCTAGTCTCAGTGAGCATGCGGACCCCAGACCTCCACCGACTCCCCCTGCTTCAGCTTCGTTTGGCTCGTTCTGCCCTCCACAAGCACATCCCACACACACACCCACTGCCCAAGCCCCGCACAAGCAGGCGATGACGCCGTCTCCTCCCCTCCCGCTGCACCCCTCCCCTACCCCAATGTCCAGAATCCCAGGCCCCCAGGGGCTCTGCAGAAGAAGAGGGAAGCCACTTACTGGGTGCGCAGCCGACGCGCAGGCAGTCTGGGGGGGCCATGGGGCGGGCAGGGAGGGGAGACAAAAAGGCAGAACAAGTTTTTTTTTTTTTTTTTTACATCCTTCACAGGGAGGGGTGTCTGCAGGCAGGGGTTTCCCCCAGGGCCACTTTCCGGGGACCACGTGTGCTCAGGTGCCTTCTCCCCTTCCTCAGTCGGCCCCCTCCCCCTTCTTCCCCCAAACGGGAGGCAGGGCAACCGGGTGATGGGAAGAAGGCTGACATCTCCCTTCTTGGAGAAGCCTGGGCCTCTCAAGTCTGAGGGAGATGGGCACCCTGGGAGTCCCAGTCGTACAGGGGATCACTGGGGGGCTGAGGGCTTGACCAACCCCACATCTCCCTATCTCTGAAAGGGAGACAGGCGGGGAGGGCCAGAGCCCCTGCTCCCCCTGCTCTGGGACAACTCCTCGCTCAGAGCCCAGGCTGTCACACATCATCCCCGTGTCCCCTGGGCTCTGAGCTAAATGGAGGGGTCTGCCCCAGGGCCCCCTTCCCGCAGCCATACACCGCCCAAAGCCCCAGGGGTCTAGCACCACCCCTACAGGAACCTTCTTGCTACCCTTCCTAACCTGGAGGGTACCAGGCTGTCCCTGGGAACCAGGGTGCTCTTCACCCTGAACAGGAACTAGCATTATTCCCTTTTCCTAGGCAAGGGCCAGAGGTTCACACATGAGGACACCGAGGTCCCATGTGACTTCTGAGGTCTTCAGGGACAAGCAGGCACCCTCGGCAAAGCCTCCTGCCCCTCCCCAGCCCCAGCACTGTTGGCCTCCCAAGTCCAGGCTGAAGGCCCCAGGTACTCAGAAAGCACATTTGTCTACATGGACCTGCAGCTCGGAGCCCTGGGGCCTCTGGGTCTCCCTGGTGGGAGCATTACCCACAAGACGTGAGTCCGCCAGCCTCACGAGGACACAGAGCACTAGAGTCCTGTGACAGGGTCTTTGGACGCCTGTCCTGCTCCATCAGACCCAGACAGTAGAGGGCAGAAGCAGGCAGAAATGCCGCGTCCTATCCCGTCAAGTGACTGTGGGCAATTCTCTTCTCTCCCAGCCCCACCTTCCCTCCCTGTGAGCTGAGGGGCTTGAACAACCCACCCTGACCTGGAAACAAGAACCAAGTGTCCAATGGGCCAGCCCTACCACTCAGGGAGGGGCACTTTCCAGGCCTCTCTTAGCAGCAGTGTATCCTGCCATCCTCTGTCTCCCCTGGAACGGGCTCTGCCCACAACCCCAAGGCCCAGGAGGCAAAGTGGGGTGGGGTCATCTGGCATCCCCCTAAGCCCCTGAAGGTTCCTGCAGTGGAGGTAGCTTCCCCCGTGGCTCGGGGGCATGGGCTCCGCGGGCAGTACGGCTGAGCCCCACACGCGTCGTCAACCGCAGCAGAAGAGTGGGGGGAGCAGCCGGGACCTGAAGCCACAGCCTGGCACCAAGGGAGGGGCAGAAGGAGGTCAAGGGGCAGATCTGGGGCAAGTCACAGGGAGAGGAAGGAGGTGGAGAGGGTACAGAGAGAAAAGAGGAAGAAGGGGAGCTGGACAGAGGGTGAGGGGAGGATGTCGGGGTGAGGGCAGGATGCCAGGCCTGGACTCAGGTCACGGGGGCTCTCTCAGGGCCAGCAGAGTCTTCACCAATGAAGGGTCCAAAAAAGAAAAAAGGGAGCTGGAAGGGCAGGCCAATCCCCTTTTGGAGAAAAGGCCTAGGGAGGAGCATAGTTCTGCCCCTCCCAAGCATGGGGGCTCCAGGAAGGGGGTTCCGTCTGTCCAGAGAAGAGGTGTTAGCTCCAGGCCCACCCAGGGGTGACCCCCCCCCCAGGAGCGCCCCTCCAGTGGGATTGGAGGGGAGCAAACTCCCCTTGAAGTTGAGCGCCCAGGAGGCAGCCAGCACTGTCCCAGAGGAAAGGCAGCAACTGCGGTAAGTGGGAGAGACTGCCCTCTGGTGGCCGCACCTCCCAGACCACAGCTCAGGGAGATTTAACTGCTACCCTGATAACTGGAAACCTGCACCTCAAGTTCCACAAACGGACAGAAGTGATTGCTGTGCACAGACCCACCAAGGCCCTGGCTGGGCTTAGAGACCAGGATGATGGTATGAATGTGTGATAAGACAGGTGAAAAAAGGCATCTGTATGGAAAGGAACTCTGGAAAAGAAGCCAGGCTCTGCTTTCTGCATCCCACCTGCTCCCCCAAGCACACCCTGAGAATTGGAGGTGGGAGAGAGGGGGCTGGAGCTCCTTGCAAGGAGCCTCAGGAGCCCGTTGGCTGGAAACTTGGAGGTGACACTGCAGAGTGGCAGTGTGCACTGGGCACAGCTCTCGTTCAGAACAATCTGCCCAGCAGCTCAGCCTCATGAAAGCCTCTTAAAAGAGCCCTTGGAAACAAAGTACTACCCTGTGGGAACAAGGCACTGCCCCATGGTCTCAGAGATTAAAGGGCTTTGGAATGTAATGTGCATTAAGCCTGGCTTACAACACGAGCGAGAGTCAGACTTGCTGTGTTCAGGTGGAGACAGCAGAACTAAGTTCACAAGTGGGGATTTCAGAAGAGGATGTTGCTACCAGGGAAGAATGACCCAGTGATGAGAATGACCATCTCAGAGGTGGGGTGCTCTTGACACAGAAGTCATCTGAACAGAGGTGGAGAGCCTCCCGTCGGCAGGGGGAGGCACGGTGGATGCACACACGGGGGCGGGCTAAAGGAAGTGACTTCTAAGGGCCCCTCCGGCTTGGAGATTCTTCAGTTACAATTCGCCCTTCGTGTCAGCCTCACTGACAACTGGGACGGCCGACAGGCACATAGCGGGGAAAGGCAACCCTGGGGGGTAACAAGAGGCAGGCCATGCCCAAGGTAGAAGGAACCCAGGAACCCAGATCACACTGGAACAGGGTGACGAATCAGGGACTCCGGGAACAGAGACCAGCCATCCTGTTCAGGGCCCGTAGACAGCAGAGCTCCAGGAACTGGCTCAGGGTCGGCAGACACAGTGGAGGCCAGGGCAGGAGGCATGATCCGCTCCTGGGGCTCTCTGCCTGGATAGGGGCAGCAGCCCCAGGCCCTCCTGACCCTCTTTGGCCCAGCAAACACCCAGGCACCTGAGACTGGCTCCAAGCGCCTTCTCCTACCACATGGCCACCAGCTCCCCTCTCTTCCGGACAGAGTCTGCGTTGATCCAGTGAGCACCTGATGAGCTGCCTGCGGGAACCCTGGCTTCCCTGCCGATGCGATGAGACCACGAGACCACAGACCAAGCCTGCCAGGCCCTCAGGGTAGCAAGCAGGCTGGGGATCGGGATGGGGCTCCTGAGGCGGGGCCAGACGGGGCTCAAGGGATGTGGAGGCGAGTCCCAGGCCTGGCTCTAAGCTTCGGTCCCTATCCCAGTATGACTTCCCTTCCCTTGGCTGAGTCAATCTCTATGTGTGTGCCTTGCATCATATAATGTTGTCACTTCCATACTTCTACTTAAGCCTCAAAACAACCACAGAAAGGAGGTAGAGTGAGGATTCTTATCCCCATTTTACAGACAAAGAAACAGAGGCTTAGAAAGGGGGATATGACTTACCCAGCAGTCTAGGAGAACAGGACTAGAACCCAAATCTTCTGGTTCCTAGCCCAGTATTTTTCCCATCATAGCCGAAGGCTTGGTGGCAGGGTGGGGACCACTTGTGTGTTTGTGTGGTTCACACAACAGCCACACATCTCCCTGTATGCACATCACTTGGTGTTTGTGGACAGATATGACTGTACCAAGCATCTGGTCACAGCTCGTCATGAGCCGCTAGAGACAGCATCTCTGTGGATGGGTGGGAGGACTGTCCTGCTGGCCACCTTGTCCCTTAACTCCTAAGAACATATGTGGTACAGATAGAAAAGCTTGTCCATGAGAAGGAGCGAGGGCCCGAGGGTGAAATGTCCCCAGGGCCCACCAGAGTGCACTGCCCTGGCCAAGGCTGCTGCCTCCTGTCTCATCTCAAGGGATCCATGGTTCTTTGCAGGGAAACTAAGACAGTCCAAGTGGAGGAAGAAGCATCTGCCTTCCCTGCAAATGGAAGTCTCAGATGTCCCCTGCAGTGTCCCCAGCAAGTAAGCCACGTGTTCACCACACAGGGAACACACATGTTCCAGGGCAAAGGGTACCTGACCCTGGATACACAGACCTGGGTACACAGACCTGAGCAGTCTGAGAAGCACAGGGCCACTCACGGTGTCCTGGGCTGGTGTCTTCCTCCTATGACCCTCTCAGGGGTGCCAGGGGACTCTGTACAGGCCCGTGGGATGCTGGCAAAGGGTGTCTCCTATCCTGCTTTCCCCTGCCACCCACCACCCACTCTGTAGGCTGTGATGGTGGTTAGAAACAGAGCTTCAGGGAACCCTGAAGTTCCCCACCTCCAAGGCCCCCCACCTCACTCTTTGTCCTAGGAGCACAAAGGCAGGTGGCTCAAAGGGGAAAGGACACAGTATAAATTTGTTAGCAAGGGAATGGGTTCCCAAAAGGCTACAGTCTGTCCCCCAGACGCCCTGGAGACCAATGTTAGGATGAGACTCCAGGTGAAAATTTTAAGCTCGGAGCTCTGTGTTCTCCTCGCTGAGGATTCTAATCTGCTCAGAGGAGCCTATCTCCTCCTCCAGATTCAGGACACAAGAAGCCACCCCAGAGGCCTGAATCTTCCCACGTGACAGGTCCTTGGGTGCTCCACCTCCATATGCCCAAAGGCTAGTCTGAAAGGGACAAATGTGACCCAGCCTGGGCAGCTTAGGACCTCTAGCTGCCAAGTGTGCCCTGACTGAGAGCTCCATGACCCTGGGACCTCGCCTTGGGGTCCTGGGGTCACTACTGTCACCCCAGGTTCAGAACACTCTGGCACTAAGACGTGGCCCATAAGTGACAGCCGAATGAGCGGCCTTGCTGTTCTCCTTTTGACTCTGCTGAAGCCACAGAGAGTCCGACAGGCCTCGTGGTACTGCCCACATGGATGCTCCAGGGACTGCCAGGTGAAGTGGAGCCGTGCTTGCTCTGGGTGGGGCAGAGGCATCAAGCCATCAGGTGACAAGGGTCTTGATACTCCTCCACTTCCCAGCTCTGTCAGAAACCAAGAGGAAGCACTGAACCTCAGCAAATGGCCTGGGTTTGAGTCTGGGCTCCTCCCTGACCATCACTAGCTTTGTGATGCTGGTAGGTCAGTATATGGCATTCCCAGTCTATAAAATCCGGGTAGCTATGGGGACTCACGTGAAAGCAGACACGGGGAAGATGACATGTCCCGATGGGTCCCCTTGTCCACTCACATGCACACACACTTGCACACACACACACACACAGACACAGACATGGCTTTCTAAATTCAGAGCAGACGAGGGCATCTGTGTGGGGGGCCGGGTCCTTCTGTCTCTGTCTCTGGATCTGCTGAGGCAGGGAGCGGGCTGAACACCAGTAGGCGTCTGCAAGCACTTCGCGAATGAATGAACCAAGGTATGAGCAAGCGGATGAGCTGACAGCGAGGCATGAACTACCTCCTTACGTGTGTGCACTGAACAGGCGACTCCAAGCCCCAGGAGTGCCCTGGGAGGGTGACTATCACACGCCAGACACAGTCAGGTCCCCTCCCCAAGATTCTGCCAAGCGCGAGGCATCTACCTACACTATGCATCCTCTCTGGGAGGAAGTTCTTGCGGGGGGGGCAGTGGTGCTCAAACCCGGGCTGGCACCTCCCACCGCCCATCTCTCGCTGGCGCAACCACCAAGCTTCTCCAGACAGAGTGGGTGTGGGTGAGAGGCAGGGTCGGGGAAGGGGCCCGGGGCACGGACAGAGCAGTTACCGAGGTTGACAGTGAGCTTCATCTGGCCCCCGTCTAGCTCCAGGCGCAGGGTGTCCGCGGACTCCCTGGAGGTGGTGGCCATCATGAGCCCGTAAGCCCGCTGGGACATGAAGCGCAGGGACACGTCCTCAGCCTCCGTGTGCATGGCGTTCGGCAGCATGATCTTCATGTACATAGAGCCGTCGTAGCTCAGGACCGTCGCCTCTGCCCCAGGAGTGGAGGGAGGGAGAAGAGGGGGACAGGCAGGGGCCAGAGAAGGGAGAAAAGACCAAGCCAATCAATACAGGGCTGGCAGGCCCAGGGATGGTCCTCGATGGGGCACAGGAACGGACGGGGCACAGGCGTGCAGACCAGACTCACCTCTCTCACAGACCCGCCCCAGGAAGCCGGTCCCGATGCAGTCACAGACAAAGCGGTTCCAGCCCTCCCGGCAGGCGCCCCCGTTGCGGCAGGGAGCGGAGGCACACTGCTTCAGCGTCTCCCTAGAGCAGAAGGGCGCCACGCCCACAGCCCCCTGCGCTTCGGCCAGGCCCCGAAGGTCTCGGCTCCGCCCGTCTATGAAGAGGTCCCGCACGCAGCCCACGTAGCCAGCCCGCAGCGCTGCGGTCCACACCTCCGGGGGCAGGGGCAGGTCGACCCGCCCGCCTTCGGGGAGACCGCCCAGGTACAGCTCGCTCTCCAGGTCCAGGATCTCGCTCTCTCCTGTGGCCAAGAACGGCGTGCTGCGGCTGTTCACCGAGATGGAGCCTGCAGATCAGATGGAGGGAGAGTGTGGGCCTCAGTGGAGAAGGCAGGACCAAGAGACGTCCCAGGAGAAAAAAGGATGCTCTGCCCTCGCACCCTGACAGCCCTGGGCTGCAAACATTGCTTAAGGAAGCCCCCAAGTTCAGAAACCCGTGTGAGCCGGCGAAGCCCAGCTACAGCGTGAGGTGGGCCTCGGTCTAGATGCTTTCTTCCCACCTGAGCAAGTCCTCAGAGGATGTACCAGAAGTGGACATGCCCCCAGAGGGCTGGATCATGGCCATGTCCTTCCCCCAGCCAGCCCCTCAGTCAGAGGCAGAGACTCCCAAGGAGGTTGAAAGACTTGAATCCAGAGTTTCCCCCGCTAACATTTATTGGGCTTTTATGACTGTGTACCAGGCACTTGGGCTTCCCAGGTGGTGCTAGTGGTAAAGAACCCACCCACCAAGGCAGGAGTCGCAGGTCTGATACCAGGATCAGGAAGATCTCCTGGAGGAAGGCATGGCAACCCACTCCAGTATTCTTGCCTGGAGAATCCCCATGCATAGAGGAGTCTGGGCTACAGGTCGCAAAGAGTCAGACACAACTGAAGCGACTTAGCATGCATAGCATACCAGGCACTTGCGTGCCAAGTCGCTTCAGTCGTGTCCGACTCTTGAGACCCTATGGTAGCACTTCACATATGTCATTTAAATCTCATGGTAACCCTGAGGAATTGATCCTTTACAATCCCACTTGGAAATGGCAGATGAGGACTAGAGAGACTAGGAAAGCTGCCTAAAGTGCCACCACAGTTAAGGACCAGAGCCAAAGTACCACCCAAGTGGCAGGATTCCAGAGCCTGCATCCCCTACCCCTGGACCAGGAGCCCGTGTGGTTGGTGGAGCAGACGGGCAGGCCAATCATCTCCTGGAGCCTCTGAGACAGGAGGGCAGCCGGGAAAGGGAAGCCAGGCACGGAGCTCCTGGGCTGCAAGAGTTCTTTGGAAGAAGGGGCTGGTTATCTTAGGAAAAAAGATTTGGGATCAGGTAGGAGAAGGCAATTGCACCCCACTCCAGTATTCTTGCCTGGAAAATCCCATGGATGGAGGAGCCTGGTAGGCTGCGGTCCATGGGATCGCTAAGAGTCGGATACAACTGAGCGACTTCACTTTCCCTTTTCACCTTCCTGCATTGGAGAAGGAAACGGCAACCCACTCCATTGTTCTTGCCTGGAGAATCCCAGGGACGGGGGAGCCTGATGGGCTGCCGTCTATGGGGTCGCACAGAGTCGGACACGACTGAAGCGACTTAGCAGCAGCGGCAGCAGCAGGAGCTTCAAAGCCTTTCTTCCTGAGATCTTAAGAAGCCAAAACGTATAAATTAGAAGCTTTATTCTGTTTGTAATTTTTATTCTAACGTTCTCCTTCCTTTCTCTTTTCTCCAGTTTTGAAGAATTCTTTAAAAAATAAAAGTAAAAAGGCCACCTATCTCGATAGGGTTAAAGAGAGGTAAGGATGGTTTGACTACGCGAGCCCCAATAGGCAGAGATTGGGGGTGGGGGCACCAAGCATGGGTCTGCAGGAATAGGAGCAGGGCCTCCTCGACACACTGGCTCCTCACTCGGAGCTCATTCTCCTCGGCACAAACCCTCCCCTGCACCAGAGGCCCTCCCCTTGTGTCCCATTTTAACACTGGGGTCCCTGGCTTGTCCTCCCTGACAAGGCATCAGATCCCCACTCCACCCTCCCAACCCCCCAAACATGGCCCCCAGTCACCTACACTTCTATCAGCAGCAAGATCCCCAAATGCTTGCTCCACCCACCTACTATGGGGGTCTCCTGGACAAGAACACCACCCGAGTGGACTCTCCACAAATGAAAAGAAGGTGAAAGAAGGAAGGCCATGGTGGGGAAAGAGTATATGATGGTGAGCCAGCAGGAGGAAGCCACAGTGCGCCACATCTCCTTTATCCATTCCGCCACTGATGGACGTCAAGGTTGCTTCCACGTCCTGGTTATTGTATTAATAAACAGTGCTGCAGTGAAGATTAGGGAACATGTATCTTTTGGAAAATACAGTTTCCTCCAGGTATATGCCCAGTAGTGGACACCAAAGGAGGGGAAGGGGAGGGATGAATTGGGTGACCAGGGTTGACATACATACACTACTCTGTATAAAATAGCCAACTAATGAGAGCATGCTGCATAGCACAGGGAAACTCTACTCCGTGCTCTGTGGTGACCCAAATGAGAAGGAAACCCAAACAAGAGGAGAGGCATGCATACATATGGCTGATTCACATTGCTGTGCAGAAGAAACGAACACAATGCTCTGCAGCAACTATACTTCAACAAAAATGTTTAAAAAGGAAACTAAAGTGAATACACATCTTGTTTCAAGGTCATTCTAAAACAAGGAAAGGGAACAACAATCCAAGTGTTCAGTGGCAGATGGATGGACAAACAAAAAGGTGGTTTACTTATACAACGGCATATTATTCAGTCATGAAAAATGAAACCTGACATGCGCAGCTAACACATGCTACAATGTGGACGAAACTAGAGGACACTATGCTCAATGGCATACGCCAGACATAAAAGGACAAATATTGTGTGATCCAGGTGTAGGAGGTCCCTAGAGTAGGCAATCCATAGGAAGTAGGATGGTGGTTTACAGGGGCTGGGAGTTAGTATTTATGGGGACAGATTTTCAGTTTGGAAAGATGAAAACGTTCTCTATATTGATGGTGGTGCTGGCTGCACAACGGTGAATGCCTTTAACACCACTGAACTGTGCACTTAAGTATGATTAAAATGGTAAATTTTATGTTGTATATAAATTAACACAAGAAAATTTTAAAACATGGGAAAGGTCAAAGACAGTTTTGTTGGAGTGACAGCCCCAAGTCTGTGCTGGGCCATGAGAAATGGCCAAAGTGACTCATGGGCCAGCCAGGCCTGGTGTATGGGATCTGGCGATCGAGCGAGCCTAAGGAAACCACCGCCTGAAGACAGAGCAAAGCAGAGGGCCCTGGGGTTCTCTTCAAGGCCTGAGCAGATTTCCAACCTAGAGAGTCACAGATCCCCTGCACAGAAACCCTGGGAGGCAATTTGTGTCCTGTGAAGACTCCCTGGTACCATCATGACACGAAACCAGGGGATTAACCCATTTACCACAAAGCCTGGGGAAGGCGACATTTCTCTGAGAAGCAGCAGCAGGCCCATGAGAGGCTGATACCTCCAGGAGCCATGGCAGCCCCCTTCCTCCCTGTGTGCGGGGGGACGACAAGGCCTGAGCAGATTTCCAACCTAGAGAGTCACAGATCCCCTGCACAGAAACCCTGGGAGGCAATTTGTGTTCTGTGAAGACTCCCTGGTACCATCATGACACGAAACCAGGGGATTAACCCATTTACCACAAAGCCTGGGGAAGGCGACATTTCTCTGAGAAGCAGCAGCAGGCCCATGAGAGGCTGATACCTCCAGGAGCCATGGCAGCCCCCTTCCTCCCTGTGTGCGGGGGGACGGTCATTCCACCCCGAGATGAAGGCCCAGTGCAGTGACAGCCGGAGGAGCATGAAAATTTAGCTGACGTTGATAAGGGCTTAAATTGGATAACGTGTCAGTTCTCATTTGTATCAGTTCTTTCTCTCCTGTCCAACAAGATGGAGAAGAGTAAAGAAGAGAATTAGAAAGAAAACAAGAAGAGGATGGGAAAGGAAGGCTGAAAAGGAAGAGTGGAGGAGGGGTGGCTAGAAGCAGCAGAAGATTCAAGAACAGCGCCTGCCTGGCCCCAGCACCCTCTACCCCACTGCTTTATTGTGTAAGACCCCTCACCAGGCAGAGTGTGGTGTTTACTGGGCCTCCTCACCGGAACACGGGCTCCAGGACAGCCAAGGCTCTCGCTCACCGCTGCCTCGTTACAGCACCCCAGATAGCACCTGGCGTCCATAGCCACTCACTAATTATTTGAGTGAGTTAATAAAGAAAGGTCTCGGAGGATTTCGCTAGAAGGGAGGCAAGGTTGGGAAGGTTTTTGTTGTTGTTGTTTAAGGAGAATGGGATAACCACTGTGTTAGGCACTGAGCGAATGCTTTTACAGATTTTTTTCTTGATTTCCCCTTTTGATGAACCCAGGTTAATGATCTCTTTTATAGAAAAGGCAACTGAAGCTGCAAGGCATTGAGTGCTGGCTTGTCACACATGTAGGAAGCGGGAGTGTGAGGTGTGCACCCACGCACACCTGATCTGACTGGTCTGACTCCTGGCCTGATGTGTCCCTGTGACCCTTCTAATCCCAGCGCCATCCAGGGGACACGTCACCATCATTGGCCACACAGCTCTCACTACCTGTGTCCTGTGTATAAACCCAGTGCTTTGGAAGCATTTGATGGACAGAACCTCAGCCGTCAGAGACTGCTGGAATGGGATGACCCCGCTCCTGTGTCGGGGGAGGGCCCTCCCGGCCCCAAAGTTTCCCAGGAAGAGGCTCTTCCTCATTCTTTCCACCAAGGCACCATGGCAACAAGGACAAGGGAGGGCCTGGGAGGGCCAGGGAAAGGGGAGGGGAGGAGAAGAGCAGATCGGACTGTCAGTGTGGGTGGAGAGGGGTGAAGTGAAGTGAAGGGAAAGTCACTCAGTCGTGTCCGACTCTTGGAGTGGGTAGCCTATTCCTTCTCCAGCAGATCTTCCCGACCCAAGAATCGAACTGGAGTCTCCTGCATTGCAGGCGGATTCTTTTACCAACTGAGCTATCAGGGAAGCCCAGAGAGGGGCGGCCAGGAGAAAGGGAAAGATCCAGAGGCCTCTGACCTTTGCGCCCATCTCTCTGGAAGTCCACATGGCACCACTCGCCGTCGTTGACCTTGCGGCTGGAAGCCCGCAGCTTGATGCCCCCTGAGCCCATGTCCAGCAGGAGGTAGAGGTAGCCATCCAACAGCTCCATGGCAAAGTAGTCGGCCCGCTGGGCAGTGCTGGGGCTGCCGGGCCCCACCCCGGCCCGCCGGCCCTGGCTGAAGAGCAGTAGCCCGTTGGGCTCTGTGGTGCGGAAGTCGAGGGAGATCGAGCCGGCGCGCTTGGCGCTCCAGCGGGGCAGTGCCACAAAGGCCTCGGGGCTCTCAAAGGTCACAGGGTCCAGGGCGGCCACATCCTCACAGCGGAATGACAAGTCCCCCTGCAGCTTCATCTTGGGGTCTCCTTCCTTCGCCAGGCGGGACAGTTCCAGCTTGAAATCGTTGTTCTTATAGACCACCTGCAGAGGGCCACAGGGGGGTGGGTGGGTCCCAGAATGAAGAACAGGAAGCAGTTTAGGACCTGACCTGCCTGACAGCTCGGGGCCCTGCCACCCAGGCCTGTGGCCCCTGCTCAGCACCCCAGACCGCTGTTCTAGAACTGCACACTCAGAGGCTGTGGGCAGCGCTTCCCTCCACTTATTTCTCTGTCCTGTCTCCCTGCCCAGCACAAGCACGGCAGCCCTCGGCGCTGCTGAACTGCAGCTCATAATAACTGGAACCGCCAGGAACACTTGATTGACATTGCCATTCTCATCTACCCCTCACAGCTGCCTCGAGAAGTAGGCACCAAATACCCGTTTTACAGATGAGAAAAGTAAGAGTCAGACAGGTCAAGGGACCCAGCCAAGGTCACAGAGCTGGTGAGTGGGCCTGAAACACTGGTCTTTAGTTTTCATGCCCACCACTCTCTCTTCTATACACAGCTGCCTTGAGGGTCCTCTGAGAAAAAGGGGGCCTCCAGGGCTCAAGGAAGCGAGAGAGGAGAAGCCTCTTTCCAGGGCCAGTGGGCCTCAGGTTTTGAAGAGGGGCAGTCTCCCGCCACAGAGTGGAAGGTGCAGAGGCCCCGGGCAGCTGGCTGGCCAGGCCGGGGTTTCAGGGGTGCCCCCCGCCTCTCCTGGCCCTACTCACATCCTTGAGGCAGCCCATGAAGTTGTTGCTGACAGGCGAGCCTGGGAGGTCGGCCGTGTTGGGGCTGCCCCCGATGTAGAAGAAGTCGTCAGAGCCCAGCATAGTGTAGTCCTCCTGCGTGTAGCCTGTGGTGGTTAGGATCCCGTCCACCGAGATGGTCACCTGCCCAGCCCAGGGAGGGAGGGGGAGAGACAAGGAGACAACTGGCATCAACTCCCTGGGAAGAGCCACGGGCAGGGCAAGGGAGGGGCCGGGGGGCAGTGGGGAGAGGGACTCTCCATTTTTATGTCTGCTTGTCTCAGAGGAGGAACAGTGGGGGTGGGGAGGGGGAGAAAGGAGGCAGCACAAGATTTGATGGTTTCAGGGCAGGCTGAGGCCGGCCCCACGGCCCTCGGCAGACAGAGGCCTGAAGGGCACCCGAAGCGTTCACTGCACAGCAGCAGGAAGTGGCTCCTGGAAGTGGTGCTGGATGGACAGATGGATGGGAGTGGGGGCCCCGGGATACAAATGGCACCGTTCTCCTCTTGAAGGGTCTCTGGACGCACATGTGATTTCAAAGCAGCTCTCACTAAAGAGGCAGAGAGGACCAGTTCTCCTGGGGGCCTGGTGGCTTCGACACCCCCGCAGCTCTCCCTCCAGGGCATGGTGGAGTCCTCTCAGTCTTAGCCCACGGGGAGGTTGGATAGCAAGGGCGTGAGGAACAGGAACCCAGGTACTGCTGGGGAGCCCTGGCACTTCTCAGGAGACACACAGCGCCCTTGAGGGCTGATTCCCATCACTACCTCCTAACTCGTCCCAACCCCCTTGCTGCGTCTGTCTTGCTATCCGGGTCCCTCTGTTTTGGGGTCACTCTCTTGTCCCCCAAGGAGGGGGCAGCCGCTGGCCTATTCATCACCCTGCCTGATTCATTCACCACCACAGGCTCAGGAACAGGGGGAGACAGGCTAACCTCCTGTTACCTTGTCCCTGGGCTGAAAACTCAGAAAACAAAACAAGACAGGTAGGGATGAGGGCATACCTGGTGTTCCAAGGAGGTGAAAAGGGCTCAGTAGTGGCCTGGGGAAGGCAAAAGTGACCTTAGTGCGGGGACAGTGACGAGTGCAGGGAACTCCATGAGTCCCTACTCCCTGGGCAAATGTCCACCCGAGCCCCAAAAAGTCTAGCCAGGGGAGCTGGTTGTGGCGCAGAGTGAAGGGTGGGGGGACCCCAAGCCCCCATTCTCAGAAGGCGGTAGATTAGGTCAGGCTCCTACAGGGGGGATCAGGAAGCCAGCTCGCAGTGAACTCAACACCATGCTTCTGCAGGCTACAGCTCCTCCCGCTTCCCACTCCCCAAATGTGCCTCAGCACCCCCTTTCTGGGCAAAGTCTGGAGACTGGGGCCTTCCGATCACAGCCCACAGTGTCCTTCCCACACCAGTCCATACGCACATGCCACCAGCCATCTTCCAGTGACCGGTCTCCAGGATTCCACTGTTGCAGGGATGGAGAGTGGGTGTTAGGAACACCTGAGGGACATGAGCGAACAGGGCCAAGGGGATCATCCCTCACAGACCCTCGAGTCCCCCTCATGCTGGGCCGGAGCCTCATAGTGTGTGGGGGTGGGGCTGAAGGGGCCTCCTCCTGGGAACCATCAGACCTTGTGCTGGGGGACTGGGTCAAGGACAGAGGTAAGGGCATGTCTGTGTAGAAGTGGGCACTTTGAAGATTTTGAGTCTTGTTTTGAGGTGAGGGCTGGTCATTATTGTTTATGGCTTCTTCCCTCCATCCCACCCGAGGCTAGGAAGTGGAGATCTGGGTGGAAAGGGAAAGGGTCAAAGTATTAGTCACAAAAACATGCAGACGAGATTAGAATGGGCAGGAGGGGATGGAGAAAGGGCAGGAGGGGGCTGGGATGCAGGGCTGGGAGTAAGACAGGGAGAGGTGGTGGGGGAAAGGGGCCTCCAGCCCGCCCTCCACTCCCAGGGCCGCACTGAGAGACCAGGAATCGGGCCACTAGTAGTTCCTGCGTCTACGTCTAGAAACCCAACTGAGAGTCAGCTCCTGAAGGCTGGGCCCCTGGCCTGATGTGTCCCTGTGACCCTACTAATCCCAGTACCGTCCAGGGGACACATAGCCACCATTCAGGTGGCCGTCAAGTGGCCTGACAATCAGGGCCACATGGCTCTCACTGCCTGTGTGCCACGTGTGAACCTGGCGGCTGGGGAGAGAACGCGGACAGAACCACAGTCCTCTGAGGCTACAGTTAGAAGGACATGCCTTGGGGGCCCTCCCTGACACCCCTCCTGACAGGGTGCAAATCTGACCTTGCCCACCTTGCTTTATACGAATCTCTGCCACGCGGTGCTCCCTATGGGAAAAGGGCTGCCTTAACCCCTGTGTATCTGTCCTGGTGTTTTCGAGCCTCCCTGGCCCAGGGGGTGGGGAGAGGGCAGCAGGAGGCAGGGTTACATAAGGAGGTGCATGGAGGAAGGTGGGGGTGAGGGAAGAAGAGAGAGAAAGGGGGAGACGGGCACCAGGGAGAAAGGAAGCCAAGGATCGGAGGGGATGGAGGAAGGTCTCTGGGGAAGGCAAGGAGGTAGATGAGTGAGATTAGTAAAACCCGACTGTTTCCTCAGACAAATCAAAGTCCAGACACAAAAATGGCAGGTTCGTTAGTAAAAGCAGGAAACAGGGGGATAATTCCCCCAGTCCCCCTCCACCCCAGGGGTTCGTGATGCCCCTGCCCCCCAACCCCCCACACAGCTTCTGGAAGGGGTGGGGCCGGCAGGGGAAGCGGGCAGAGGGGGGACATGCAACAAAGAACAGCCATGGCAGCTTGGACGCGTGCGGGTTAGAGGGCCTGGGTGGGGCTCCCGGCCCAGCAGGACAAGCGAGAGACAGGCAGCCGGGGTCGGGGAAGGCATGCAGGGCCAGGGGGTGTAGGGAAGAGCCCAGATGGAGGCAAAAGAGCTGCAGGGGTGCCGAAGGAGAAGCTGCCTTCCAACAGAGGGGAGAGGAGCCGCCACTACGACAGAGACATGTACAGGTGAGAAAGAAAGGGAAGGGATGTTAGACTCAGACCTTCCTAACCAGAGGGTGACCAAACACTCACTCCCACCACCCATTCGCCACTGATCACTGACCCCAGGCACACCTGCTCACACACATCTTACTGAAGGCAGTGGGAGGGAGTCCTGACAGCCTCATTTCCAAGCGGCATCCTCTGTCATCAGGACCACGGCTAGCACCCCAAGACACAGCAGAGACTGCACACAACCCACATTAATCCACACAACAGACAGACTGGGCCCGAGTGGGGCTGAGTAGAACATGACGAATGAGCCACAGCTCTGCCCCGGAAGAGCCACGACCAGTCAAGGAAGAGGGGAAGGAGCCCCATGCCCAGCCTCTGCTCCATGCCCCAGGGACAGGGAGGGTGGCCGGAGGTGGCTGCAAGGGGCAGCCTAGGACTTTGATGGGTTCTCAGCCCTTCCTGCTGACCCCACCTCCCTTTTGCTCTGCTCTGCTGGTCTCCCCGCTTAGGCAAGCTGTTAGCATGAGACCAGGTCCTGGCCACAAGTGTCCTGCCTCAGGAACTCCATGCCCATCTCGGCCCCAGAGGAAAGGCTGGAAAGCGGGGAATGGGCTTCTGACATCACCCAGAGCCTGTCCCAGCTCCCTGATATGATTATAGGGTCACCGACCTTCCTGGGAGGAGTATTATTAAGGGGAGAATAAGACTGAGGGCAGACTTTTTTAACTTGTAAGTAGGTTAGATGGGCTCTGAGGAGTCATGACATCCCTTGACATTGTATGCAAACCACTTCAGTGGGTTTTTTTCCTCCAGTGAGAGTCCACTGCTGTCACCAAACTCTCACAAGGCTCCTGATCCAAAGATGAGTAAGGCCAGTTCGTCTAGGAAGACAGTCCTGGCCTGCCCTCAGGACTGCAGAGGGTGGGAACAGGGCATGAGGAGAGGCGGACAGCCAAAGGGGGGTGTGCAGCCACACAGTGAATCCTGATGACTGCACTCAGTGGTGCCGGAACATACACTTCAGGTCAGGAATCCTGAGTTCTTATTTGGCCTTTGCCATCTTCCAGAATAACCCTCGTCTCACCTCCCTGACGCTCATCTGTAAAGGGGCTTCACAGCGTCCATGACTCCCGCTTTTCCCAGGCTTACTGTGAGGGTCAAATGAGATCAACAAAGTGGAAGCACTGAACCCTTCCACCACTTGTTACACTGCCCCAGGCCCTCTCAGGCCTCAGTTTCCCCCATACGTTAGCCGGGAATAATCTCTGCCTGCTGCATGCAATCTAGGCATTTGTCCATTTTAAATGATATTCAAAAAGTGAGAGCTACTTAGAAGAAGCAAAGTCTCCAGTGTCAGGGGCAGAGAACACTCCCTTCAGCCTGACCACACCTAACCCAAACTTCTCCACTGGTTGGCTTTTTTGACCTAGATCCACTCTGTCCCCCAAGAAGAAATGGTCAAATAACAAAGAGAGTCCATACGAAGGAGTTAGTAAAAATAAATGCAAAACCAACCAGAGCCCGGCTGAGGAATGCCTAGGGAATCAGAGCAGGCTGAAAGCTGTCTCTCTGGGTGCCAGGTTCTCCGACTCCTCTTCTGGCTCAGAGCTGATCCCCGGGACAGGTGTCTGAGGGTTTAGGAGGTGACTCAGGCCACCAAGAGGCACCAGCTCTGGTTGTCAAGCAGGGACGCTCACACTAGGAGGCGTGGGCTTCAGAAACTTAGAGTTTCACAGGGACTTCCCCTGCCAAGACTGAAATCAGACAAGGTTGTTTGCCTTTTGACCAACTTAACCAAGTCATCCCATCTGTCCTCCTCCTCCTCAGGCCCAGTTCCCGGGGCCTTCTGGGGTTTCATGTAGTTATTTTAGGACTGAATCCCAAGAAAGGATGGTAATAGGATCTCCCGTGGGGCCAGAGATGCTATATTCCCCAGGGTTTGCTATAGGAAGGGAATCGCTTCTGTACAAAATATCCCTGCCCTGGAAACACGGACGTAATCAGTCAACATTTTATAAAGCTTAATAAAATTACAATTTCCTTTACAGAGTACAGACGCTTTCACTTCCACTACCCTTCTTGACCTTCACACTGACTCCCTGAAAGGCAAGCGAGGAACGTCAGTCGTTTGGCAGATGAGAAACAGCTTTAGCCCCAGTTCACAGTTTTTAACTGAACTGAGACTGGAAGGAAGGGGAAGTCTTCTGGGCTCTAATTCTCAGACAGTATAGGGTTGGTTGCCTTTATCTTGCCTCCCTTCTGTCCTCAGAGTCACAGGTTGGCTGTCCAGTGAAGCTCTGTAAAGAAAGAGTTCCGGGGACTTCCCTGGCGGTCTAGTGGTTAAGACTCCACCACAGGGAGCACAGGTTTCACTCCTGGTCAGGGGACTAAGTAAGATCTTGAATGCTGCACATAGTGTAGCCAAAAAATTAATTAGTAGTAAAGAAAGCATTTCAAACGCCCAGTTCAGGTACTCAGTGGCCTGGTCTGAGAGGTAAGCGATGGCGAACTTCTAGAAGCAGCAGCTGAAGAGAGCCTGTGGAAGAGCGGTCCTGCGACCACCACACAGCTCCATCTGAACACCAGGGTGACAGAATGGCCAATGAGGCCTCAGATTGGAGAGGGCTGGGATGGCCATGGCCTGGGCTCTATCTTGGGGACAGGACAAAGGACAGGACCACCACAGGTGGGTGGTCCTGTGGGTGCAGGGAAGCACAGAGCTGCCAGAGTATCAGGACAGGCCAGACATGTTCTCAGGCTATCCTCCTGGGAAAGATGCGGAACCTTTCAGACAGGGAGCCCCAGCTCCCAAGCTGCTTCCTCTCCAGCCAGGCAGCTCCTTGGGCCTGGGAGGCTGGGCAGGCCAGGCAGCTGCCCCAAGCAGCATGGGCCCCGTGGGAGCAGACACGTCCATCTGCAGGGTCCCTAGCCTGGCGCTCAATCACTCTGCATTATTAATAGACGATGACTAACTGCCTGCTGCCGCAGAGCCAGGACCAGGCGGGCAGGAGGGAATCCCAGGGGAGGGCACACACTCACGGGCGAGGCGAGGAGCAAACGGCCAGCCTCGGCTCCTTCCCTGCTCCCACCAGTCCCAGTCCCACAACCCACCTCCTAAGAGCCCTCCCAGGCTCAAAAACACAGTCACGCAGCCCCCAGCTCATACCAGCATTTACACTTGTAGAATCACCAGCAGAGTCTCAAACACACAGGACGGTCTCCCACCAACACCCCCTAAATGTCACACCAACATTTACACACAGTTGCACCCACACACCAACACACACCAGCTGCGTTTACACAGACACCCACACCGACGCTCACCAGGCCTGAGCCCAACCCAAACAGAGGAGCTCAGCAACAAGTACTCCGACTTCACCCCGCTGGGCCTCCTCCTCTCACCCCCTCAACAGGGAAGGGAACCAACCCCAGTCAGAGGCCATGCGGGACAGGCAGCAGGGGGCCAGAGAGGGGACAGGAGATGGAGGGGAAGAAAGACAGTGTGAGACACAGTGTTAGTCAGAGCAGCAGAGCAGTGGGGAAACTGGACACTGTCCCTGGTGGGGGGAAAAAACCATTCATGCCATGCAAGATGTGGGGGAGCCAGAACCAAGACCCCTCGAGGCTGGGAAGCGAGGCAGGAGGTGCTGTTCCTTCTTGGGCAACCAGCCTGGGGCAGCCCCTAAATTGGCGTGAACGGTGATGTGAAGGAGCTCTGCATCCCCCAAGGCCCCCTCCCAACCTACGGAGCCCATGGCCCCCAGAGGCCTCAGCCCCAGCCCCCTCCCCCAGCTCGAGGGGCCTGTCCAGGAGCTGACAGTGAGCAGAGCGTAGCATGTCATGAGATGGTGTTTTCCATGGATTTTCAGGAGACCAAGAAAGAAACTAAATCAGAGAAAAGAAACAAGGGGTGGGGCAGGAGAGAAAAGGTACAAAAGAAAGCAAGAGAAATAAGCAGCCTGGCATCGGGGCTGGTCTAACCAGAGCCGATGAACATGGGGTCTGCCCCACGTCTCTCTGGCCAGGAATGTGAATTCAAAAATTAGGGGAGGAGGTTAGGGCAGGGACAGGCCAAATTCCTTGATTTCCATTTGTCTTTTGGATTTGCATTTGGACCAAAAAAGGCAAGAAAAGGGAAAGAGGAAAACTCAAAGAGAGAGAAGCAAAATCTAGAGACTGTCCAGGACGCAGAAAACAACTGGAAGAGCAAAACAACCAAAACCAAATGGGGAAAGGAAACAAAAGAGGGAGAATCGAACAGTTAAAAAAACCCACGGCAAACCAAACGGTAAGACAATTAGAGTGATATCTACCAGATAATGCAGTTTGTTTACCATAGCGTGTCCAATGCCTGCGTGCTTCACCGGAGATATGGGGGAGGGGTGGGGTGGGGCCAAAAAAAAAGAACAACAAAGACAGCAACAAAAGAACAGAACGAAAGAAAAGAAAAAGAAAATGACCAACTGTGAAACTCAAGGAAGGAGGAAAAACATATTTCCACACATATTTGGTTGTCTGTTCAGACCCTCCCACCTTAAGTTCAGCTGAAGTGCTTTGTTTAAAGAAAATTAA
>SJYX01001301.1:333963-366179 GCA_006410675.1 Oreotragus oreotragus
CAGAGCTGGGGGGGGGGGGAATGTGCCCTCAAGGACCAGAAAAGAGAACATGTTTGACCTTGAGTTTGCTCCTCGTCCTAGTCTCTCCCGAAAGCCCGGCCTCCCCTCCCACTCCCTCACCTTCACTGCAGTCAAAGAAAATATTAAAAGGAGAGTCAAACAGAAAGAAAGGAAAGAATAAGGCAACCACGTGGAAAAGTGATTGGAACAGAACAAAAGAGCCCTGTGAAAAGGAGAGAGGCGGGCCTAGAGCCGGACCCCGGCTGCCAAGGCAAAGTGGAGAAACGAGGCCATTCCTCGACTCTTCCGGGCTCCGCTCCGGTCTCCTGGGAGAGGAGCCAGAGTAAACGTGTCCTCCATTGCCTGCCGCCGCCAGAGACCCAGCAGGCCAGGGACGGGAAGAGGCTTGGAGCAGCCAGAGGGAACCTGGAAGACCTGGGGGAGAGCGACGGGGAAGAGATGAGTAACTGTGAACCAGAAGACCCAAGAACGGTGGGAAGGACAGACAGAGACCGCCCTGGGGTGGGGAGAAGCAGGACTTCTTGGGGTTGGTGGGGATGGGGGTGCTGTCTGTCAGGTAAGGATGTGGGCGTCGCCAGGCCCACTGAACTCCCGAGAGCATGAAGCAGATCTGAAAGGAGCGGGACCTGCAACAGCAGGGGGCGCTCGCTCCCATCTCGCCGCCATGTGGTCGCCCCGGAACTACAACTCCCAGCATCACTTGAACAGTACTGCTCCTAATCGTCCCTGGCACAGGCAAGGGGTCACTCCTGACACTCGTTTGTCTCCCAGGGTCGGGGAAGTGGAGCCCCACCAGTGTCCCCAGTCAAGCTGGATGTAGCTGGAGACCAGCTGTTATGGTCCTGGACCTCTAAAGGCTGTGAGGGGCAGAGCGGCCGCCTCCTTTTCAGGCCCTGCTCAAAGCCCTCCTCTGGGAAGGTCTCCAGCCCCCTTAGCCCCTCCCTGCTCTCAAGCACTACAGCTGTCTGTTCTGCTCATTTGGCACTTACTGCCTAGTAACATCTTGTACTGCTCCCTTGAGAGGAAGTATGATGTGAAAAAGAAGACCTGGGCACTAACGCTGGCTCTTGCACCAGCTTTGTGACCTTGGCCAAGAGGCAGCATCTCTAAGGCCCAGCTTCCTCCTCAGGACAAAGAAGCTGATCAGCTGCTTATCTCCCAGGTTGCTGTGGGCATCTAGAAAGAGACTGGATGGGGTGAGGCTTCCTAAACTGTAAACCATTCCACAAATAAACGACTCGTGTTACTGGGATGTAACGTTCTGTGTGTATATGCGCTGCCTCTCTCTCTCATCAATGAATAAATTAACTCCTCTGCACAAAGTCTGCACTTTGCCTATACTTTGCATGTACCAACACTGTATCGTAGTTATTTGTTAGAACATCAATGAGCCCCTTGAGAACTGAGCCCATTCACCCATTTAAAATAAATCTGCTGAGCACACGCCTACATATGTGCCAGGAGCCGTGGAAAGCACCGGGGGTATATGAACGAAAATACCCAATCACTGTCCTCAGGGAGCTCGGTTGAGAGGGGGAGGCAACCAGGTAAAGTGACAGTTACGATGCCATGTGGCAAGTGATATAATGAATGTGCAGACAAAGGGAACACCGTGCAGAGTCTGGGGTTTGCTGAGGGAACTTGGGGGAGACTTCCAGTGCAGGTGGCCTAGCTGCTTTTTCGAGAGGCAGCTGAAAGAGATATCAAACGGCTGGGGAAGAGGGCAGAGATGGCAGAAATCCAGGCCAACAGAACAGCATGTCCTAAAGAACAGGGCTTGATGGCCGTAGGGCTTGGCACCCACTGGAGCTCCTTGAGGGGTTGCTTCCCTGCCCTGCAAACTTCTTAGGAAGAGATTCTCTTGAGAGACAGCCTTAGTGCAGGAAAAATAGGGAGCTTGAAACTTACAGCCCTGAGACAGGATAAAGGGCCCCAGGCTGGCCTCAGGGGCACTGGTGAGGTCAGTCTCCTCATCTGTAAACCAAGGCCCACAAGCCCTTCCACCAGGGGGTGGGGGGTGAGGGAGGCATGAAGGCTCACTGAAGTGACGCCTGTGTTACATACCTATTAAAAATGCCAATGTCTTCACCAGAATCCCCCTGGGCTGACACCGAGCATGCCTTCAGAATATGACGGTTAAACGGAGTGTAGAACCTGCTGCCCAGCCACTCTCCCAGGGAAACAGGTACTCTCAAGGCATCCCTGTTCTTTGGCCTAAACTGCCACAAGAAGACATCTGTGTTCTAGAAATAGGCCATCAGGACGACAGGGCTTTGGGAAAGAGATGGAGCTCTGTGGCCCTTCACACCAGGGCAAGTACTACGAGTGCGGGGTAGACCTCAGAGCCGGTAGAAGGCGCGAGGCCTCTGTGGACGCTGCTGCCCTCCAGGAAGTGATGCTGGCCTGCGGGGGTGGTAAGGGCTGGGCTCTCTGGGGACCGTGGGGTCACTGACCTTTTGATGACTGGTGCACATCGCCGGCTCCTCCTCTCCCGGCCCCCCCCTCGGAGAACAGTAAGGACCCTACTGGAGAAGCAGAATTGGGGAGTCAGGCACAGGGGGCTAGCCAGGCAGTCCCACCCCAGCCTTGAGGTGATAGAGGGCCCTTTCCAGGGCAGAGCGCCTGCCTGGAGGTACAGTGGGGCTGGGAGTGTGCTCCAGATACTCATTTGCTTCAGGGCCTCTGGGGAAGGAACTGGTTGACAAACCAAGAACGCCAGCCCCAAGAGCCCCATCAGACTCAGCCACTGATCCCGCCCCTTGCCCAGGGCTGGGGAGATTAGGATGGAGGAGCAGAGGCCTCATTGCTGGCTGAGGAGCCCCTTCTGCCCGACAGCCTGCCAGTGGGACAGCCCTCTGGTCCTGGGGGCCCTGAGCATCCACGGCCACTCTCGACCCGACCTGCTGGGCCAGGTTCCTGCTCTTCCGCTCCTGCAATAGCTTGACACAGCAGCCCCTCTTCCAAAACCGCCTCCGCTCCCACACCAAGCACCTCTTCTGTTCTCTGCCATATTCAAGGCAAGCCTGCTTCTCCCTCTACACCTGTTCACTTACTACAGTGTGTGCTCTCAAGGCTGCCTTCGTCCACTTCTCGGCCGGTTAGACTGAGGGGCTTTCCAGGGGCGGGGCCATGCTCCCTTGGCTCCTGGTCCTTGCATGGTGCCCTCAGCAGGGCTGTGCACACCAGCAGGTCCTGCCAGGCCGAGCTCACCGTGGGAGCAAGAAGGCCTTTCTCAGGGAGGACATCTCGCTCCCTGCTGCCCAGTCCCCTGACCCTGGGCCTCCTCTCAAAGTTCCCGCAGGCACATGTCACCACAGCTGGGCCCCAGGCTGCCTTGAGCTCTCTGCCCACCCTGACCAGTGACTCCCAGGCACCACAGCTACCACCAGCCCCTAGGAGATGGTTCTTGAGGGGAACTCAAGGATGGAGTTTAAAAGTCCCTTTCTGGGGCCTGACTCCAACCCCAACCCCCAGAACTAAAGCTAGAATAATGCCTGAGCTGTGGCCTTTCGGGGGTGGGGTGGGGCTGTCTCTTATACACATNACCACAGCTGGGCCCCAGGCTGCCTTGAGCTCTCTGCCCACCCTGACCAGTGACTCCCAGGCACCACAGCTACCACCAGCCCCTAGGAGATGGTTCTTGAGGGGAACTCAAGGATGGAGTTTAAAAGTCCCTTTCTGGGGCCTGACTCCAACCCCAACCCCCAGAACTAAAGCTAGAATAATGCCTGAGCTGTGGCCTTTCGGGGGTGGGGTGGGGTGGGGGTGGGGGTTTTAGGGAATCCTTCAGGCCTTCATCTATGACAATGGTAAGTCATAGCTGGCATCTCCAGAACCAGGCACTGAGAGGCAAGAAGGATGTGAATCAACCAGCCAGGCCCTGAATACCCACTCGGGACTTCCTCCTTTCACACATTTCTTGCCTTAATTTCACATCCCTGCACAAATTCCAGGTCTTTACCGCCCCAGGCCTAAATCCATCACATTCCAGATCTCAGTCTCTCCCCCACAGCCCAGCCTGCATCCTGTAGGCCTCTCCTGCTTACAGGCTAAGACCCTCACCCCATCTCTCTGGAAGGTGAGTCCCGACAGAGGACCACCCTGGGCAGGGGAGCAGTGCCTGAGGGTCTGGGAGGGAGTCAGTGACAGGAAGGTCAGAGCTGGGGGATCGTGGTCAGGACTCCTGGGCTCTGTCTCCAGGTTTGCTGAACACCAGGGCTTTTAAAGACGGTAAGGACTTGGTCGAAGGGAGGCTAAAAATAGCTGAGCAGTCCCAACGGTACCACCAATTAAAGGCTGTGTAATCACTAGCAAGTCACTTCATCTCTCTGGGCTTAAATGCCCTCATCTGTCAAACAGGGTCAGGAGACATCCTCAAGTCACCGGCGAGGGTGTATGGGCCAGGGTGGGGCGGCAGGGGGGAGCTGTGGAAAGGGGGCATCCCACAGCAGCAGGATGAGGGGAATGAGGCTGCCTAAAATCCTCTTCCTCCAGCCCATGCTTTTCTCTTTGTATTTGGGTTCACAGAAGAGAAAGAATGATCAGAATGAGTGGAAGGAAATAAAACAGCACCATGAGAAAGAAAGAAAAAAAAAAAAAAGCAAGATACACTATCAAGAAAACGCAAAAAAGGTGACTGGAGACAACGGCAGGAGTTCAAACATCTCTTGATGTCAGAAACCAAGGTGGGATGAGGGCGGATGGAGTGAGTTGGGGGAGTTAGGAGAGGGGAGAGCACACACCGGGACTAGCCTCCCACCCCCTGCCCCAGCACCCAATAAAATAAAGATATGGCAGAGGAAGAGGGTAGGAAGGCAGGAAGGAGGCGGGGCAGGGGTGGGGAGGGGCGAGGGGTGGGGAAGGGGCAGGGCCAGAAAAATCCAGGCGCAGGTTGGGGGCCATCCAATCCAAACCAAACCAGAACTTCAAACCATACCTTCGCTGTTTAACGTCAGGTGAGCCGGACCTTGGAAAGGGGGAGGAGAGAAAGAAAGAGAGGAGAAAAAAAAAGAAGAAAAAAAGAAAGAAAAGGGGAAAGAAACAAAGAAAACACGAGTCATCAAAATCAGCCAGAGAGAGGGGAGAAAAAAGCTTTTGCTGCCACAATTTAAAAACCCTTTTAACTTGTGACAGACATCGGGGGAAAGCCCCCAGCCCAGAGCTGAGGGGAGGGGCCCCGATGCCGAAACAGAAGGTGGAGGGAGGAGAGGTGGGAGAGAGAGAGAGAGAAGGGGGCACCAGAAAGGGGGACCGGGTACAGGCAGAACCAGAGGGAGGAGGGGGCAGGGAGTTACTGCACGAGGAGAGGAGAGTTTGGTTTCTTTTTTTTCCTTCTTGCCGAAAAAAAAAAAGGAAAAGGAGGAGAAGCATGAGGCTGGGAGGGCTGCTTTTTCCTTTTTCTTTTTTTCTTTTTTTTTTCTTCCGGGAGGCGGAGAGAAAAAAAAACAGTCAACGAGAAAAACGATTCGGATGAAGGAGAAAATAAAACACGACACAAAAATCAAAGCCACCTGGAGAGAGAGAGAGTGTCCTGTTAGCATGGGATTGAGCTGGCAAGCGGGATCTCCACCCTCCACCCCATCCCACGAGCCTGGCAGAGACGGAAGGACTGGACGAGGAGCCTGGGCCTGGACAGCCTCTCCCACCAAGGGGGCTGTGGAAAAGCTTCTAGCCAGGCCCCATCGCCCAAGCTGCAGCCCCCACAGCCTTGGAATGGGTAGCAGGGACCTTGCACACCCGGGTTCTGCGAGAAAACTGGGGCTCAGGAGGACAAAGAACAGCAGCAGGTAGGAGGAGGCAGAATCTAGGGGCATGCTGGATTAAGAAGGGGGTCTTGGGACTTCTCTGGTGGTCCGGTGGCTAAAACGCCACACTTCTGCTGCAGGGGGGCCCAGGTAGTTGGGAAAATCCCACATGCCCTGGGGCATGGCCACAAAATTAAATCAAGAGAGAATGGGGGGTCTGGGACCTTCCATGGGGAGGCCTGGGAGGCTAGGCCAGCACCCTCTGACAACAAAGACAAAAGAGGTCAGCCAGGTCCCCCAGGAGGGAGCTCCCTGAGAGGCCAACACACCTCACTCAAAACTATTTTATGAAAAAAACAAAACCTATTCTACGGATCCTCTTTCTCCAGCCAGGTCCTCTCCGAGATGCCCCAAGAGCTGAATTTTAGAAATGGGAAACACCAGCCCTACATCCAAGACTGAGAGCAAGATTGGTTGGGATTTTTTTCAGAGTTGCCTTGGTCCCTTGAGAGAGCCTTGTCAGCTCTGATTTGGGGGCCCCCTCAGCCTTGGGGGGAGAGACTCTGATCCACTCGACCAGTACCCGAGTCCCTGAAAAGCACCAGTCAAGAAAAACTCCCCTTCAGAGAGGCTAGCAGCACCAGGCCCACAGCTGAGCTGAGAGCCTGGGGCTCCCCTAGGCAACCAGTCAGTCCCACCAACCTCCGCCCTCACTTCCCCATCCCTGCACCCGTGGGGTCTGGCCAAGAGAGTGAGGAAGGAATGGCCTTGCAGCACCACATCACCCTAGGAAACCACCCCAGGAGCTGTGATCATGAGATGTGGGCCCTGGAGGCAGAAAGGCAGGATCAGGACAGAAGATAGGGGAAAGTGCCCCAGCTGTCTCTGAGGCGAGGCTAAGGGTCAGGATGCCTGGGTTCCAGAAAGAAAGACAGCAAAAGCCAGAAGGGCATGGCAGAGGGCCAAGGGCCTGGGCCCTGAGCAAGATGGGCGAATGGCTCCTGCTGCCCCCTTCTAGTCTCTCCCCACCTCTGGGTCCGAGGCCAGCTGGGGGAGGGGAGCATGGCTATTGAGAGCTGCCTCTGGACAGAAGAGCTCTTGGGGAGACACAGGTTTCATCCACAAAACTGGAGGGAACCCAAGTATTTGGAGCAAGTCTCATTCCTTGTTCCGAATGCCCCCACCAACTGTTTCCCCCAAAACTACCATCTTCTTCCAAACCCCCTACTTGCAGGACCCAGACCTGGGGCCCTAGCCCCTCATCCAGGTCTTCCAGGCCCAAGAGCCGAGTGCCCTGTGAACCCCGCTTCTGTCCCCACAGGCCCGCACCAGCACCACTGCTGGGGGCAGCGGCTTCTCCTCCTCGCAGACCCTTGCAGGCCCTTGCCCTGGCCGGCTCCCCGCCAGCCTCATTAGCATGCGGCACTCTCCTCTGTCACCACGGCAACCAGCTGCTCGGTTCCCTCAGGCGTGACAGCACCAGCCATCTTGGGGAAGGGGAGGCCAGTTCCCTGCCCCGTCGTCTACCCAGCAACCCGCAGCTCAGGCCAGCCTGGCCCGAGGGTGCCCTCCCTAAAGCCTGCCTCCCCACCCGGCCTGAGTCCTCTGCTCTCCCCAGGCCCTGGCCCTCCTCCTTACACCCCTCCCTGCTTCCACCTGTGGCCTCAGCCCCTCCACCTGCCCCTGAAGAAGAGCCAGCAGTGGCAGACGGCATTACTAAGGGTCCTTTCCTAAGGCACTTTGTCTGGCTGCTTCTGGGTCTCCTCTCCCTGCTACAAAAGGCTAGAGGGAAAGGAGCCAGGGTTACCAGGATCCCCAAAAGGAGATACTTGACAAGAGCCTGGGGAGCAGGATGGCTGGGTTCCTGGGAGAAAGCTAGGCCTGAGCCACAGTGTCCAAGGACCGGAAAAGGGGGCAAAGGCACGGAGGACTCAGAAATCTGAAGGGGGACCCACAGAGTCCAGAGAGCGCCACCGAGGAGTCCCCCAGTCCACCCCCATGAAGCCACCACCTAGCACCACCTGCTGCCCCACTCTCAGCCGCACCCCCTCACTCTCCTGCCAGAACCCCAGGGAGGATCAGTATCGAAAGAAGAAAGAGAGCTATGGGGGACAAGACTGGAAGACACATAAGCAGCCACGCCACAGAGACACACAGATGCATCACATCCCTGCGTGTATGATGCATACACACACAGAGCCACAGACACACGCCCCTGCCCAACCACTGACATGCAAGGCCTCATCCAGACCAGCAGGCCACCATGGTGTCCCCAAGAGACGGCTCGGGGGGCTCAGTCCCCACTGTCCCCGCAACCCCGCTCCTCTCTTGGCCCTCTAGTCTACTTGTTTGGAGAACCGTTTCCTGTGTTCTCCCCTTCAGCTCCAGGCCACTGCTCCTCCCCTACCAGCCCTCCGGCTTCTTCTGTGGCCTGGCTGTTCCCCAGCGTGCTTCTCCCCTTTCTGCCCCTCCCCGCTTCCTCTTCCCGCCTCTACTTGCCCCCCTCCTTCCTCTGGTCTGTCTGCCCCCTCCCCACAGGCTCTCTCCTCCACCCTTTCCCCCTCTTCCTCTGGCATCTCTCCCTTTGTTCCGGAGGAGACATGACATCAAGAGCAAGTAAAAGTCACATCAGCACTAAATCTTATCTCCAGCCCTCAGAAGGCTGCGTCCACGCAGACGCGCACACTCTCTCTCTCTCTCTTACACACACACACATACACACACAGAGGTAAACACTGACACACGGAGAGACAGACCCAGACAGGACAGATGCAGACACAGATGCAGATGCTTCTACAGAGGCTCCAGAGACATGGGCCACAGAAGACAGGACACTGGAGAGGCACACAGCTCCGCACACACTCAGATGTGTACACAAGTGTATGTGTACAGATGTGCACACAGATACAACAGAGCTGTATGAACACGTGTGCACGCAGGGTCACATAAACACACGCATGCGCAAGTGGGTGCCTGCCTACAGGAATCAGGGGACCTGAGGACACTCAAGGAGAAGGGACATCGGGGAGAGAGACGAGCCAAACGTGGACACCATGAGGGAAGGGGATTCCAGGCCCACACTCAGCCAAGCCCCCCTTGCCTTTCTGCCCCAGACTCCTGCATCCAGGGCCGGGTGGGCTGCCCACATGCTTTCCAGTCCCGCCGCTCCAGGAAGAAAGTATGGGACAGGTTTGGTGACCGGGATCCTCTCTCCCTCCCAGCCCCCTGCCTGCCCTCCTGTGGGGGCCACGTGAGCTCCACTGCAGCCCTGCCTTCAAGCCTGGGCCATCCAACCCAGTTTTTTCTCCCTGATCTGGTCCACCTCGAAGAAGGGAAAGAAACATGGAAAAGCACAGTGAGAGGAGAAGGTTCAGAGAATGACAGGAACCCAGAGGGAGCCCGGGGAAGGACAGAAACAGAGAAAGAAGCCCAGGGACAGAGCCCTGGAGAAAAAGAGAGGCAGAGACAAAAACCAGAGAGAGAAAAGGCAAATGAAGCAGAAGACAGGGAAAGAATGGACAGAGAGACCCTGAAGCGAGGCACGCTCGGCGCCCTTTCCTGGGCCTGGGCTGAAGGAAGAAGCAGACCGCCCTACCTACTCATGCCAGCCCAGGGGACAGGGGACTGCAAGTGTGTCAAAGAGGACAAAAGGCCACCCAGCGCACACCCTGACCCAGGGACCCGACCCGCTACCCCTGGCCTGCACTTCAGACCCCGGAGCCAATTCTACTGGAGCACCACCCCCAGGCCCTGGCAGTATGGCCCTTCTACGCTTCCTTCCCTGGGCTGAGCAAAAACATATCTTCCCAGTCATTTCCGGACACTTGTGAATCTTCAGCCCCACCCCTCCAGCTCCACTCCCAGTCTGGTCTCCTCCCAGGGAGGAAGACAGGCCAGTCGGCAGAAGTGCTGAGGACAGGCAGTGGAAGGACTGGCCCTGCCGGGCAGTTCTCCCCAGCAGACCAGAAAGAGGGGACAGGTGAGGGGGGGTGCCAAGGCAGCCAAGAGGACATCGTTCCCTGGGCCCCCCCACATGGGCAGGGGAGGGGGCCGCCAGGACCCCCAGCAAGTGATCCACCACTCCCAGTGACCAAGAGGCGTCACTCACCTTCCATGGGGTGCTCCTCTACAGGCCAGCGAGGTTCAGGAAGGGGCAGGCAAAGAGAGAGAGAAAAAGAGGGCTGTTAACGTGGGTACCAAGCACAGGGCTCCACGCGGAGTGATGGGAGGTGGGTTTAAGGTCTTCTAGCCCGCCCAGGCCTGGACACAAGTCACCCAACCTGGAAGGCCCCTGGGGGATGAGAGACCAAGCTGTTCCCTGAGTAGGCACCTCACACATAGGGTCACACAGCCCAGGGGGACCTGAGCCTAAGTCACATTTCAGGAAACTGGGCCCAGGACAGAGAGGCAACCGTTCAAGGTCACATGAAGAATCGGAGGCCAGGCCAGGAGCGGCAGTCAGGCGCCCAGCCTCCCCCAGCATGCTCCTCCCTGCATGCCACCGCGTCTCAGAGACAGATGGGGACACACTCACCCAGGGCTCACCCTCACTGACACACTGACACACATAGGCACTTAGTGACGCAGAGACCTGTATAATCTCTCACACAACTCACACCTGAGACCTTTGCACACTCAGACCCAACCGTGCTCCCCATCATCACCCTTGGGGTTGGGGGGTTAGTACACAGCTTCTGTCGCAAAGTGCTGCGCGACTCCCATCCCAGTCACTCAGCCTCTCTGAGCCTCCAGGCCTCTCCAGGGTGGAGATGGGTAGACTAGAGCCCCTCTGAGGCCCCTTCTGGCTCTGGTTCTGAGATTCTGGGATAAATGACTTTTCAACAGCTGGCTGAGACAAAGTGCCCCCAGGCTGGATGGGCTACTTCAGTGGTAGAAGGGGGTCAAATTCAGGGGGGCCAGACTGAACCCACCCCTCTGTCACACGACAGCCTTTGGGCAGTCAGCCCTCACTGCTTAGGGGCCTGCCTGAGCCTGTCCCTCGGGCTCACCAATTAGGTCAAGAGGGAAGGAAGGAAGAGAGGGAGCCAAGAGGCAATTCCTTCAACTAAGCTCAAGAAGGCTGGGTTCACACACACACAGACACACGTGTGTAAGTGGACCCCAGGATACACACATGCACAGGCAAACAGCTGTTCAGGACACACTCATGCCCGCATGCACACACTGTGTTATTGTCTCATCTGCTCTCAGGGGGTTAGGTAAACTCCAGAAGCACACACTGTCATTTGTCACATCTTATACCCGCCCCCACAGTACACACACAGGCTCCATGCAGAATCAATACCCGCGCTGTGATCCAATACATAATATGAGCTGCATACCACCCCCCACTCCCTCCAGGGGCTGGAGACCCACCCAACACCACCCCACTGTGAGGAACACAGCTCCTTTTTTTGTCTATGATCTATCATCTCCCATTTTCTAAACACACACACAAGCCTGTACGTATCTACATGTGTTACACACACACTTCTCTACAACCCAGGGCTGCTTTTACCGGCAGCCGCATTCCCCAATAGCCATGTATACAATGATTTGCTTAAATAAACTGAATCACAGGACATTTATGGTGGAGAGGAGAGCTGACTAGGAAGGGGCCCCCAGGAAAACCCTTGGGCTCTCGTGAGCAGCCCTGTGTCTGGGATCACTTCAGCCCCCATGTGCTGGGGCCTTGGCCGGTCAGCACACTCATCTCTTCAGCTCCTGCACAAACAAGCAGGCTCGGGGTTTCTGGATAATCCAACATGGCGGGGATTGCAAACCCTATTCCCACCTGCCACAAAGGTGGGTCGTGCTACACTCAGGAAGGTCGAACGACCAAGTGTAGTTTGCTGCCTGCACGAGTCCCCTGTCTCCTGGCTTCCTAGCGAGGCACCTGGGGACTCATTGGCCTCTTCTTCCTGGCTGCACTTCGCTTTCTGCTGATTCACCTGTGCCCCTCACCTGCCATCATGGGCCCCTCCAGGCTCAGCCCCGTGACCTCCACTCCTCTCTCTTCTCCCGCCCTCCTCCGTGAGAGCTCACTTTTATGGCTGAGGGACCCCCAAACCTGTATTTGTAGCCCTGGCCTTTTCCCTGCAGGCCAGTCCTGCACCCACGGCCATGCGCTCAGCAATCACTCAATTCCTGACATCCAGCCCCTGCTCAAGCCACGCTCGACATCTCCACCCTCTGCAACAAAGTGCCCATTTCCCTGCCTTCAGCAAAGGCACTGCTTTCAACAAGTGCTTCTTTTTTTTAATTTTATTTTTCAGCTGCACTGAGTGGCATGTGAGACCCTAGTTCCCAGACCAAGGATTGAACCCATGTCCCCTGCACTGGAAGCCAGGGTCTTAATCACTGGACTGCCAGGGAAGTGCCTCAACCAACACTTCTTATGGAGTATATGCCCCACACGCTGCCACACTCCAGAGATGCCATGAGTCAGTCACACGTTGTGTGCCATCACACACCAGCTTCCAGGCAACCCTCACAAGCTTGGTATGTTATCTCCCTCCTTTGCACAGAAAAGGACACTTGCCCAGGAGTACAAAATCATCTCTGCCTCTGCCCACTGCACTCCTTGGTCATCAGAGCCCCTACACTCACCCCTAACCCGGGTTCCTGCCTTAGTCTCCTGCTAGTTGGTCCCCCCACCCAAACCGCGCCTGGCTCTCTTGGTACATGTACCAGGCACACCTTACTAAGTACCATCGTGATCAGTACACATGCACACACACGCATATGGGCAGAACTTCTCAGTGGCTCAGGTACAAACCTCCTCTGTGCTCCTGACCTGCCTACAGAGAAGCGTGACTCGAGTGGCTCACAGGCTGAGTGTCCTGTCCACGATGGCCCCCTCCTCCTGCTGGCCTTCCCTGATCAGATCAGGCACCCAGAAAGCAGCCTTGATCTTTTTTTTTTTTTCATATACCAATCACCAGGTCCTTCTATCTAAAAGCTCAGCTTGACTCCTTGAAACCCTTTCCATCCCTCGATCACCATCAGCACAGCCCAAGGCCAGACTCTCCTCAGACCCTCTTCTCAGAACACTCTTAAAGGATCTCCCCCTACGGCATCTTTTTACCCTGTAATTCATAGCCCAAGCACCACCAAAGTGGTCCAACCAAGTCATGACTCTGCTTAGAACTCTTCAAGGCTTCCCAGGACCCACAAGACCAAGTCCAGTCTTTTTTTTTTTTTTGGCTGCACTGGGTCTTCGTTGCTGCGCCCAGACTTTCTCCAGGCGTGGCAAGGGCTACTCTTCAGCGCAGGAAGGGCTACTCTGTCGCAGTGGGCAGGCTTCTCACTGCAGTGGTTTCTCTCCTTGTGGAGCACAGGCTCCAGGCGCTCAGGCTCAGTAGTCATGGCAGATGGTCTTAGTTGCTCCTCGGCATGTGGGATCTTCCCGGACCAAGGACTGAATCTGCATCCCCTGCATTGCAAGATGGATTCCTAACCTCTGGACCACCAGGGAAGTCCGAGTCCAGTCTTTTTTTGTTTTTCTTTGGGTTGTTTTTTGGGGGTTGTGCCGGATCTCAGTTGCAGCACACGAGAATTTTGTTGCAGTGTGCAGAATCTTTGTGGCAGCATGCAGGATCTTTAGTTGCGCCACACAAGCTCTTAGTTATGGCATGCGGGATCTACTTCCCTGACCAGGGATCAAACACCAGCTCCCTACGTTGGGAGGGCAGAGTCTCAGCTACTGGACCACCATGGAAGTCCCAGTCCAATTTTCTTGAGAAAGTCCATTTGAGGTTTTACCACACCTCCCTCCAACCTCCTCTCCTTGCAACAATCCCGGCTCCAGCCACACCCCGTTTCTCCACGTTTCCCTAATATGCCATGTGTCTATATATACTATTCCCTTGGCTGCCTGAGAAGTCGACTCCTGCTTCCAGACTAGGTCAGTCTATGTGGGTCTGTGTTCTGAGCTGATCTCCTAGCCATCCATCCCGCTTTTGTGCCAGTTCTCAAGATGTGCCTTGGGTTGTTATTTCACTCGGATCTCTATTGCGATTGTGTTTCCGTGTCTGCTTCCTGGCTGGACTGTGAGATCTCCAAGAGCAAGGACAATGTCTCATTCATCTCTGTGTGTCCAGCTGCTCACACAGTTCCTGGCTTAGAAAAAGGCAGGCCTGTTTGTTGAATGAATAAAAAGTTAAAAGTGAACACTCTTCACTTACCCAGCACTTTGAGTGAGCCTGACTCTCTGTGCACCATTTCCCTACTGTTAATACTTCATCAATAGATACTATTACTCCCTCAGAGAGATGGGGAGACCAAGGCTCAGAAAATGGAAGAAATTTTCCCAAGGCCACACTGCTGGGCAGAGGGGCAGAATCAAAATCTGAACCAAATTAGTCTGGCTTTAAAAGTTCTGATGGGCTGCATTCTGGGTCTGCAAGTCAAGATTTCTAGAAGGTGGTTTTAATCTGCAGTTCCAATCTTATTTCCCATAAAGCACAACCAGGGACTTCCCTGGTAGCCCAGCCAGCAGCTAAGATGCTGCACTTCCAATGCCTGGGTTCCATCCCTAGTCAGGGAACTAGATCCCGCATGCTGCAACTAAGACCCAGCACAGCCAAATAAATAGGCAGTTTAAAAATAATAATAATAAACCACAACCATCTTGGTCTGATACACTCAACTCACATCCTCTAGACTCTGCACTTAGGCCGTTTTCCTGGCAATAAAGCCCTAGCCTTTCCTTTACCTCCGCAAATCTCACTCAGCCATCCTTCAAGATCTAGCCAAGTTCTACCTCCTCCTTGAAGCCTTCTCTTAGACCACGAGGGTTAATAATCATAGTGGCATTTACTGATCACTTAGAATAGTGCCTGGCACATCGTAGAGTGAGAGTGTTAACCGATCAGTCACGTTCAAGTCTTTGCGACTCCACGGACTGTAGCCTGCCAGGCTCCTCTGTCGATGGAATTTTCCAGGCATTCAAGAATACCAGAGTGGGTAGCCATTCCCTTCTCCAGGGGATCTTCCAGAGTCAGGGACTGAACCCCAGTCTCCTGCATTACAGGCAAATTTTTTACCATCTGAGCCACCAGGGAAGACCTAAGGGTTTCCATTTGTTGTTGTTCAGACGCCAAGTTGTGTCTGACTCTTTGCGACCCCAGGGACTGCAGCATGTCAGGCTTCCCTGTCCTTCACCATCTCCTGGAGTTTGCTCAAACTCATGTCCGTTGAGTCAGTGACATCATATTTCCATGTATTCACTTATTTAGTCCTCACAAAAACACATGACCTCCATTTCACAGAGTAGAACATTAAAAAACAACGCGATTCAGCAACTTGTCCAGGTTCACACAGCCAGCAGTTCGCAAACCCGAGATTAAGCCCAGCAGCCCGTGCTCTTAACCATTCCACCCTAGGAGGCTCTCCTTGGGAACACCTACCTCATCTCTGGGATCTTACAGCAGTCGCTCCCCACCCACTCTCTCAGCTGTCCATCGCCTTCTGCCTGGAACTGTCTCCAACAGCAGAAGCTGTCAGGACCACAGGTATTAGATGCTGGAGCTGACAGAGTGATTCCACATATGTGACCTCATTTACTCAACTTTCATACTCGCAGGTCTTGACTGCCTCCCCAGAGGGCATAAATGGTATTGTCTTGGCTAACGTGGATTCAGGATTCCGGCAGATTCATTATCAAGGACAGTGATGAAGACCAGAACCAAAGAAAAGAAACGGTGCTGAGCAGCCACAACCGACATGATAACAGTTATACATTAAAAACTGTTATTTTCTCATGGGGGAGCCTCTCACACCCAACCCAGAATCCGCTCTCTGTTAGTGACACACAATTCTAACATGCTGGGAATGCTGATTTCCAAATTCACAAACAGAGAGCGGGGGTGGGGGTGGAGGGTTGCCACCTGACAACTCCTCCAAAGGGTGGAGGTGGAAAAACTAGAAAAAGCCAACATAGGAACACAAAAGTACAGCAGGCTGGCATCATTTCAGGCAGGGACATACCTCAACAAAGGAAGCATTGAGTGACAGTCCGGGGCAATACCTGAGGGGAATCACGACAGCCTCAGTCTTCCGGAAAAGGCTAAAGCACCTTTCAAATGTGCTTAGGCAGGCAGGGAGGTGTGCAAAATATTTTTTAAAGATTTCCATCTGAAATGTTGTAAATGGTGGTGAGTTGCGTATTTTAATGGGATAATGCCCCCCTTTTCAGGAGGAGTTCCTCCCTGAGGGCTCCGGAAGGCTGAGAGTTTACCGATCAATTTCCACCGCCCTCTCTCAGTGGTAGAACAGCTGGCCGACAAAGAAGGGAACACACTCATCACACACTGCCTGAAAGAAGAAGCTGTATCCCAAGGAATCCGGGGTGGTTACTGGTTTCGGATAAAACACCGTCCAGAGGCACCTCCAATAAACCAAATGCAGGCCGTCCACGACACAGCTGACTGACCGCATCTCCTTTTCAAAGGCAGCGTGGAGAAGGTGGGAGCCCCCAGAGTCAGTTCAGGTTCAGATCCCAGCTCTTAATCTCACAGGGCAGTCATGCCTTCAACACACCCAGCAGACGCCCACTAGCTGTGAGGCCCTGCTCTCTCCTCCTTTGACTGTGACCCGATTCCCTGTTCTGTTCTAACTGCTCCCTCCCAGTGTCTGCGGCCGCTGCTCTCCCTCCTCCTCCCAAATGAGCCCCCTGACGTCTTTTCACCTCCTCCTTGGCCACTTCATCTGACCCTAAAGTTTCCAATACACTCTCCACACACGCGGCTCCCAGGTCTCCACTTGCAGCCCCACCTTCAACTCAAAACTCTGGTCTCACATTTCCGACTGCCAGGACACCTCTGTCTAGGAACAGCAAGACAGGGCTGTGATCTGTGGCTCAAACCTGCTCCCTCTCCCAACTTTCCCCTCCCCGTCACCCCCACCACCATCCTTCTAACCAAGCAAACCTGAAACCTCACCACCTCTGCCCGTCCACGTGGGAAAGGCAGAGTGCCACACTTCAGTCGCCGCCACGGCTCTCAGCCGCACTGCTGCTGTCGCCACAGCTGCCACCCTTCCTCGCCGCTCCTCAAGACAGCCGAGGTTCAGGGCGTCAGTGTCTCTTTCCTGAACTTTCTCCCACTGATTCCTCCACCGCATGACTCTGCCCTCCATACTGCATTTTACCCAGCTTCCAAAACACCATTCTTATTCACACACCTGCTCAAAAGTATTTTGTGGCTCCATTTACCAATACTCTACACACAGCATCCAATACACATTAGTTGAATGATTTAAGTCAAAACCTGGGGAATTTCCTGGTGGTTCAGTGGTTAGGACTCAGTGCTTTCACTGTTTGGGGGGCCTGGATTTGACTCCTGGTCAGAGACCTAAGATCCTGTAAGCTGGGGGAAAACAGACAAAAAACAACCCCAAGACCTGGCCTCGAGCTGCTTCTTCCGCTTTAGATCTGTCTTCCCTTCACTCCTCGGTGCCTCTGTATGGCCATGATGTGCGCTTCCCACTTCTACACCGTTGTTCTTACTAGCTCCTTTGCTTGGCGGGACCTCCTTGCAGCCAAGGAGGTCAGTAAACCAAGTTTACTGATCAACATTCAAGACCAGTCTTAAACAGTATGTCTTTTATTACTAATCCCCCAACTTGGCTTCCCAGGTGGTGCAAATGGTAAAGAATCCGACTGCCAATGTAGGAAACCCAAGAGATGTGGGTTCTGTCTCTAGGTCAGGAAGATTCCCTGGAGAAGGAAATGAAAACCCACTCCAGTATTTCTTGCCTGGAAATTTCCATGGACAGAGAAGCCTGGTAGGCTATACTACATGGGGTTGCAAAGAGTCAGACTGAGCATGTATGCACACACAACTTGTAGACTATCCCCTTCTTCAAAATCCCAAGAGTACTCTGTTTATAATAACACTATAATTTATACCACTAGGCTTCCCTGGGGGCTCAGTTGGTAAACAATCTGCCTGCAGTGCAGGAGACCCAGGTTCAATCCCTGGGTTGAGAAGATCCCTGGAGAAGGAAATGGCAACCTACTCCAGTACTCTTGCCTGGAGAATTCCATGGACAGAGGGGCCGGGCAGATTACGGTCCATGGAATCGTGAAAAGTTGGACACAACTGTGTGACTTTCACTTCACTTTACACCATTTGTTTAATTCCCACAAGAAACTTGTGAGATAATCACGCTTGTTTCCATTTTGCAGGTCAGGAAAAACCAGTACGAAGGTTAGGTATTCATGTGAATCACAGGCCTAGTGAATAGAAAAGTCAGATTTAAACGCAGATCTGACCCCAGAGACAGAGCTTCACTGTCACTAAGCTACACTGCCTCACTGCATCTTGCTGCATATAGCATGCTGCTTGCTTGCTGTTATTTCTCGACACTTTCTATGTGCCGGGCACTTTCTAAGCATTTTATATGAATTAGCTTATTTAATTCCCATAGCAACTCTTCAAGGTAGGCAGTATTGCTGTCCCATTTTACAGACAAGGAAACCGGGCAGAGACAGCTTAAGTCCAAGGTCACTGCCCAGACAGCCTGACCACAGAATCTGTGCTCTTAACCACACACTGCCTGCTTTTCATCTGCTTCCTCAGTTAAGCAGGCAACTCCCAGAGCAGTGTCTTCTCCACGTCTGACTCACCTACAGCCCCCAATACAAAGTTTATCACAAAGGAGGCCTTGACAATAACCTGCTGAATTAAACAGCCAACAAACCTACCAAATACACATGAGACCCATGCATCTATCTTCCTGTTAACACACGCATCACCGCTGGTTTCATCTCTCTCTCAAGTGAGGTACACACCACATCCCTGACACGCCATCGTATGCCTCTGTGCCCCCACTCCACTCAAGGTATTCCACACATACTGGCACACTCTTCTTCCTTGATCATTTTTCAGCTCTTTCTCCCCACACATGAATGACATGAGGAGGAATTCCCATGAAAATCAATGCAAAATCCCAGTCTACTTGACCCCCACTTTGGCAGACAGTCAGCAGGAATACACACACTCAGTGACTCATACTTAGCCCTGTCTTCAATCACTTGTGGCCAGAGCCTGAGAAAAGAAGCAGATTCCCTAGCATGGAAGTTCTCAGTCAATGGGCAGGCCCAGACCCAGCAAGGCAGGAGGGGTGCGAGTGGGGGGTGTCCAAAGGGTCCACCAACCAGCTGAAGGCAGACTGGTATGTCTTACATATAAAGCTAAAACTATTTTTCCTAATGTATGTTTGATTAACCACAATGGCAAATATAACATCAAAGCCATCTAAAAGCTTTCCTGAATTCATAGTAGCTTTGAGTCATCTATTTTCACAATAAACAGATATAAAAATAACTACTGTTTAGAAGGGGTACTGTGAATTACTGACTTTTAAAAATGTCTTCAATCTCGGAAAAAGTTGGGGATCACTCAAAGCAGATAAGAATGAAGTAATTGTAATTTCTAGAGAGGCTTGAAGACTCTGGCCTTGATCAGGAGTCAGACTTGTTCCCCTTAAAATCTTCCAACCCCAAACCCAATAACCAAGGGGAAGCAGCTCATTCCTTTCCTCCCTGGCTGGATAAGAAGGTACTAGAAGAAGTGTAATGAGCACAGGATATTACAAAACCTACCCAGGAAATAAGGAACAAATGTAAAGGGAGGGAATGAGGTCATGGGTGGGAGGAGAAGCAGTGGAGCTGTCACTGAGCCTGTCATTGCTAGATGTAAGCAGAGTTTATCAGCATTGGCAACCACCATGCCCACAACACATAGCTGAAAACATACACATACATAGTTCCACATACACATACAGCCTTCCCCAAGCCTTTATTCTATCAAATACTTGTTAACATCTATTCAGTCATTGAAGAGATATTTACCAAACACCCACTAAGTGCCAAATACCATTCTAGGTGCAGGGAATTCAGAGATGAACATCTCTACCTTTTTATCTCAGACAAAGCACAACTCCCTCAATGGATATCTCACAAACACACACACACACAAAATGGGTTAGATACACAGCTGCCTCTCCCAGCTCCAACAGAGGTGACACAAACATTTAACTGATACACATCCAATATATATATACATGTGATACAATCACCGCATCATACACAGGTACCCAAAGACACTTCAGACACACAAACCCACAACACACATTCCAAAGCACACATCTTGTATGGCTCACTGGGAGCCTCTGGCCGATGAATCCTTTCAGGGAATGAATACAAGGACTCTGGCTTCATTTTTCATACACCCAGGCCAATTCTGCCACAGTGAGATCATGGACCAGTGGCTTCTCTGTAGCTCAAATTACCCTTCCATCTAGGCAGAAGGGTGTGGTTCAGGGACTTCCCTGGCAGTACAGTGGCTAAGACTCTGAGTGTCCACTGCAGCAGGCTCAGGTTCAATCTCTGGTTGGGGAATGAAGATCCCACACACTGCTGCATGGTGCAGCCAAAAAAAAAATCTCTAAAAAATATTTTTTTAAAAAGTAGCATGGTTCATGCTATTTTCTTAAGAAGGCTTGCAAGGGAGAGACCACAGGGACCAGAGAATCAAGTTACAGGTCATGAAAGATTCCTCATAAAGTCCAGTGTCTTACTGAGGTCTCCCGTGAAAACACAGGCACATGGATAACTACACATGCAGCCACGCCCTGACACTCACATACTACTCACTCTACTAGGCACGGGACTTTATTTGCCAACAGACCATTTGCACATGATACACCACCAGACTCCCGCACCTCTGCATGCAAGCAAACACACACAGACACACAATTTCACAGTTTAGGGAGCACCTGCGCTCCTTGGAGAAAAGGCGAGAAGGTGCCAGATTGACTTAATACACACAGTTCCTGGAGATACATCCCACCACCTTGTACAAATAACTCCCAAGAGCCACTGAAAACCTCCCTTATATATTCCTCTACCACAACTGCAGATATACAGACAAAATACTGGGCAAAGTACAGGACTTCACCTGTGAACGTGGCTACTCCTGTGGCTGTCCCCAGGTCCCCAGGCCAGGAGGACACTACCCGCAAAGCAGTCCCAGGGCCACACTAGTCTGTGGGCACACACGCTCCTCAAAGACCCTACCTCTTGAGGGTAGACACACCCACAACTGCTAAGCAGCCCACAGATCCTAGGGGGACTGAAGGAAAGGACTGCACACCTCCTCTCCAAACGGCTGCCACACACCAGGGAGGAAGGAGGTGCCTATGCCCAGGCTCGAAACTGATGGGGAACCTCTCCCCCACTCCCCAGCCAGACCAAAGTACAACAGAGGCCTCAAAATCCCCCCCTCACCCACTCTCCTAAACCTCACATCACTCCAGGCCTGGCTCAGCCATTCTCGACCTTGTCCCCCCACCTTGCTCATCAAGGCCTCTTGCATCCCGGGTACTGGCAGAACCACCCCTTCAAGTCCTGATTTCATACCCAGTTCCGAGTCCTCACCAGTCCTCTCCAGCCCCCCAGTCTCCCTTCCAAACCCCACGCTTGCGAGGGCTCCGCTGTTCAAAACCAGCCTCCGCTTGCAGTCTCTGACCCGGAAGAGACGACCAGCCATTTTTTTCCCCCTCATCAAAACCGGCGACTCTAGTCACCAACCCTGAGAGGCCTCAGCCACTCTCTCCCTCGCGCTTCATTCACTCTGGAAACACTCGCTTCCTGCCCTCCAGGCGCGTGCAGTCACAGCCTCACAATCACCACCCACCCTCGCACGCGCCGTGGGCTCTTCTCCCGGCGCCCGGCGGTCTCCCGTCCGGACCCTCAGGCGCGGGTCCAGTCGGGGCCTCTCAGGCAGGGCTTCCCGCCCGCGCGCGGACCCTCAGGCTGTGGCCCCGCCCACTCAGGCCAGCCACGCCCCCACCTCCTAGGCCCCGCCCGCCCCGGCCCTCCCCACAGCGCTCGAAGGCCCCGGCTCCCTCACTCTCACTCTCACAGCCCTACCCACCGCCAAGAGGCTGCAAGCCCCACACAGCCTTCAGGGCCCTCTCACAGGGCCGCCCCCAACCACCGTCCCCGCCCACAAGGCTCGGCCCACAGAGCTCTTCCACCGGCCCTCGCGGGGGCCTCACAGTCGATCACCCACCCGACCCGCACGCCCTCAAGGGCCTGACCTTCATCTCGCTAGTTGGCTCTCACTACACAGTCCTACCCACAGGTCGCCACGGAACCCTCCCTGGGATAGGAGAGGCGCCCCGGATGGGCTCACGAGGCCGCGCCCACACAGGCCACGCCCACACAGGCNTTGGCAACCACCATGCCCACAACACATAGCTGAAAACATACACATACATAGTTCCACATACACATACAGCCTTCCCCAAGCCTTTATTCTATCAAATACTTGTTAACATCTATTCAGTCATTGAAGAGATATTTACCAAACACCCACTAAGTGCCAAATACCATTCTAGGTGCAGGGAATTCAGAGATGAACATCTCTACCTTTTTATCTCAGACAAAGCACAACTCCCTCAATGGATATCTCACAAACACACACACACACACACAAAATGGGTTAGATACACAGCTGCCTCTCCCAGCTCCAACAGAGGTGACACAAACATTTAACTGATACACATCCAATATATATATACATGTGATACAATCACCGCATCATACACAGGTACCCAAAGACACTTCAGACACACAAACCCACAACACACATTCCAAAGCACACATCTTGTATGGCTCACTGGGAGCCTCTGGCCGATGAATCCTTTCAGGGAATGAATACAAGGACTCTGGCTTCATTTTTCATACACCCAGGCCAATTCTGCCACAGTGAGATCATGGACCAGTGGCTTCTCTGTAGCTCAAATTACCCTTCCATCTAGGCAGAAGGGTGTGGTTCAGGGACTTCCCTGGCAGTACAGTGGCTAAGACTCTGAGTGTCCACTGCAGCAGGCTCAGGTTCAATCTCTGGTTGGGGAATGAAGATCCCACACACTGCTGCATGGTGCAGCCAAAAAAAAAATCTCTAAAAAATATTTTTTTAAAAAATAGCATGGTTCATGCTATTTTCTTAAGAAGGCTTGCAAGGGAGAGACCATAGGGACCAGAGAATCAAGTTACAGGTCATGAAAGAGTCCTCATAAAGTCCAGTGTCTTACTGAGGTCTCCCGTGAAAACACAGGCACATGGATAACTACACACGCAGCCACGCCCTGACACTCACATACTACTCACTCTACTAGGCACGGGACTTTATTTGCCAACAGACCATTTGCACATGATACACCACCAGACTCCCGCACCTCTGCATGCAAGCAAACACACACAGACACACAATTTCACAGTTTAGGGAGCACCTGCGCTCCTTGGAGAAAAGGCGAGAAGGTGCCAGATTGACTTAATACACACAGTTCCTGGAGATACATCCCACCACCTTGTACAAATAACTCCCAAGAGCCACTGAAAACATCCCTTATATATTCCTCTACCACAACTGCAGATATACAGACAAAATACTGGGCAAAGTACAGGACTTCACCTGTGAACGTGGCTACTCCTGTGGCTGTCCCCAGGTCCCCAGGCCAGGAGGACACTACCCGCAAAGCAGTCCCAGGGCCACACTAGTCTGTGGGCACACACGCTCCTCAAAGACCCTACCTCTTGAGGGTAGACACACCCACAACTGCTAAGCAGCCCACAGATCCTAGGGGGACTGAAGGAAAGGACTGCACACCTCCTCTCCAAACGGCTGCCACACACCAGGGAGGAAGGAGGTGCCTATGCCCACGCTCGAAACTGATGGGGAACCTCTCCCCCACTCCCCAGCCAGACCAAAGTACAACAGAGGCCTCAAAATCCCTCCCTCACCCACTCTCCTAAACCTCACATCACTCCAGGCCTGGCTCAGCCATTCTCGACCTTGTCCCCCCACCTTGCTCATCAAGGCCTCTTGCATCCCGGGTACTGGCAGAACCACCCCTTCAAGTCCTGATTTCATACCCAGTTCCGAGTCCTCACCAGTCCTCTCCAGCCCCCCAGTCTCCCTTCCAAACCCCACGCTTGCGAGGGCTCCGCTGTTCAAAACCAGCCTCCGCTTGCAGTCTCTGACCCGGAAGAGACGACCAGCCATTTTTTTCCCCCTCATCAAAACCGGCGACTCTAGTCACCAACCCTGAGAGGCCTCAGCCACTCTCTCCCTCGCGCTTCATTCACTCTGGAAACACTCGCTTCCTGCCCTCCAGGCGCGTGCAGTCACAGCCTCACAATCACCACCCACCCTCGCACGCGCCGTGGGCTCTTCTCCCGGCGCCCGGCGGTCTCCCGTCCGGACCCTCAGGCGCGGGTCCAGTCGGGGCCTCTCAGGCAGGGCTTCCCGCCCGCGCGCGGACCCTCAGGCTGTGGCCCCGCCCACTCAGGCCAGCCACGCCCCCACCTCCTAGGCCCCGCCCGCCCCGGCCCTCCCCACAGCGCTCGAAGGCCCCGGCTCCCTCACTCTCACTCTCACAGCCCTACCCACCGCCAAGAGGCTGCAAGCCCCACACAGCCTTCAGGGCTCTCTCACAGGGCCGCCCCCAACCACCGTCCCCGCCCACAAGGCTCGGCCCACACAGAGCTCTTCCACCGGCCCTCGCGGGGGCCTCACAGTCGATCACCCACCCGACCCGCACGCCCTCAAGGGCCTGACCTTCATCTCGCTAGTTGGCTCTCACTACACAGTCCTACCCACAGGTCGCCACGGAACCCTCCCTGGGATAGGAGAGGCGCCCCGGATGGGCTCACGAGGCCGCGCCCACACAGGCCACGCCCACACAGGCCACGCCCACACCGGACCTGCCGGCAGGTCACTCCCACCCGGGGCACCCCGCCGCCTGTCCTCCTCCCTGGCTGACCACGTGCGCCCTCTCCTTGAGACAGGCGCCCCTCACAACTCGCGTGCTGGTACACACACCCGCCCTTGTGCCGGAGCCCGCGGACTGCAGGTGCCCCCCACAGGCCTGGACCCCGGGCAACCCTCCCGCCCCTCACTCCCGCGTCCAGGCGCCCAGCGGCGGCTCCCCCGGGCTCACCTTCGCTGCAGAACTTGCCGCCGAAGCCCGTGTGGCTGCAGTCGCAGCCCACCTCGCCGGGGGCCAGCACGGTGCAGAGGCCGCCGTTGGCACAGGGGTTGCGCGCGGGGGCGCACAGGGGGTCCGCGGCGGCGCCGCGCAGGCCCTGGCTGCCCAGCAGCGCGGGCGGCCGCTCGCCCAGCTTCAGGTTGGCCAGGAGGCCGCGGAAGGGCGGCTCGTACTTGACGGTGCTGAGCGTGAGCGCCGAGAGTCGCACGTCGGGGGGTATGCCTCCCACGAACAGGTCGCTGGCCACCTGCATCTCGCGCCGCTTCGAGCGCACCTCGGCGGCGCGGGCCTCGCCGTCCACCGCCAGGGCGGTGCGGCGCGCGTCGCGGGTCAGCAGCACCATGTGCCAGCGGTCGTCGGCCACCGGCGTGTCCAGCTGCAGCGTGGCGGGCTCGGCGCACGAGAGCGTGAAGCGCAACCGCAGGCGCCCGTCCACCAGCAGTAGCTCCAGGAAGTCGCAGTCGCCGCCGTCGTCCAGGTAGAGCAGCAGCGCCCGCGTGGCGTTAGTGCGCAGGCTGAAACTGAGCTCGCCACTGCTCGCCGCGCCGGCCCAGCGCGCGTAACGCGCCCACTGCCCGGGGCCGCCGCCGAACTCCAGGCCCCCCGCACCTGCCGCGAGCATCAGAAGCAGCAGCAGCGGCAGCGATGGCGGCCGCCACCGGTTCCCGGGCGCCATGCCTCCGGCGGCCCCGGCCCCGCCCGGCCCCCGGCCCCGCTCAGGCTTCAGAGCCGCGGGTGCATGGGGCAGGGAGGGGGCCGGGCGACCCCCGCGCCGAGCGGGGCTCCCTCGCCGGCTCACAGTGCCATGGACCCGGCTGCAGGACGAGGTGCGCAGAGGCCCAGATGCCGGCTTCCCCCGGGCGGCGGCAGAGGCGCCCCTCCCCCGTTGCGGACTCCGACGGAAGATGGGGGAGGGAGGCCTGCGGGGAAACGGAGAGGAAAGGGTTACTGAGGAGCTCGGAGGAGGGGAGGGGTCCTTGGTGTCTGGCTCCCCCTTCACATTAGCAAGAGGTCAACTGTTTCCCTTTAGAACTGGAGGAGCCACCTTGACCTGGAGACGGTCTCGCCACCAGCATGGGAATACTCGGGACCCAGCACTTGGGGGTGGGGTGAGGGGAAAAGGAGCGGAGATAACACCCGCTAGGGGCATCATCTAGGGTTTAAGATGAAGACAGGTAGGGAGGTAACATCTTACTCTAACTCCTTAGAGTTCAGGAGGAGCCCAGTCCAGATGCCCTCACCCTCACCTCCTATCAGGACCAGGGCCAGCTCCTGTGGGTGAGGCCTAGAGACTCCTCCCGCTGCTGACCACAGTCCCTTCCTCTTTGAGCTACCCAACCTCTGTGCATGGTCCCACCACCTGCCATGGGCTCTCTCTCATCAGTTCCTGATGCTGGATAATGAAGTTGCTAAATAATTCATTGGGATTAATTAAATGCCAATTCGTCGATGGTATCCCTGGGTAACCTGGCTGGGAAGGAGGCAAGGGAGAGAAGCCAGCCAGGACCCAGACTTCCAGGCCCCAAGCCCTCTCCTTCCATGTAAGGACTCAGGCACCTGATTCTGTGTCTACAATTCCCCCCAAAACCACAATCACCCCCTTTCTGGGCCCCAACACCTTGCTCACCAGCCCGGGTCCTTCCTGAACCTAAATGTCTGTCACCCTCAAGCTCCAGCTCCCAGGCTTCAGCCTGGGACCTAGGCTGATACTTGGGCCTTCATTTCACCCCTGGGTTCCAGCCTCCTACCCATCTAGGGCTGGGGGAGCCACCAGGAGGCAGACAGCCTCATTTGCATAAAATTGCCTTTCTGAAATGATTACCCTTGTAACTGGCTGTCAGAGAGCAATTTATACCCCACAACAGGGAGGGGAATTTGCATCTCGTTAAACTCCGAGTCATAATTATTTATATCCAACAACCCTCCTGAATATTGCATTGATTTTATTTTGGGGAGGGAGGAAGGGAAAGAGGTGGGGTGAAGCCTGAGGAAAAAAACAGAGAAGGGCCAGAGTTTAGGAAGAGAGGGGGAAAGATTGAAGGGGAGGGGGAGCGGAAGAAGAGAAATCACATGAAAGAGAAGAATAATGGATGAGAGAGAAGGCCTGATGGGGAGAAAAAAAGAGCGAGAAGAGAAAATTAAATTCCAAATTCCAACAGCATTTATCAATGCCCTGGATGCTGAGCAGTTTTACAAATGTCATTTTACTTAATCAGTCTGGGAGGTCCCATTATTCCCATTAACCACTAGGGAATCCCACATATTAAAGTCCAGGGACTTGCCCAAGGTTGCACAGCAAGTCAGTGGGGAACTGGGACTTAGATCCATGTGTCTCTGACTCCAGCATGACAAAGGGCAGGGCAGCCACAGGTGTAGTTCAGAGAGGTGTGAGCCAAAAGAAGAGAGAGGTTGGATGGATGCGTTTCCTCCCTCCATGGGATGAAGCTAGGAGTATGAAGAGAAAGAGAAAGCTAAGGCCCCCTAAAAAGCCAGATGAAGGGTGAGCAGAGAGTTGGGGGACAGAATGGTTGGAATGATATGTATGCAGAAAGAAGATGAGGCAGAGATGGCCTCAGGTGGCTGGCAGTAGAGTTTGAGGAGCCACCTCCAAGAGACCCTCAAATCCAGCTCTCAGGTCCTTCCATCTGGCTCCTTCTGACTCCCTCCTCCCCAACCCTACAGACTGCAAGAGGGTCTCAAGAGTCCTGCCTCAGCCCACCTCCAAGGGCTGCCCCTTCCCAGGCAAGAAGGGAGGCGATCCAGGCAGGCAACACCCTCTCTCTCCAAACACTGTCTCTGGTTATATATAGCTTTGCCACTGCCTCTCCTCATTGGGCAATAGAGATAATTAACATGCGCGGGCTAATTAGCCAATCAAATTAAATGCAGCACCTGCTCCCAGCCTGATTGACGCCCTTACCTTCCCCCCAACACACACACACACACACACACACACACACACACACATGCACCCTCACCCCAGCCCAGGGCAGGGGAAAGGGACCCTCGGGCTTGGGGAAGGGAAAGACCAAACTCCCTCTTCAGAAAGAGCAGCCAGAGACCCCTCAGCAGAGGCGCAGCTCCAGACCCCAGAGAATGGCGTCCTCCCGCCCTCCCCAACCTCCCCCCGACCCAGGGTCTCAGTCTGGCCTGGCCTCTCTCCCAGCCCCCACCCCACTTCCGGACACTGATTTGGGGAGGGAATTAATTAGCTATCGATTTCTGCTGGCAGAAGGAATAGGATTTCGAGCTGCTGTCCAGTCTGCCTCGGCCGCGGGGATAAGGGAGGGGATTCGTTCCCCGGCCCCGCCCCCACCCCAGTGCCTGTCTGCTCACATCCCCCACCCTCTGCAGAGCGGCAGAGGGGTCCCGGCTGACAGAGGCTAGGGAAAGGGTCTCCCTATTTCAGGAAGTTAGCGGAGGACAGGAAGTGAAGGATGGCGGAGGAGGCCTCCAGAGGTTGGAAGGCAGCCACCCGGGTCCTAAAAATCAGAGGAATGTTACCTGTTTGGGGGATGGAAGTGGCGGTGGCTGGAGAAGGCAATGGCAACCCACTCCAGTACTCTTGCCTGGAATATCCCATGGGCAGAGGAGCCTGGTAGGCTGCAGTCCATGGGGTCGCTAAGAGTCAGACACTACTGAGTGACTTCACTTTCACTTTCTTGCATTGAAGAAGGAAATGGCAGCCCACTCCAGTGTTCTTGCCTGGAGAATTCCAGGGATGGGGGAGCCTGCTGGACTGCGGTCTGTGGGGTCGCACAGAGTCGGACACGACTGGAGCGACTTAGCAGCAGCAGCAGCAGTGGCGGTGGCAAAGTGGGTAAGANCTTGCATTGAAGAAGGAAATGGCAGCCCACTCCAGTGTTCTTGCCTGGAGAATTCCAGGGATGGGGGAGCCTGCTGGACTGCGGTCTGTGGGGTCGCACAGAGTCGGACACGACTGGAGCGACTTAGCAGCAGCAGCAGCAGTGGCGGTGGCAAAGTGGGTAAGAGTCCAGGGGATGACTCTCCAGGCCTTTGTGTGCCCAGATGTGAAGGGAGAGTGTGGCAATGGAGCGCGTGCTGTGGGCAGGCAGGTGCCTGGCAGCAGCTGTGGGGGCAGATCCCCAGCTTCTGCGGTGCCCCCGGGAGGGGCTAGGGCAGGGGCCGGGCCTGCGGCCCCTCAAGGCTCATTACTCATTCTTCCCACAGCCCGCAGCTCTGCAGCACAGGCCAGCCTGGCTCAGTGCCGGGGCACAGGGGCTGCAGGGCTGGCCGGGGGGAAGCCCCCACCCTCCCTGTGTCCTCTCTCCAGAGAACACTGGGGCAGCTTCAGGCTTGCAAGGCAAAGATAACCCCAAGAGAAGCGGGAGCTAAGGGACACCTGAGTCCTTCCACCCCACCCCGCACTAGAGTACCTGCTGCTCTTCACCACCCCTGCCCCCTCCCTTCAGCCTCCTCCAGTCCAGGACCAGGCTTCTGCCTCCAACCCACCCTTCCTCCCCAGACACAGGGGCTTCCTGCTAACCTAGGATGCTCCGTCCTTCTTCAACTCCTGGCATGCAGCTGTCCTCCCCATGGGCCAGGGCCAGGGCCTTGCACAGCTACATCAAGTAAACAGTCCCTGGAGTTGAGCACGGCCCCTCCCCCACACTCATGCCTTGCAGTGGAAGCCCCCCCGGCACCCTCAGTGTCCAGGTTCTGCTCCCCAAGATCGATGCTTTTCCAGTGCCCACTGCCAGAGCGGAGATACTGGCCGGAGCAGCCTTGGGATATCCTGCTTGCCGAGTGACATCAGTGTAGCATACACCACCAGCCCCTGCTGGCCCAGGGCCACTGCTCCTCCAGGGAATAGACCTCTCCCCTGCCATCCAGNGAAACTGAGGCTCACGGAAGGGCAGAGCTGAGTCCAGGCAGCCTCTCTCTGACCCCACCCCACCGTGGTGGCAGCAGAGAGGAAGGAGCGAGGATGGGCAAGGTGCTAAGCACGCGCCAGATTGTTTGCTGAATGAGCCTCTGAGGGCTGCAGCCCTGCGGGCGTGGAGAGGCCCAGGCCAGGGGCCGCCCAGGAGGAGGAGTGGCCGGGCAGGTGGAGTGGCAGGTGGAGCGGGCTCGCCCTGTCAGGTAGGGGCTGAGAACGAATAGACAGTTTGGCACCATGCCAGGGTAGGGCCCCCATGCGTGAGGATTAGTGCTGGGGGCAGGGGGCCCAGAAATGGGAAGGTTCTGAAGAAGACAGGTGTGGCTGAGCACCGAGTCAGACCTGAAGGGGCTGTAGTCACACGCACAAAAGCCTGGGGCAAAGTGCTTAAGACACAAAAGAGAAGGCAGTGCTTAATGATGGTGGGGGGGACGCTCTGTGAGGAGAGGGTGTGTCTCAGGGAGTGAAGGTCTGTTGGAAGAGTACAGGTGCGTCTGTATGAATCTGAGGTGGTGCCTGGTTGGACGGAGTGGGGGCTGCGTGCATCTGAGGGAGAGAGCTGACAGCATGGCACTGAGGCTCTGGGGGCACGTGGGGGCCCCGAGGGTGTCACAGCAGAGCAGGGCACTCGGGGGAGGTCTCTGAGGCAGGCAGCGAGGTGGCTGTTTCTCTGGGCGGGGAGTGTAGGCGGTGTGCTGCTAGAAGGTGTATTGTGTACGCAGGTGTATGTGCCTGTGTAGGTGTATGTCTGGGTGGGTGTCACCGAGCATACGTATCCATGTCAAGCTGTCTGTGTCACTGGCAAGGGAGGGCAGGAGAGGGTAGCTGGATAGAGACTGGAGGCCTGGAGGGGAAAGAGGTCCCCGCCATCCCCTCTCGAACACAGCCCCCTCCCCTCAGGAACTCAGAGTGTGGACTCAGCCCAGGTTGAGAAGCCAGCAGAGGCCTGGGCTCCTGGAGAGAAATCCCTAGCCACGCTGGGACCGCCCGCCTGACCTCTGCCTGCCGGTGGCCACGATGGATCTGAGAACACCTCTTCTAGCAGGAATGAAGGAACAGCCCCTAGAAAGATCCAGCCCGGCCTCGGATTCCAGCATTCCTGGAGGCAGGAGGAGCTAGGGACCGGAGTGGCCAAAGCCCCAGGAAACAGACAGCCTTACGGTGAAAAGATCAACCGACCTCCCTCCTCTCTTTCCTCCTCTCTCCTCCTTCTCTCTTTCTACTTCTCTGGCAGAAGATAGAGAATGCAAGGCCCAGGAGTCTACCCTGCCCCAAAAGGAACATCTAGACACTGGCAACGTGGACAAGAGGGAGGGGCAGAAATGAATGACCCCACCCCCCAGCACAGAAAAAGCCAGAAGTGTTTGGAAGCCTCGAGGCAGTCAAGAGGACTGGAGACCTGAAACCCACACCCTAAGATGGATTTCATCACTCCCAGTCTGGACAGCTTCCCCCTTCACCTCCAGGAACCAAGAAAGAGTCCCCTCCCAGCCCTTGCTGGTTCAACGAGGCACTGAATTCCTTCATCTAGGACTCAGGTGGGGCTGGAGAGTAGAGACGACAACAGCCCCCCAAAGCCAGTTTTGCCTCCAAGGGCCCATCAAGGCTTCAAGGGCTCACACCCCAGCCCAAAGAACCCAGAGCAGAGAGATGGCTCCTTGACTGGGGAGGAGGCTGGGAGGTGAGGAATGGTCCCCTCCTCTTTGGGGGTGGGGAGCAAGCCCAGGGCCCTGCAGCTTCCTCTCCCTGCAGCACTCTCTGCCCATAACCCTGTCGCCGCCCCCAGCGCCTTCCCACCCGGGCACAGCCCCCTCCTACTGCTTTTCCAGGCTCCCCCTCTCATCATCCCCAACCTTCCCCCGCAAGCTTCCGCTCCTCTCCCTCAGGCCCCCCATCTTTCCCGGCTCTCCACCAGCACATACCCATCTCTGCCTGGAGCACCTTGGCCCCTTCCCCTCTGGTCCCTCCCAATAACCTCCTCTCCTCTTGGCTCCCATCCCCCAGGAAAGCCTGGTCCTCCGTGGTGCCCCCCAGTATGGAGCTCTTGGCCTGGCCCTGTGCTCCCTGCCTTTCCATTTCTCTCCTTTCCCCTCCCCAGCCCTCTCTCCACTCCCCAAGCCCAGTTCCTCGCTGCTTTCTCCCCTGCAGACCCTTCAGAGCACAACAGCTCCCCATTCCCTCTGGACGAGCACTGCTTCCAGCCCTTGGGGCTAGCAGAGGCTGGGAACCCCCGCTTCAGAGCCTCCCTCATAAGCCCTCCGGATGCACCTCCTTCTCGTCCCATTCCTTCTTCAGTGACCATCCCTTCCACCCCCCTCCATTCACCCGAGCTCGGGGCCAGTGCCCCTTCACAGGGATCCTCCTATCCCCAACCCCCCCAGCCGCTTAGCCGCCTCGCTGTCACCCAGCCAGCCCTCTCAGCGCGGCAGCGCCCCCGCCCCCCAATCCATCCTTCCTGCCTCCTCCGCCCCTCCAATCGTTCCCCT
>SJYX01001301.1:376033-386153 GCA_006410675.1 Oreotragus oreotragus
CCCCCCCAAACCTCCATCATGCTGCAGACTCGGGAGGGAAGAGCTGGGTTAGGAGAGGCAGCCAGAGGCTGAGAGCAGGATCAATACGCATTTCCTCTGGAAGTCACTGTCCTTCTGGCTGGCAGCACCAGGCCAGGAGGGTGCAAGCCCAAGGAGTGCAGCCCCACCTGCCCCCTTCCCTCACAGCCAGCACTCGGGGCGGCCCTGTCCCTCTCATGATTCTCTGTAGTGAGCTCCCCATTGCTGGAATTATTCAAGCAATGCCACCTGTCAAGCAAGGGACTTTCAGCTTCAGATTGAAGGCTATGGCTCTATATGACCACTAGGCTCAGTAATTCTACTTTCAAGTCTTAGCCCCCCAAGATTCTGGACTCCTTGAGATTCTAGACCCTCCCCAAACTCCCTGTTCTGAGGTTTCCTGGTTCTAAGGGTCTATCCCCCAGAATTCTAGTCCCCCAAGATTCCAGCACATGAGATTCCCGATCTCCCAAGATTCTCTGACTACAGGGTTTTAGACTCCACAGTTCTAGTCCCTGTGATTTACAGACCCCTATCCCCCACGAGGATTCTAGGCACTGATGGTCCAGGTTAATTACGCGGGCCTTTTTATTCCATCTGGAAAGTACAAATATTCACAAGAGTCTGTACAATCTTAGGGACACCAGTCCTGGCCCTGCCCTCAGCCACATGCTACCCTCATGCCCCTCCCCCCAGCCCCAGCCTGCTGCCTCAGCACCCCAGGCTCCCTGCTCTGGTCCAAGTCTTTTCTCCAAGGCAGGCATGAGTGCTTCATCCAGTTACAGCTGGGAAGAGAAAAGCAGAGGTTGTAAGGAAGAGCCTCCTCGCCCCCCAAAAATGTTTGAGTCTGCCTAGCCTGGGTCATTTGGACAGAGCGCCCACCCCCTCTTCCCCCGCACATTGCCCCAGCCCTGAGTGGGGAGGCTCTGGGCAGGCTACAGGGGGGCTTACCATCAATTACAAGTGGATGTCAAACACGCCGTCCTCCACCGTCTGAACCTCCTCCTCTCGGATCTCTGCAGGGAGGGGGGTTGCAGGACCAACTCCTGGGCCCCTGCGCCCTGAGTAGCCCTTCCCCCTTCATCGAAGGCACCCTGCCCCATCCCAGAAGCAGAACCATCCACTGGAAATCAATTCACTGAATGATTAAACAAACCCAATTTTTGAGGCTCTTTTTCTAAGTTTTCAGTTTGCCACAGCTTTTTTGCAGCCACAGATTTATCGGTGCAGTTTGCTTAAATATCAATTTTGTGTGTGCCTCACATTTTAGACCCCAGCACTGCTGGAAGGCTTGAAGCAAATGGTTTTATCTTTTCTATTTTGGGGAACTTATGCCCTGTGCCTGCCTCTATTTTTGAAGACTCATGCCAATTTTAACGGTTGTGGTCAACTACCTTACCCGCCAGTTTAACATGGTTTGTTCAGAGTGTTCTCAGCAAAATAATCATTTGAGGAACTGTCATTCAGAAAACTGACCTATAACCACCAATGACCAAGAGAGCTGCTGGGAGATTTGGGGGCAATGGACTTTTCTCAGAATAGCCTCCAAAACAGCCAAAAAGGGAAATACAGGCCAATGGCTTAAAAAATTCTTTCTCCAAGCCCATTGTCAATCCCCCTAACAAAATAAGAGTGCAAATGGAATCTTAAAGTCTCTTTCGCTTTTACTCTGTTTTTATTTATGAGTCTCTGTCTTCATCAGCCTCAAAGTATTGAGGGCTCCCTGGTTACCTCCTGGCACCCTTATCTGTCCAGCCCTCCTCTATCACCTCCCCCAAATAAGACAATTACAAACTCTGGAATGGTTTCCACCCTGGAAAAGTTTCCATACTTTGCCACCATGGGCCTGCCTCCCTCTATCCCTCCCTCCACAGGCCAGTACAGAAAGGGACCCCTCTTACCTGGAGGCCGGGAGCCTCGTCTGCCAGGGCGGGGCAGGGAGAAGCTGAAGGCGCGATGGTGGGTGTGTGTGGGTGAGGGAGAGGGTACAGACCCCTCCAGACTCATACTCTGGGCCCGGCGCCGGCACTCAACTGACAGACGATCCTTGCACTGCTTGTGGCAGTTCACACCACAGGCTGGGGAGGCAGACGGGCAGCCCAGCCAGATCCACTGGTCAGACCACCCCTCATCCCATTCTGCAGGCCTGCACTTCTCCCCGGGTCCCTTTGCTCCTAAGCAGCTGCCCTACCAAAACAAGAGCTTCCTTTCCAAACGCTTTCTTCATCCTCCTTGCCAGTCTGCGCCCTCTCCAAAGCTCCCGATTTCTGGGCAGCTGCCTCACCGAAATAAAAACCCTGGGTTTTTTTTGGTTTTTTTTTGGCCACGCCGCAAGGGACGTGAGGTCTTACTTCCCTGATCAGAGATGGAACCTGCGTCCCCTGCAGTGGAAGCAGAGTCTTAACCCCTGGACCACCAGGGAAGTCCCAATCAAACCAAGTTAAAGGCTACCCCCTTCACATCAATCAGCATGCCTCTCTGGCCCTAAGGTACTTTACTCCTTGACAATTGCCCAACCAAAATAAGACTCTCCCTCCAGATAGTAACTCTTTCCCCCAAATCAGCCCAGCAGCCCTGCAACTCCGTCTCACCTCGGCATTTGAGACCCTGCTTGTAGATGCCCAGGATCTGAAATAGAGGGGGGCGTGGTACGGGGAGCAGTTTAGAGGGCATGACTCTTCTTCCTTTCTATGGACAGGAACTGGAATTGACCCTTTCTGGAGCCTTAGGCCCCTCAGGGTTTGGTTCAGACCAGCAAGAGGAGAGGCAGGTGGAATTAAGGTTCTCCTGGAATGAGAAGGCTCCGGCAGGGAGGCGGGGCCAGAAGGGAGGGCGGGGCGGGGATGAGCCCAGGCCGGTGCCATTGCCGGGTGGCTTGGGCGGGGGCTCACCAGGGCCTTGCAGTGGCGGCAGGCGACCGGGCGCAAGGAGTTGCTCTCGTGGAAGCTGTGTACGAAGCCCATGCGGCCGCCCAGCATAGAGCTGGAGCGCAGGAAGTAGGAGACCATCTCCTCCTTGCTGATGCAGCCGTCCCTGTCCGGGGAAGTCGGGGGAGGGCCTCAGCTCCGGCGGGGTAGGGGGCGCTCACTGGGACCACCCACCACTAGCTTAACCCAGCCTACTGGAGAAAGCCCTACCAAATTAAAGGTCATCGTGGGACTCCTGACTTTTTACCTTCCGTGCGGGAAAGAGAAAGAGCGCCAGACTTGAAGTCGGGCAGATGTAGCACCAGCTTCTAACTAGTTGTGTAGTCTTGGACTAGTCACTTGCCCTGGGTTTCCTCCCTGGAAAAATGGAGGTCATAATTCCTGCCTACCCACTTCACAGAGCTGGTGTGTAAACTAAAATTGCTCTGCACTTTCCCGTGGGCTTATCAGCTTCTGTTTCCCAAAGTGAGTTCTATGGAATACCGGTTGGGATTCCTGAGAGTCAGGAGCTCTCTGATGAGTTTTGGGACCAGGTAAGATTGGAAAAAGCTGCACCTGTCTCACTCCTGTGGAATCCTGCCAGACAGGTAATCTGGGGCTTCCCACAGAGCCCTCCTTTCATCTATTCAGGTGTTTTAGGGAAAGAGCGAGCGCTGTGCTCCGGAGATAGAACTCAGTTCTAATTTCGGCTCTATTATCTGTGTGACTTCTTCCCTGTGCCTCGATTTCCTCTTCAATAAATGGGGACGATGATAGTTCCTGCCTCTCAGAGGGATTTGGGTAAGAGCTGAATGAGACAGGCACAAGAAGCACAGATAACAGTGTCTGTAAAGGCTAATAGGTGCCAGGCCCCCGTCAGAGGCGACCTTCATCAGAACCTCCTGCCTATTAGTATTTGGGTGGTCCAGGTGGTCCTTCAAATCAGTGGCACAATGGGACAACTGACCATCTCAAAAATATAAACTTAGGCGCCTATCTCATACTGTGCATGAAAACTACATTCCCGCTAAACTGAAGACAATTAATGTAAACAAATAAAATTCTCAAAGTATCTGAACAGGTCTAAGAGAAGAATTTTGTCATCTGGAGGGGATAATAGCCCTTCTACACATAAAACAAATCCGAGAAGCCATAAAGGAAAAGACTGACATGTTGAGCACACATTTTTTAAAAATTTTATATGGAAAAGGACAACATAAATGACAGACTGCGAAAAAATATTTTGCAAACATATTCAACACCAAGGGTTAATATCCATTAACAGAGAAATCAATGAGAAAGACTCACAAACCCAGTGGAATAATGGACAAAGAACATGAACAGGCAATTAACAGAAGAAATAGACGTGGCCAAAAAACATAGGAAGGTATCCTACCCCCACTAATATTAAAGAAATGCAAATAGAACAAAGACACTATTTGCCAATTAGACTGGCAAAATTATAAAGCTTATTATAGCATCCGCTGTTGGCAAGGAAGTTGAGAAATGGGCTCTTGTTCACTGCTGATGGGGGTGCAAGCTGGCACAACCTTGCCTGAGGTCACTTTGGCAGTCTCTCTCCTAATTTAGAATGTGCATATCTTTTGATCCAATTATCCCACTTCTAGGAATTTCTCCTACAGAAATAGTGGCCCGAGTGCATCAGTACAATGTTCACAGCAGCATAGCCGATATTAATAGCGAAAAACTGGGAACAGTCTACATGTCCATCAGCAGGAGAATGGGGAGGCAGATGATGGCCCCGCCACCCAGTGTAACACTCTGCAGCTGTTCTAAAGAATGAGGTGGTTCTGCCTGAATCGGCCTGGAAAGATGTCCATGATGAGGGTTTAAGTGGAAAACAAAAGTAAAAAATAAAAAAAACAAAGCGTGCGATTCTGTCAAGACAGTGATTTAAAAACGAAAACAAATTAAAAAACCCTGAGAACGCTACTGCCACAAAAACCTAGATGCTAGTTTCACTATATCCAAAATTGTTCTAAATGCACAGGTGAGTTTGCAAGAAATGGAAACTCCCAAGTTCCAGAAACAGCCATCTTCAAACTGAGGCAGTGAGTTGGGGCCTGATGGTACAGCTGCCCCAGGAGCCAAGTGCTGGGTTTTGATGCCTGCCTGGGATCTGCCGGAGGAGGAGTTAAGGCTGAGATGCCTGCATGAAGCTGGGGCCTTGAACATCTCCAAGGGCTGGGCTGTGCTTAGTCGCTCAGTCATGTCTGCCTCTTTGTAACTCCATGGACTATAGCCCAACAGGCTCCTCTATCCATGGGGCTTCTCCAGGCAAGAATACTGGAGTAGGTTGCCATGCCCTCCTCCAGGGGAATCTTCCCAACCCAGGGATAGAACCCAGGTCTCCTGCATTGCAAGCAGATTCTGAATCACCAGGGAAGCCCCTGCAAGGGCTGCACCCACCCTAAAAAGTGTGGCCTGGAAAAAAAAATCCACCCCACCCAGGCAGGTGATAGGGAATTGTTTTCAACTGAGAAAACTGTCTTCAACTATTGTTCTCAACTCTGGGAAGAGAAACAAAGTAACTATAATGCATGCTACTGGTAGAACTAGACTTATACCATAATCCCTCTTGCCTGTGAAACAGACACAAACAAATACATTCTCTTATCAATTTGCACCATGCATGGAAAACATTGGGAAATTACAGGCATTGCCACACCAGTAATGTTGCTAACATAGTTGCTACTGATGACCTCTTATGTGGGAAAGAAGGAAGGGAATTTTCGCTTCTTACCTTACACATTTCATTCACTATAAATCTATTTTACTACCTGGATTTTTTTTTAACCATGGATTTTTATAATATGAAAAAAGGCACAGCTTTTTGAAATCTGGATAACATTAAAAAGTCAACTTGGGATGGACTATAAATTTTGATTGGAATTTTTGTCTGCTCAGCAAAACAGGGGTGCGAACACGGTTTCAGGGGGACACGTATAACCTACTTCAGAGAACCAGCTGTTTGTCCAAATTGTTGGCATGTGAATTGGTGATAACCAAGTGGGTACTGTGAGTTACAGGCCTTTCTTATCCATTCATTAAGACATGCTACCCAGGAGTTCAGCTTGCCCACACTTTTTCTCTGCTGTGAGCCCCACAGATAAAGTGGCATTTATGTAGCAAGAGTCCCCAGGAGGCCACAGTCTTGCAAGATTCAGGTGGAGATGCCCCCTACCCTCCGGCTCATCAGTCTGAATAAGCGAGGTAACCCTGAGCCTCTGCAGCTGGCAGCCTCCCAGAAAAAAAGAGCCCCTCCCCACATGGGTGGCTTCCCCTGCCAAAATCATCTGGTTCAATGGCCTCATCCTTCTCAGGAGGAAGCTAAAACCCAAGGGGAAATGAACCTGCCTTCCCTCTGCCCCTGCCCCCAGGCCTCTCACTGGTTCTGGTCGAGGTCCCCAAAGGCGCTGAGATAAGGAAAATTCCCACGGATGATCTGGAACTCCTCCTGTGAGATGTGGCCGTCCCCATCGACGTCAAAGTTCCGGAACACAGACTGAAGTACACAGAGGGATATGTTGGGGGGGGGCAGGGAGGGCTAAAGGGGCCTTGGCCCCATCCTGCTCACACTCCCAGTCCGAGTTAGGAAGCCTGGGCATCTAAGAGGTGGGCAGCTGTCTCTCTTCCCCACCACCTCCCTTCTCCATACCCCCATCCCACGCCCACCCATCAGCGGCACCCTGTGCCTTCTGTCAACCGAGCATTGGCCCCTGAGCCCGGCACTGGCGGTGGCCCCCAGGGCAGTGCCCTGGTCGAAGCAGCCTTGACTGACCACGATGGACCTGTCCCCCCTGTCCCACAGGCTCCAGAGCTGGTGGTGCTGGAGTCTCACCTCCACCATCTTCTCAATGTGCTCCAACATGATCGCCTGATCCAGCTTGGGTTTGGCAGCCGAGGTCCACTCCTCCAGCACCGGGGGCCGGGGAGGCGGTGTACAGGTGGTGGGGCTGGTTGGCTGAGGAAATGGTCAAAGCTGAGCAAGGGCCAGAGGTGAGGGAGCCCAGGGCCCAGTGGAGGAGGGAGGGAGCAAGCTCTGGGCACAAGGAAGCCTGCCCAACAAGCAGGATGGGTGAGGTGGCCTCTAAGCCTGGGAGGGCCGAGGGGAGGGAGGAAGAGGGTGGGCTAAGTGGGCATGCAGTGGCTCTCGCCCTCACCGAGGACTTGGAGCGCGGCTCCCGCTGCAGGGACAGCTGATAGAGCTCATCCTCTGTCTGATATTGATCCAAAGACACCTGGGGGAAAAAAGACTAATTCAAAGACACCTGGGACGCACCAGTCTGATCACATCCACTTGGCTGTGCTGCTCCCAGGAGCCCAACGCCCAGAACCCAGACCTCCAGGTCTACCTGAGGGTCACAGCCCAGCCCCGAGCCTGGCCCAGAAGCTAGACACGGTTTCAGGACCAAGGCCAGCTTAAAACACACCCCAGCAACCACATGCCAGCCCAGCACACAGCCCAGAACCCAGAGCTTGGCCCCAGACCTTGAAGACAACGTGCTGCTAAGATCTCAGCCAGGAATTCAGGTCACAACCCAGCTGAGAGCTGTGAAATCCCGCCTCCCAACACAGCACCCAACCCAGCAACCAGATTCTAGCTCAGATTTCAATTCCCCAGTCCAGCCCAGAGCCCAGAAACAGGTTCAGACTTCACACCAAACCGTCAAACCTGAGCTCCGACCCAGTGATTAGAACCCAGTCCAGATGTGGACTAGAACCCAACTCTTAGGCCAGAGCTCAAGTGCAAGGCCAAGCCTAGAACTTCAGCGCTCAGGGCCTTGTTTAAGAGCCACCCCTGGGGAATTCCGGTGGTCCAGTGGTTAAGACTCCACATTTTCTCTGCTGAGAGGGCGGGTTCAATCCCTGGGCAAGGAACTAAGATCCCACAAGATGTGTGGGGCAGCCGAAAAGTAAAAGCAAAATGAAAGCCACCCCTCTACCCGGAACCCAGAGTTTAATACCAAACATTGAACGTAACCCACTGCTAGGAACTCAGCCCAGGCCTCAGGCCCAGCCTCAAGCCCTCATGCCAGCCTCAGGGGTCCACAAACCCATCCAGAGCTTGGAACCCCCCTCCAAGGTCACCCCAACCAGGGGGCCCAGGCTGGGCCTCGGCTCCGTGACCGGAAGTGAGAACCCAAGGCCAGGCCCACGGGACCAGGGGCCCGGCCCCTCACCGTCAGCAGGCTCAGCAGGTCAGGGTTGGCCTGCACCGGGGGCCGGAGGCTGGTCACCATGGACAGCTCCTCCAGGATACTGAAGAGCTGCTTCATCTTGGCCCCATTGAGTCGGGTCCGGGCGGGGTCCAGCCAATCCGGCAGCGCCAGCTGCAGGGCCACCAGGTCCTTGAGGTGAACACCCAGGATGGGGAAGCGGAAACCCACGCAGGCTGCCAGCCGGCGCCGGTAGTTGCCATAGTTGCCAGTGGCCGTCACTAGTTCCGTCAGACCTTCCCAGAGCTGGGGGGCAAAGGGCAGAAAGTCACATACACACACACACCACGTCCACATAGCATGTCACAGGCTCAACTCTCCTTTCCCTGCCCAGCCCTGGAGATGTGGGAGAGCCTGAGCAGCCAGAGTCAGGGGTGGGCGAAAGGCCGAAAGCCTCCCTCCTGCCCCCCAAGGCTGACTCCCTTAGCCCCTGGCAATCAGAGTTCACAGGTCATGAGTCCAAAGGGGCACCCACTACCAAATAACACACCTCTCCAGCAGTCCTGGGCACAGATTATCAACATTTAATAGAGGAAACTGAGGCTCACAGAGGCAGAGCACCGTCGGACAAATATTTCCAAGAATGTACTTAGCGGTGTCATTCCTAACAGCCCAAACTGGAAAGATCTCAAGTGTTCAACAGTAGAGGAGATACACAAATCGAGCGGACAAAAATATTATACAGCAATGGAGACGAATGAACAACTGCTGCGCAAAGCAGAAGGTATGAAAGAAGGAAGAAATAACCTACGCAACACGATTTCATTTATAAGAAGCTCACAAGCAGACAACAAAATACCCACATGGTTTTGAGAAGCATACACAGGTGGTAAAGCCATCAAGAAAAGGAAAGTTGGGGATTCCCCAGTGGTCCAGTGGTTATGACTTTGCCCTTCCACTGCAGGGAGCACGAGGTGGGGAACTAAGATCCCACAGGCTCTGCTGTGTCGCCAAAATAAATAAGTAAATATTTTTTAAAAGAAAAGGAGGTCATCATCCTTAGGAAGGTCATGACGTTGGTTACCTCTGATGAGGAGGGAGTTATGCTCTAAGGGCTGGGAGCTTCAGGGGCTGGCAATATTCTACTTCTTGACCTATCTTCTTTCTAGTTTTTTTTTTTAAACTGTGAAGGCTTCCTTGATAGTTGGTAAAGAAAATGCCTACAGTGCAGGAGACCCTGTTTTGGGAAGATCCCTTAGAGAAGGGATAGGTTACCCACTTCAGTATCCTTGGCTTCCCTTGTGGCTCAGCTTTGATCACTGGGTCAGGAAGATCCCCTGGAGAGGGATCTGTACACTTGTTTTATAGACTTGTCCATATGTATGGCACCAGATATGTTTTTTTTTTACAATATAATAGGGACTTCCCAAGTGGTCCAGTGATTAAGACTCTGGGCTTCCACTTCAGGGGGCACAGGATCAATCCTTGGTCAGGGAGGTAAGATCGCACATGCTGCACAGCATGGCCAGTAAAATAAAATAAGCAGGAGAGGAGAAAAGCATGAGCTTTGAAGATCAGCACACCCATGAGCCTCCTCTCTCTGCAGCTTTCATTGTGCGGCCTGGGAAAGGGTTGAACCCCAGCCTCAGTTTCCTCATTTATCAGATGAAGAGGGAGTGACCAGTCCCCAGCTGGGCTGGGAGTTCTCACGAGGCCAGCCCTGGGAAGGCTGACCCCCTGACCCCAGGGTCTCAGGCACCTTGATGGTCTCTGGGCTCACGTGGCTGTGGGTCTCCTTGAGGCGGGAGATGGAGCTGTGGCTCAGGCCCCCAACCACTGCCATCAGCGTATTGAAATTCTGCAGCTGCAGGAGTTCCTGGGGGATAAATGGGGAGAGAGGAGGCAGTGAGTCACCGAGTGGGCCCAGAGTTTGGCCCAGCTTTTCTGGAGATCTGACAGTGGGTTAGGGGAAAGGAGGGACTTGGCCCTACAGGGGTGACTGGGGGAGTTGGGGGG
>SJYX01001301.1:393718-496412 GCA_006410675.1 Oreotragus oreotragus
CCGCGCCGCGGCCGCCCCCTCCCCTCTCCTCCCCGCCCCTGCGCCGGGCTCCGCACCGCCGGCTGCGCCTCCCCCATCGGGGGCTCCCTCTCGCCCCGCACGCGGCGGCCCCTTCGGCAGCTTAACCCCTCCCCTGCCGCGCCGCCCGGGAGGCCAGGGCCGCGGGCGGGGTGGGGGGGGGGGGCTGCGCCACGAGCCGCGCCAAGGGTGGGAGAGCGGAGGTCAGGCCGCGCGGGACGCGGAGGGGGAAACTAAACCAAGGGTCCTCTCTCCCCACCCCAGACACCTCATGCCCCCCGCCCTGCCTGGTGTCGGGCAGAGGAAGCCGGGAGGGGCAGGAAACGGACTGCGGTGGGGAAGGGGCGCCCCGCCCAGACCCCGGCCCGGGTTCCTGTTTTCGAGACAAACCGTTCCCACGGGGCTCACCCGGCCCGGGGCCGGGCGTCTTCCTGCGGGCAGCGGGGGACTGGCAGAGATGGGGGCGTGGGCGCAGCGGGTCGTTGTGATAGCCTGGGGGAGGGGCTAGGACAAGGTGGGAGCATTTGAGAGAGAGGGGTTTGTGGGGAAGAATGAAAACGCGGCGATCGGGAGAAGGGGCCTCGGGGTCTGGGGATGTTGGGGGGAGCTCCCGTTCACACAGGAGGGACTGGGGCTCCGGAAGCCTGGCTCCGCATGGGGCCAGATGAAAAGGGGCGGCTGCAAGCGACGGTGGGTTATTGCAGCCAGAAACCTGGAGCCCGGAGGCCTGGCTCCAGAGAAGCGTATGGGAGGGGTAGCCGCAGGCGGTTGGGGTCCCCACAAGCCGGGCCGAAGGGAGCTGGTAACCATTTCCGGCAGTTCAGGTTCAAACACACTCGCTGTGAAACCACGGGCCCCAAACAAATCTCTGAGACTTGCCCCTCCCTGCTACCGGGCTGGTGAGGCGGGACCTCCCCACAACTCAATCTTGGTAATATGGGACCTAGAAGCAGGCCCTTTCGGGACCCCAAGTGAGGAGGGGCAACGTCGGCGCAGCCTAGACGGCCCCCGCCCGAACACTCCCCTTGCTTTGGACCTAGCGTAGCCACCTGCTTAGAGACCCTTAAACGCCGCAGTGGGGCGGGGCTAAGGGCGGAGTCAAGAAGGCGCCAACCACCCGGGGACTCCGCCTCCTCTTGAGCCCCGCCCCCGACAGCGTGGATCTTCCTTCAGCGGTGCCGGAGGCCTCAGCTTAAGGCCCTGCTCCCGTCCCGGGTGGGCCCCACCCGGGCGGACGCCACGCCCCCGGCCAGCCTCGCGGGCCGCTGACCTAGTATGGACACAGCACTGGGAGGAGAGGCGTGCAGGGTGACGCCTGGAAGCGGGCAGGAGAGTCCCGGGCCCCACCCCCACAGGCCGCCCCCCTTTTGAGGGGATGCACCTGCTGCGACTGGGGCTAAGGCACGGTGATTGCGCAGCTGCTGTGCTGCCCAGAGCTAAAAATATTTCCCAGCAGAGAGGGGAGTAAGGAGGCTCCCCAGGAGAATCAATTTATTGGGGAATGGGTGCGGTTGGTCAAACCCGTAGGCAGGAGGGGCTGGGGAGCCCGAGGACAGTGTGGGAGCAGTGTCCTTCGTCACGCTGAACACTGGGAGCTCGAGGATGATGGGAAATGGGGGTTCCAAGGGGAGGGTTCGAGATCCAACTCCAGTACCCCAGCCTCTGGACGAAGAGCTGGAGCTGGCCCAAGCGACTGCAAACAGACTCGGGCAGGTTTGGGTCTAGTCTAGAGGCTCAGATCTTCTCATCCGGGGCCGGCATGCGCTGGCGGGTCGGCTCCACGCCCCAGATCTCCCTGGCGTACTGGGCAATGGTGCGGTCACTGGAGAACTTGCCAGAGGTAGCTATGTTCCGGATCACCATCCGCGTCCACTCTCTCGGGTTCTAGAGGCCACAAGGAAGCTCTGGGTTTGCTCTGAGGGTGGGATCCCCACCTTCCACCTCATCCCAACCAGGGCCACCAAAGCCCTGCCAACCCCTGGCCCAGGACCTCTCACCTTGTACAGGGCACTGACTCTCTCCTGGCATTTAATGTACTCTTCATAATCCGCAAAGACTTTAAACCTGGAGGGGAATGGAGAAGTGGGAAAGTCTCCTGGGGTCAAGGGCCAAGCCCATCCTGTCCTATTGGATTCCTGAGGACCTAGACAGTGATGCTGCTTCCAAAGGAATGTGGCCGCAATTGCCCTGAAGCCCTGTCCGGCCTCTCCACTGCTCCTGAGCCCTGTTCAGCCCTGCAGCCCCACATGCGCGGGTCCCTGGCCCGCCAGCTCACCGGTCATGGTGCATGAGCATGTTGACAATGTCCTTGAATAGGTCAGGCTGTTTGGGAGAGAAGAAGCCACTGCTCAGCTGGTCAATGATGTGCCGAAGCTCAGGAATCCGGTCATAATACTCCTGGGCATTGTACCTGTGGGGGAAGAGCCATAGTCAGCACCCTGGAAAGGGGTTCCTGGCTCCTCCTCCAGCAAATATCCAGGAAGTTCCAAGCCCCAGGGTGAAAACTCAGGTCCAGCCTGCTACTGTCCTCCCTACAGCTGCCAACTCGCTCCGGAAGTCCCTCCAGTCTTCTTCCCACACACCACCACTGTCTCCCAGAAGGTCTGTTTCCTCCATAAATGGCTTTTCTTCCCCACCATCCTAAGTCCATCCCTGGCCTCACTTTCAGGCTCCAGGAGGAGCCAACAGGTACATCCTGAGGAACATCCTTAAACTCAAACTGTCCAGCCATGTTCATCACTGTCCTGGCACCAACTTTCCTCCCCTAGGGCAGGAACTACTTCCTACCCAACAACTTCCTGGGGTAGCACAACCACTCCCCGAGCCACCCAGGTTCAAATCTCTCCAGACCAGTTTTGTCTCCTTCCTTCCCCTCTTCCAACCAGAAACCATGGCCTCCTCCTCAACAGTGTCCCTAACCCCCACCCCCAACACTGGCCTGCTGTAGGGGACTCCCCCTGCCATCTGGTGCCAGCCCCACACTGGTCCCCCAACTGGACATTCCTCCCTCCAGTCGAGCTTTATCTTGCAACCAAAGGTGTCTGTTTGGAGTCTAGTTCTGAACATGTTGGACTTTGCTCAAAACATTTCACATTTCCCTCCTGTCCAAAAGACCCAGTCTGAACTTTCTAGTCAAGCCCCACAGGAGAAATTCCTCTCAATATTTAGTGCCTGCTCTTGTAAGCTGAGTGTAAACTGGTACCAACTTTCTGGGAAACCATTTGACAATGTGCATCAGGGGCTTTAAGAATGCATACTTTTTTGACTCAGAAATATCCCTTTCTAATAATTATCTTGGGCTTCCCCAGTGACTCAGCAGTTAAGAATCCGTGTGCAGTGAGAGAGACACAGGAGACAAGGGTTTGATCCTTGAGTTGGGAAGATCCCCTGGAGAAGGGCATGGCAACTCACTCCAGTATTCTTGCCTAGAGAATTCCATGGACAGAGGAACCTGGCAGGCTACAGTCTATAGGGTCACAAAGAGTCGGATGTGACTGAAGCGACTTAGCACATAGCAAGCACAATAATTATCTTTAGGAAATAATTAGAGATGTGGACATCAGTGTAAAAGATTGGTCATCAAAGGGACATTTATACTAAAAAACGAGGAAAATCAACCTTCACATCCAACTACATGAAATTAGTTAAATAAGTATGGCATTTCCATAGGATGGAATGCTATACAAACATTTAAAATATTTGAAAGACTATTTAATGACTTAGAAAATGCTTCACCAATGTTAAGATAACAGGATTCAATATTGTACATATATTATTTCCAGCTTTTAAAAACTACACAGGGACTTCCCTGGTGATCCAGTGGTTGACTCCATGCTCCCAGTGCCGGGGGCACTGGTTCTACCCCTGGTCAGGAAACTAAGATCCCACATGCAGCACAGTGCAGCCAAAAAATTAATTAAATTTTTTAAAAACCATATATATACACACACATATAAATATGTGAAGAAAAAGAGAACTGTGGCTTTAAATCTGGGGGATGAGATTATGAAAGACAGTTTTCTTCTCTGTAGCTTTGTATTTTTCCAATTAATGAGCATGGACTGCTTCTATGCTAAGAAAAGAATCATATTTTAAAATAAATGTTAAAAATGTCATGAAGATTGTCTCTGAAGATCTGCATTTCTGACCACAAACCCAGGTATAACTACCATACTCATGTTTCCCTTTTTGCCATGGCTGCCAGGGAGCTGAGAATTTCATTTTACTCTCAATTTCAGAAACGATATTATTTCTGTGGGTTGATATTATTTTCTCTTTCTTTTCCTTCAGCTCTGCGTTACTTCTGTCTCTTCTCATTTCATTGATCTTATTTGTTATGCTACCTCAAAAGTTTTCTAGACTTCTGATGGGCCATGGGCCATAACTAAGGCCTTGTGCAGGGACTTCCCTGGTGGTCCAGAGGTTAAGAGTCCACCCTGCAATGGCAGGGACGTGGGTTTGATCCCTGGTTGGGCAATTAAGATCCCACAAGCCTCGGAGCAACCAAGCCCTTGAAACACAACTAGAGAGTCTAGAAAGTTCATGCGCTGCAACAAGAGATCCCACACGACATGACGCAACCAAGATCCCACATGCTTCAACTAAGACCCAAGGTAGCCAAATCAGTTAAAAACCAAGACCTTGCACATCCCGGACCAGCCTTTCCAGTGGTGCCTCTTGCTCCCAGCTCTACCCTCCAGCAGTCCCACCTTGGTGCCTCCTGCCCATGGACTAACTCGGCAGCCCGTACCCTTTCTGGTCAAGCCTTTCCACGTCCTCTACCCGCATGCCAAAGATGAAGAAGTTCTCCTCTCCAGCCTCTTCTGCCATCTCCACATTGGCCCCGTCCATGGTGCCAATGGTCAGAGCCCCGTTGAGCATGAACTTCATGTTGCCAGTGCCTGAGGCTTCAGTGCCCGCAGTAGAGATCTGCTCGGAGAGGTCAGCAGCCGGGATCACTGCAGGGTAGCAGCAGGGGACACGCTCAGCTCCAGGAAGAGCCCCCATGTCTGCTGGAGGCTCTGAAGTTCATCTGGTCCCAGGCCTGGCCAGATTCAGAGTCCCCTCCCTGCAGCCCTCCAGTCTTCACCAACTGTCTCCTTCTCACTGACCCCTCTCCACCTCTTGTTGATTCTTGAACATCTGGGATCTAACCTGGACTCCTCCCACCCCCCAGCTCCACTGTGTGATTTGAAGGGCACTACTGAGACCCTTCTCCCCTGTAATTTCATCCCATCTTGCTTGACATTCCACCTCTAAGGGAACATCTTCATGATTTGAGTATTGTCCTCTCCAGATTCTTCTTTAAAGTACCAGTACCCCAGGAAGAGGAGATTAATATCTCTTCCAGGGACTGAACTCATCAGAGCTTCCCTAGGGTCCCCACTAGCAGCACCCTACCTTTCTCGGCCAGCGAGACTCGGTAGTTCTCAAGGAAGATCACGCGGAGGCGGTCTCCCACCACCGGGTCATGGTTGACCACATCCCCAATGGCTGTGATGAGTCTGATGATCATCTTGGCCATATGGTACCCAGGGGCAGCCTGTGGGGGCACACTTTGGGGTCAGCTCCACAGCCTGGCCTCCTACCCCCATCCTGCAACCCAACCAAGCCGACCTCAACCTGGATATCAAAGGACCACGGCCATGATCTGGGCTCGGCCTCTCACCTTCCCTCCAATCATCACAGTCCGAGGCACAAAAAACTTATTGGGTTCCTTCTTGATACCTGTGGAGAAACAGAGGGATCCAGTGTGTGGGCCAGGTTTTCCCTCTGGGCTGTAGCACCTGACGGCATCCAGCTAGCCAGGACTGGGCTGGGCAATAATAGGCCTGACTTGGGCTGGCTTGGTGACCTCATATCTGCCATGTCCCCCCTCTCTGAGCCTTGGTTTGCCCATCTGTGAAATGGGGATAATTCCGTGTCCCAAGAGTTGTCCTGAGTCCAAAGGAGATGTTGATGGAGAAGTATGCAGTATGCTGGGAGGTACAGAGGCAGGAACAGGAGCCAGAGGGAAGCCTGCCACTCACGGTTGTACAGTGTGATGACATGGAGGCAGTTGAGGAGCTGGCGTTTATATTCGTGAATCCGCTTCACCTGGATATCGAAGAGCGAGTTGGGGTTGATATGGACTTTGTATTCCTTCTCTAGGTACGCAGAGAACTTTAACTTGTTTTCCTGAAGGCAGGAGAGGGGGAAGAGCTCACCAATAGGCCTCAGCCTCAGGAAATCCTACAGTCTCATTTCCTTCCCAGGAAGGTGAGGATAGAAGGCCCCCTTGCCACCTTCATCCACTCCTGCATCAGGGCAGACATTGCTAAGCAACGTCAGCACCCTTTCAGTGAGGTCAGATGATGCCTTCCCACCATGGACTGATTCCAGGCAACTTCTACCAATGGCCTGAGGTTGCAGGAGAGATGAGCTCCATGGGCCATTCCTGACCCGGACGTCCGGCCCTTCCAGCACCCTCCACTCCGGCCCCAGCACAGGTATCTGTCCCAGGCTGCAGCGCTGCTCCCCACCTGCTTCACTTTGGCCACATCCCGGATAAAGGATTCATCATCCACATAGGACAGCAGTTTGCGCAGCTGATCCAGGTCTGCGATGTATTCCTCTCCGATGCGCTGTAGGGAGATGGCGCTCGGTCAGGCCCGTGGCCCTCCCCTGTCCTCTTTCACGAAGGGGTCCTTTTCCAGGTCAAACAAATGCAGTCCACTGCAGACAGTACCTTCTTCTGCAGCCTCCCAGCTAGGGGGCAGGGCATGTACGCACATCTTTCCTCCCTTCCTGACCTTGAGCTCGGATGGCTGACGCCCATCTGACCCCCACAGACCCTCGTCCTGGCCTTTTTCTCTGACAGGCAGTGACTTCGAGGGCCTGCAATCTCTGCTCCTTTCTGGTCTTACTTAAGATGTGACCTGCTGATAACCCTCCATTAGGCTGTGAACTTCCTCGGGGTGGCCTTCACAGCCAGGGCCTCCATTAGCTCACATAAAAAGATGGTTCCCCTCCTCCAGACACATGCAAGGCTTGAGAACATAGTGTAGAATGGATTTCAGCCCTCAGCTGGGCACCCTACAGTGAAGCACATACGCGACCACACCCGGCTGCGCCTTGCAGTGACTGTGTTGACCACTACTAGCCATACATGACTTCTCACCTCAGCAATGACCTCTGCCAGCCCAGGGTTACACATAACCAACCAGCGCCGAGGGGTGATCCCATTGGTCTTATTCTGGAACTTATGAGGCTCCAGCTCGTAGAAGTCCTTGAAGCTACAGGATAGGGTCGAAGATCATCAATCATCCCTGCGGAATGAGGGTCTTCTCCGTGGGGCCCCTACCCTGATTTCTTGATGAAAGGGTCCTGGAGGTGAAGGGCAGGGGTGGGTGGGGGGGTGCTGTGTGTAAGAGGGGACATCCCAGAACGGGACTGGACTGGATGGCAAGCCTGTGACCCTTCTAAGAGCCGTGCTACCTGTGGAGGGAGCCAGCNTGGGCGGGTGCTGTGTGTAAGAGGGGACATCCCAGAACGGGACTGGACTGGATGGCAAGCCTGTGACCCTTCTAAGAGCCGTGCTACCTGTGGAGGGAGCCAGCAGAGGGCGGCTCTGAGTGGCCAGTGCCAGGCAGTGGGCGGGGCCCAGCGGGAGGGGCGGAGTCTGGGGAGCGGGCCTCACATGGTCTTCTTGAGGATCTCCGAGTGGATGCGAGCCACGCCATTGACTGCATGAGACCCGGCGATGCACAGGTGTGCCATGTTGATGCGCTTCACCGCACCCTCCTCCACCAGCGACATGCGCCGCAGTCGGTCTACATCCCCCGGGAACGCGGCTGCCACCCGCTGTGCCGGGAGAGACCAGAGCTAGGAAGAGGACCCAGAACACCGGTGCCCAGCCCCTACCCCCAGATCTTCGCCCATAGCCTTCCCCAGGCCCTCCACACCCCCACCCTCCACTCCAGGCCTCCTCCACTCACGTTAAGGAAGCGCTGGTTGATCTCATAGATGATCTGGAGGTGCCTTGGCAGCAGGGTCTCTATGAGGTGCACAGGCCAGCGCTCCAGGGCCTCGGGCAGCACCGTGTGGTTGGTGTAGGCACAAGTCTTCACAGTCACTTCCCACGCCTGACGGGTGGGGTGGGGAGGCAGGATCCCCGGGGCTTAAGCCGGATGGCTCTCCACACACACTGTGCAGCCAAGAGCCCCCGCCCTGGCACTGCCAGGCCGGTTCTAGGACACCCACCTCTGGGTCTCACACCCCTGTCTGTTCAGTGGGGGCTCCACCCACATCTATCCCCTCCCCAGAGTGGGAAGGGAACCCTGAGATGGAGAGGGTGAGGCGGGAGTGGGGGAGGGGCCCCGAAGCCCACCTTTTCCCACTCCAGTCGCTCCTGGTCCACCAGAATCCTCATCAGCTCAGGGATGGCCAAGGAGGGGTGGGTGTCATTGAGCTGGATGGCCACCTGGGGGAGGGGTGGTGGAGGACAGTTGGAATCAATCTGGCCCCAAGGCTACGGTCAGTGTCTTTTGCCCCTTCAGTGCACCCCCTGCCCAGGGCCCCTTGTGGTTCTAGGTGGAGGCCCTCAAGGGGGTAGTTGTGGAGCAGGAGGAAGAGGAGAGCGGATTATACTGAGTATCCTCAAGCAGATAACCCTCACACCCACCCCCAGCCTCCACTTCCTCGTCTATTAAATGGGGGTTGCAAGCTCAGGCTGGAGATGAGAGGGAAGGCATCACTCACTGGAGGTGTAGAGACCGACCCTCCCTGTGGCCTGGTACCTTATCTGGGAAGGCATCAAAGTTGGTGCGCACGGGGTCGAGGCAGCCAAACTTGGAGGACTTGAAGCGGCGGATGATGTCCTGGAGCGTGGCAGCCACTACGAAGTACTCCTGCTTCAGCCGCAGTTCCTTCCCCTCAAAGAACTGGGGACAGTGCGAGATGGGGCGGAGTCAATGTGGTGGGCGTGGTCTAACACTGCTGTGGGCGTGGCCAGGAGAGACTCCCACCCATCCCGAGATCCTGAGCCCTGAACTGCTCCACCTCAGGGACCCAAGAGACTTTCTCCCACCAAGAAGCAGCAATGCAGTTGGGTCAGGAGGGAGGGCTACAAGGACCAGGAGTATTGTGAGTGTCTCCAGGGAAGAGCTCCTCCTAAGAGCCACCTTCCACCCCCGTAGTATCCAAGCATCCTCACAGTTAAAGAACTGGGGGAAAGCACAAGACACTCAGGTGCCAGCAAAATGCCCTGGGTGTGACTAGGGCACCAGCAGGTGCCACTCGCCCTCCTGCCCTCTCCCATGCACTCTGGCTTCCTGTCCCCAGCACAGAGGGTAGCATACGTTGTCGTTGGGGTATAGGACCCGTGAGATGTTCTCAGCCAGGTTGCGGTCCAGCACAGCCTGGATGTAGCCACCGACATTGACTAAGGAACGAAAGTGGGAACCGGGTCAGGCTTGGGTCGGGGGGCTTCGCAGTGGGAGGGGGCTGCTGACTCCGGGTGAACTCACAGTCCTTGAGGTTGAAGTCATTGGGGGCTTTGGCAGACCACAGGCGCATGGTATTGACGACATTGTTGCGGTAGCCCGGCACGGGTGTGTCGTAAGGCATGGCCAACACCACCTGTGGGACACCCCTCCTGTTGTTAAGAGGTGGGCATCTCCTGTGTCTAAGAGGCCCTGAGAGCCAGAACTCCGTGCTTTGTCCCTGCGCTCCGCCAGCCAACCCCCAACCCCGGGTTCCAGTCCCAACTCCGGACCACAAGCAACCCCCCCAACCTCTCTGGGCCTCAGCCATAAAGAGAGGACATCCCGGTGCCTCCTCACACCCCCGCCGGCCCTCCTTGCTGGGCTGTTGTGAGGATTCCAGGAGGAGGCAGGGATGAGCTCAGAGACCAAGGTGGGCCTCTGTTGGCGGCCACTCTGCCACGGTGGGGATGTGCTGGCCACCTGGCCTGAGCACAATCTAGAGGACACTCTGGACTCCTGGAAGGACTGGGGGATTGTGGGGCCTGGCTGAGAGGGTCATAGAGGTCAAGTCCATCCAAAGGTTAACCACAGGGCTAATTAGCAGTGACTAATGCTGGCCCCACCTCCCACAATTAGCAAACATCAATGTGCATGCACGCTGAATGCTAAGTTGCTCATTTGTGTCCAGCTTTTTGTGACCTTTATGGACTGTAGCCTGCCAGGCTCCTTTGTCCATGGGATTCTCCAGGCAAGAATACTGGAGTGGGTTGCCATACCCTCCTCCAGGGGATCTTCCCAACGCAGGGATCGAACCCATTCTCCTGCATTACAAGCAGTCTTTACTGCTAAGCCACCAAAGCCCACAAACNTCCATGGGATTCTCCAGGCAAGAATACTGGAGTGGGTTGCCATACCCTCCTCCAGGGGATCTTCCCAACGCAGGGATCGAACCCATTCTCCTGCATTACAAGCAGTCTTTACTGCTAAGCCACCAAAGCCCACAAACATCAATAATTGCTGCAAATAACTGCCAGCTACCACGGGAAAGGGGTGCACCCACATCTCCCTCCTCAGCGTTAAGTAGCCTCTGACTAGAGCAGAGCAAATGCTGCAGCTCAAACAGGGAAGGGACTGGCCCAAGAGCATACAGCTAGGAGGGCAAGCCAGAGCCCTACCAGACCTTAGCGTGGATGACAGTGGAACAAACTCTGGGTTCTGAAAGCCTCGAGGTTGCTGTGCAGCCATCTGGAGGCCGGCGAGCTGCAGCCACAGCAAAAGGACTGGTGGTAGAGCTGGGGTCTGGACCCCTGGTTTAGCGGTAGGCTCCCACCAACCTGCTCTATGACCTTCAACATGCCAGTTGCCCTTCCTCGGCTTTAGTTTTCTCTCCTATCCCCCTTTTTGGGCTGTTGGTTTATTTCCCATCAAGCCCCCAGCTCAAACATGAAGGGGAGCCGAGACTCTGTGATTATTTGGGGCGGCGAGGAGCAGTGGTAGAGTGGGGCTCTCCTCCTCCCAGCTCTTCACGTGGTCTGGCTCCCCGGTGACCCTGTCTCCAGCCTCTCTGGGTTCCAGCTGTGTGACCTCAAGTAGGTCACTTAACTTCTCTGAGCTCAGTGGCCTCCAATATAAAATCGCACTCGGTCCAGTAGCTTCCAGGCTCTTTCTTTGCTTTTCCCTGTTTCCTCCAGAACCTCCACTCCTCCCCTCCGCCTCACTAGCTCTTCCCCCTGCTCCCTGGCTTCCCCTCACCTGTGTGTCTACCCACTTGGCCCCCTGGCTGGTGTGTTCCACTCGGCCATAGAAGTGCACCGGCAGCGTGAACTCAGGGCGGGCCTTCTCCCAGGGGTTGCCGTAGCGAAGCCAGTCATCAGCCTCCTCCATCTGAACCACAGGGGGGTCACGGGAGAAAGGAAGGCAGAGTCAGAGCCAGGCTCACACCACAGCACGTGGTGGGTATAGCAGGAGCCCGCAGCCCTGGTGTGCCCTGTACAGGGAGGGCGTGAATGACCAGCTCTGCGATAGGTGGGCCCCCAGTCTGGTGGAAGATCCAAGGGGGCTTGGTGTGTGTATAAGAGTCTGAGACATTCTACAGCGGTGGACCTCCTGTCCCAGGAGCTGACAGCTGGCTTGGGGCCAGGGGGAAGGGGCAAAGATGCTCTCCACCCAGGCTGCTGGGGCTGCTTCTGGATCTATGTGCAGATGAACAAACAAATAGCCATCCTCATCATAACCACAAGGTCAGGGCCCAAGGTCACTCACCTGCCAACCCCCAGAGATCTTCTGGTTAAAAATCCCAAACTCATAGCGGATCCCATAGCCATAGGCAGCCAGGCCCAGTGTTGCCATTGAGTCCAGAAAGCAGGCTAGGGGTGTGCAGGGAGGTGGATATCAGAGACCCAACATAAAGGAACACTTCTGCCCAGTGCTCTGGCGCCCCGCTCACTTACCTGCCAGCCGGCCCAGGCCCCCGTTGCCCAGCCCTGCGTCCTCCTCGATTTCCTCCAGCTCCTCCATGTCCAGGCCCAGCTAGAGGTGGGAGGGTATAGCAGAAGTCAGGGCCAAGGGCCAGCAGGTCAGTCCCCCAGTCCTGAAGGCGCGCCCACCCCTACACACCTGATAGGTGGCCTCGTCACAGGCGTTCTCCAGCGCCAGGTTCACCATGGTGTTCTGCAGCGTTCGGCCGATGTAGAATTCCAGAGACAGGTAGTAGATCCTCTGTCCGGAGAAACAGATGGGGACAGGGAGAGTTGGGAGGGTCAAGGCCGCCCCCTGACATTCAGCCAGGCCCGGCTGGGCCTGCACCTCTCATACCTCCTGCCCCACTCCTAGGCCCCAGTGGGTTCCAGCCCCACCTCCAGTTTTTCTGCCTTCTCAGGCTTTGGGACCCAGCAGGTAAGATACTGGTCCCAGCATTTCTTCTCACTTTGGACAAATCACTTTTCTTCTCTGAGCCTCAGTTTCTTCATCTGAAAAATGGGGCCATATCCACCTCAGGGGGCTGAGGTGCTTAGGAGAGCTGGGAACCCCTTCCTTCACATGCAGTCCTGCCAAGAGCCCATCAGGAAGTCAGGACACAGGGAAGCACCACCAAGAGCTCCCGAAAAGGGGAGGCCAGGCCCAGAGAGAGAAGTCATTGGCTCAAGGTCACACAATGACTCAGGGCTAGAGTCGGCCATCTCCTTTCCCTGCAGTGCCCAGCTCCCCTTGGCCCTCAAGTCTCAGTCCCAAGAAGGGGGGCGGAGAGACTCCAGTATCCAGGATGATGCTGACAGTGTGGTGCCCGGTCTCCTGGTTTCCTGTGTTCCCCCTGCCCCTCCCCCACCCCTGCCCAGCAGTGTCAGGTTACTGACCTTTACCAGTGACCCCAACAGACACTAGATCTGGCCACCCCAGCTGCGCCCCACCCGGCACACCACACAAGCGTTCAGTAGAACGTCCTTCCACTTAGGATCCAACCCAGGCCACGGGGTCTTCCTGCCCACTCCCAGCAGCCTCTCCATTCTCTGACTGAGCGCTGAGCCTTTGCAACCAGCCTACCTGACCCGAGGCCCCTGACCTGCCCCCCACTCCAGGTTTCTCCCCCGGGTGGTTCCAGCACCCATTGCTCCGGGCACCCCTTTCGTCCAACCTCAGGAACCTGGAGGCACTCTTTCTTTTGTTGCAGAAAGTCCTGAGCCCAGAAAGGGTCTGTCATTCGGCCCAGACCTCCCAGCCGCCAGGCAGGGCCCCCCAGTCCACTGCCCACCGGGGTGCCCCAAGTAGCACCTTGGGGTCCTTCTCGTAGTAGTGCTGCTGTGTGCGGATCCAGCGGCCCACGAGGTGGTCGCGCACGGTGTAGGCCAGCGCGAAGTAGTAGTCTCGCGGGGTGGCCACATTGCGGTCTTTCACAAGGGTGAAGTGCAGGTGCCGGTTGAAATTTTTCTTCAGCTCGGTCACATTCTCCACACCGGCCAGGCCGCGCACGCTGATCTGCTTTCTCTTCTCCTGGTCTGTCAGGGGCCGGGACATGGCTGCGGCAGGGTGGGCCGGACTGACCGTGCAGACGGGCGGCCTGAGTGGTGCCTCCAGCCAGGGAGTGGAGATCCCCAGCCGGCTGGTGCTTTAAAGCCTGGCTCCGGGCAGCTTGCCCCACCCCTTCCCTCAATGGGAGGGTCTTGGCCCGGCTCCTCAGGGAGCTATTTTGGGGTGAGCAGAGGAGAGGAGGGGCAGGGCAAGGCCAGGGCCGGCCTGGCTCCTCCGCAGCCCTGCACTGACCCGCTTCCTCCGGCCTCGTGCGAGGGCTCTGGGCTCTGGTGTCTTCTGTCCCCAGGCCTGCCTTGTGCAGGGTCGGAGTCAGGATGCGGCAGGCAGAGTGCTGGCTTGAGACGCCTGAGATTTGACTGGAGCGGCTGGGCTGTGACTTTGGCTGAGGCTGCCCTGAATTTGGATTATGGATGAAGGATGGGGCCTGACTGTGGGCCCTCAATCAGGGCTTCTTGGAGAGGCCAAGGAGGCTGTCGAGGAGGACAGGTTATCAGGAGGCCCAGCCTCCAGCAGAGCAGCTTGGCTTCAGTTCTCGACTTTCACACAACAGGCTGCACACGGGCGGGATGCTCTCTGGTCAAGCTGCTATGGTGGCCCTGCCCTTTAGTGGGGAGGACATATGCTATGGCTGAAGGCCACCTGCACAGAGCATCAGGGTGCCCCGAACAGAAAAGGTGAAGCTAGCGGAGGACACTGGGCATCAAAAAAGGGGGACTGGGACTCTCGGTTCCAGGACAGGTCGCCTGAGGCAGGGCCACTGCCCCCACCCCATCCCCCACCGAAGTCCAGCTACTCTGAGCTCCCCCTGTTGCTGTCTCTCAAGGAGCTCTGAAGTGACCTTTCAAGAGGGATGGTCAGATTACAGGCCAACTTTGGCTAGGGGCCACCAGCCTGCAGCAGGGGCCCCTGGGAACTGTAGTCCTGTGGCCCACAGGGGTAGGAGAACTGAAGCAGTCCATACACACACACACACACACACACACATACAGGCACAAGACACACAGACACACACACACAATGGTATCAAGTCTCCCCGTGCCGCAGGTGAGTGAAGGCCCTCTCCCATTCATTTCTCCCGCCTAGGGCCACGCAGTTCCTAAAGTTCCTTTAGGATGAACTGGTTTGATCTCCTTGCCGTCCAAGGGACTCTCAAGAATCTTCTCCAACACCACAGTTCAAAAGCAACAGTTCTTCGGTGCTCAGCTTTCTTTATGGTCCAACTCTCACATCCATACATGACCACTGGAAAAACCATAGCTTTGACTAGATGAACCTTTGTTGGCAAAGTAATGTCTCTGCTTTTTAATGTGCTGTTTAGGTTGGTCATACAGAGAAGGCAAAGGCAACTCACTCCAGTACTCTTGCCTGGAAAATCCCATGGACGGAGGAGCCTGGTGGGCTGTCCTCTACGGGGTCGCACAGAGTGGACACGACTGAAGTGACTTAGCAGCAGCAGCAGCGGTTTGGTCATAGATCCTGCTTTGTTCCCGTTTCTTGGCTATGCCAAGTCTTAGTTACGGCATGTTGGGATCTAGTTCTCTGGCCAGGGGTGGAACCTGGGCCCTGGGCCCTGTTTTAGCCACTGGACCACCAGGGAAGTCCCCTGCTTTGTTCTTTGAGCAAAAGGAGCCCAGGGCCTTGTGCTATTTCAAAGGAGGCTGGGCCTCCTAGAGTGGTGGACCCGGGGAAGAGGAGCCTGGGTGTTCTGGTCTGTGGGCCAAGGAAGCACATCAGAGGCCTGGCCAGCTGCAGGATGCTACAGTCTGTTTCAAGGACGGCCCAGCTGTTTCTGAGAACTTTCTGAGCCACAACAGATCCAGCCCTGGAAATACCAGCTTAGTGTGGAGGCCAAACTCCTAGTCTTCCGAAAGCCAAGCCCTGCTCTGCCTCTGCTCCCAGACAGCATCTGGGCTGGTCTTCCTCAGTGTGTGCTTCAAAAAACAAAAGACCAGGAAGAGGATACCAAGACCCACCTACACCAAGGTCGTGTGAATATAGACAACTTTCTCTTTTACATTTTAAAAGTATTCTACACCTTGCATTTCAAAAGAATGCCTGGTGGCTCGGTGAGTAACAGTTCCCATCCTCAGCCTTTCCTCCTGGGCTGTGGCTCAGGGGAGGTTCACCTCCCTACCCCCCACCCGTACCAAGCACCAAGCTCGGGCAGCATCTCGGGCGCCTGGCCTGCCTTCCTCGTGGAGTGCTGAAGAGAGCTCAGAGGCATTTTGGCACCAGTTGCCCGTGTTGTCACCTCATGCCCCAACTGTGGCCACAAACCTTCTTTGCACTGACCCCTAATTTTCCTGCTGCTAAGAAGCTGCTCCCAACAGAGCACACTGCTTTCTTATTCTGCTCCCCAAGTCAACTCAATCCACACCCCTCCCCCTGCTCATCAACTGTGTGAGCACCCTGCACCTGCACTCAAGGAACTGGCTGAACTGGGACACAACCTGTTTCTGGTGGGAAACAAATGTGATACTTTGAGTTGGTTTCTCCAGCTACCTTTCTCCTGGGCTCTTTTGGCCTTTGTTGTCTATGGCACCCACTGGAACTTGCCAGTCTTTTCCAGGGTAATGCCACCCCAGGAGACCCTGCTTTATTTCACATCCTCCATCCCAGCATGATGGAAACCTGAAGACTGAAACTGACCTACTGGCTTCCCCAAGTCCTTCCCCCATTTGGTGTGTGAATAGGTTCATGTATCAGTTCAGTCGCTCAGTCATATCTGACTCTTTGCGACCCCATGGACTGCAGCACGCCAGGCTTCCATCGCCAACTCCTGGAGCTTGCTTGTGTCCATCGAGTCAGTGAGGCCATCCAACCATCTCATCCTCTGTCGTCCCCTTCTCCTCCCGCCTTCAATCTTTCCGCGCATCAGGGTCTTTTGCAATGAGTCAAGTTTCTTCAAATCAGGTGGCCAGAGCATTGGAGCTCCCAGCTTTAGCATCAATCCTTCCAATGACTATTCAGGACTGATTTCCTTTAGGATTGACTGGTTTGATCTCCTTGCATTCAGTCTGAGGGACTTTCAAGAGTCTTCTCCAACACGGCAGTTCAAAAGCATCAATTCTTTGGTACTCAGCTTTTTTATCGTCCAACTCTTGCATCCATATATATTATACATATATAATTTTGCTCATTTATTCAGGCTGTGCTTGGTCTTCGTTGCTGTGCATGCTTTTCTCTAGTTGCAGCAAGCAGGAGCTCCCCTCTACCTGCCGTGTGCAGTCTTCTCACTGAGGTGGCCTCTTTTGTTGTGGAGCTGGGCTCCAGGGGACTTGGGCTCCAGTAGCCTGGGCTCCCAGGCTCTCGAGTGCTGGCCCAGTAGCTGGGGCACACAGGCTTAGTTGCTCCTTGGTTGTGGGATCTTCCCAGATTAGGGATGAAGCCTATGTCTCCTGCATTGGCAGGCAGATTCTTTCAGCACTGAGCCACCAGGGAAGCCTTGATACTTCATTTACTTGTTTGGCCTGTGCCGGGTCTTAGCTGCTGCACACAAGAGCTTTAGTTGCAGTATGTTGGCCCTTATTCCCCTGACCCCTTCACTGGGCACACAGTCTGAAGCCACTGCACCAGCGAAGTTCCTTTTAGAGATTTAAAGAACCCTGAAACACAATTTCCCAGCCCGAACTCTGAACTAACTCTATGTTGTTTATGTCCAATGGTTTCTAAACAGATGCATCAACTAACTCAGAGGTTGTTTATGTCCGACTAGATTTCCAACTAGAAATCCTGTCTCCTTCCTGGGACCAATCTTGGGTTTCTCCAGAGCACTTGGCGGGGTCTCAGTAACAGAGCCCCAACAGTGACCTTTCCCAACGGACATTCCTTCCACCAACCTGGCTCTGAGCGGGCAGGGAAGACACTGCTGCTGCAGCAGAACCAGAACAGGGTCAAGCGGAGGGCTCTGCCCTCCCCCAGGGGCCCAAGGCGGCTGGGAAAGCCCTCTTCACCCCTCTGGTTCCATCACAAAGGCAGGTGCTTGCTGCCTTGGAGAAAGGGCCTGAGACCATGCCCCAGTCAGCCACTTTGTTACTCACCAAAACCTTAACAAAAGCTGACAGCAGGGAGCAGAGCGGGAGCGAGCTCAGGAATGGAGCTGGCCCCAGGGGAGAGAGTCGGAGGAGATAGCTGGGCTACGGTTAAGTCATTTATTGATTTTATTTCTAAAAGCCACATAGCGCCACTTTGCCTCTTCCAGAGCTTCAAAGAGCTAATTAACCGCCCAATGAGCCCACCAGGGAAACCGAGCTTGTGGGGGAAGCAATGAGGTGAAGCCAAGGTCAAAGAGGGTTGCCAGGCCCCAGACCCTGCCCCTGTTCTGTCAGCTAAGGACAAACAAGAAAAGATCTCCCCTTTCTCTTTCAGTCAAGGGACCCTTTAGGGCCTGCTTGGGGAGACCCAGTGAATAGGTCCAGCTTCTCAGGCTCCATTAACTCCTGCAGGCCTACAGCAAAGCAGCCCAAGCAAGCTGGACAGGGCTCAGACACCAAGGGCCTGCTCCAGCTCCAAGCTGCAGAGGAGCCCAGGCCAGCGTTGTCCCCACTGGCCCGGTGCTGTGGGCTGCAGAGCTTGCTGTCCCTCAGCCTGCCCAAAGGAAAGGTGGTGGGGAGCGTGGGGCCCCATGCAGCTCCCTCCAAGAACCGCAGCAAATCAGCAGAAGCTGCTCATCAGGACCTCACTCACTACCCCAGAAGTCCCGAGCTGGGCTTTCCCGGTGCCATAATGGGCCTGTCCATTAGCCCAGACACAAGAGAACAAAACAGCCTCAGACCCTCTATGAAGTGTTTACAAAGCCTAAGGTGGGGCCCCTTCTCCTGCCCCCACCTCTCCCCAAAGCCTGCCATGGTGGCAGGCTGCGAGTCACCAGCAGAGAGAGAAAAGGCCACTTGGCGGTTTTAATTTTAGCAGCTTGGAGCCTGACAGGCAGGATTAGTTGGCTTGACCTTTCGTGCTGAGGCCTCCCCAGGCCCAGGGCCTCAGTCAGGTGGCAGCTTCCAGGCACGAATCACAACTGGAGCTCATCGAATGTGGGGGTCCGAGCCCCAGGGAAAGGCCTTCTAAAGGACAAAGACCAGGAAGGGGGAACCTGGTCTTCAGCCATTTATCAGTAAACTAGCAGTAGGCGGGGCCACCCACACACCAGCTTCCCCAGCAGACCCACACGGGGAGGGAGAATGGGAACCAAGGGCAGGGGGGCGGACTTCCTTAACGGAGGTTCCAGAGGCTCCCCTGTGAAAGGGACAGTGGGGCCAGGTGCTGAACACAGCTTCAGTAACTTGGTGGTGGCACCGACAGTGGCAGAAGTTAAGAGAAAAGAAAAACAACAGACCAGAAAACCACACTGCTCTTTTATTCAACAGAACACCCCCCTTTAACGCAGTGTTGCATCATACACCAAAAAGCCCAGAGAAACGTCTGCTGATAAACCAGTGAAGAGAACGCGCGTCATACATCATTGTCAACATAATCACTCCATGAAGAGGGGTGGAAAGGAAGGAAGCAGAACGAAGAAAACAAGGGGCTCAAACCTCTCAACACTGCAGAACATTCAGACGTTTGGGATTAAAATAAATTTTAAAAGGTAAGCCTTCCAGGAAGGAGAGGAACAAGTGGAATCTGAGGCAGCTCAGGGAGCGCTGAAAGGGCTCTGTAGGCTGCAGACAAGTACCAGGCAGCTTACGTGGCTCCACCTACCGTGGGCAGGGGGGCCAGGATGGTTATGGACCCTGAACCTGGGGACTAACCTACTACCCCACAAGGGTGGCAGAGACAAAACCCCACTCTTAAAATTAAGGGGGAAAAAAGTATCTCAGCTTGAAAAAAAATATGGCAGTTTGAAAAGCTTGGAACAAAGAAAACACCCACCCCACCCCGCCACACTGATGGCCCAAATCCTTTGCCTAAAAACCACTTGCTCCTCTCTCCTTAAAGAACCAGGAATGAGAAAAGGGAAAGGAATCTAATTGCAGCAGCAGACCGGGGAGAGCATCTCCTTGGACGGAGTCTGAAGAAAGGAAGAGATAAGGAAATAACAAAGAAAAAAGAAAAAAATTAATAAAAATGTCACAATATGGAGCCAGCGTGTTCCGATTCCGTCCATAAAAATAACTCAGGCTGCTTTGCCGAACCATCCTGTCCACCAGGGGCGCTGCTGAGGCTGTCTGCCTGGAAGGGTCACCAATGGGCGCGGAAAGTCCTCACTCTCATGGCTCGGGCCATCGCCGCCGCGGGGAGGGATCCTGGCGGCCCAGTGTGGGGAGAGGCAAAGGGATTTGGGTGAGGAGAGAAAGAAGACAAAGAAGACACTCGATGCTACGGGGCGCCAGGAGAGCCCAAGCTGGCGCCCCGTTACCACCTGCCCATTCCCAAGCGAGTCCTCAGTCGCTTGGCCCAGCCCGGTGCGTGCACACACACACATGCGTGCACACACACACATGCGTGCACACAATCACATGCGTGCGTCCCAATGTCTGGCTCCATATGGTGAGGTTCGGCGTGTGTTTAAACGAGACCAATTCTCTCTATATATAATATATATTTTCTTAAAAAACCAAGTCTAGTTCTGTGGTGGAGGCGGTGGGGGAGCTGGAGGCATCCCAAAGGGTGGCATGCCCGCCACCCCCATGCCCATCATGGTGACAAAGTTAGAAGGGTCCATGGGAGGCGGAGGAGGGGGGGGCGGGGCATACATCATGCCGGCGGAACCAGGCGGCGGAGGCGGCGGAGGGGGAGGGGCCCCGGGCGGCAGAGGCGGCTGGACCCCTGGGGGCAGGGGCACCATAGTGGGGTTGCCTTGCATCTGAGGGGCTCCTGGAGAAGCTGCGGCAGCCGCCTGCTGCTGTTGCCATGGCGGGATGGACCCTGTGCCAGCGCTCGTGGTGGTAGTCGTCGTATCTGGGGTGGTAAAGAAGCCCAAGGTCACACGCGCGGGGGCACACCGCGGCTCTCTGCGGCTGCTGCCTTGGGATGGGGGGGCGAGGGATGCCTGCTCCTTGCTTGGCATGCGGTACGGTGGCTGTCTCTTATACACATCTAGATGTGTATAAGAGACAGGAGGCACTCTTTCTTTTGTTGCAGAAAGTCCTGAGCCCAGAAAGGGTCTGTCATTCGGCCCAGACCTCCCAGCCGCCAGGCAGGGCCCCCCAGTCCACTGCCCACCGGGGTGCCCCAAGTAGCACCTTGGGGTCCTTCTCGTAGTAGTGCTGCTGTGTGCGGATCCAGCGGCCCACGAGGTGGTCGCGCACGGTGTAGGCCAGCGCGAAGTAGTAGTCTCGCGGGGTGGCCACATTGCGGTCTTTCACAAGGGTGAAGTGCAGGTGCCGGTTGAAATTTTTCTTCAGCTCGGTCACATTCTCCACACCGGCCAGGCCGCGCACGCTGATCTGCTTTCTCTTCTCCTGGTCTGTCAGGGGCCGGGACATGGCTGCGGCAGGGTGGGCCGGACTGACCGTGCAGACGGGCGGCCTGAGTGGTGCCTCCAGCCAGGGAGTGGAGATCCCCAGCCGGCTGGTGCTTTAAAGCCTGGCTCCGGGCAGCTTGCCCCACCCCTTCCCTCAATGGGAGGGTCTTGGCCCGGCTCCTCAGGGAGCTATTTTGGGGTGAGCAGAGGAGAGGAGGGGCAGGGCAAGGCCAGGGCCGGCCTGGCTCCTCCGCAGCCCTGCACTGACCCGCTTCCTCCGGCCTCGTGCGAGGGCTCTGGGCTCTGGTGTCTTCTGTCCCCAGGCCTGCCTTGTGCAGGGTCGGAGTCAGGATGCGGCAGGCAGAGTGCTGGCTTGAGACGCCTGAGACTGGAGCGGCTGGGCTGTGACTTTGGCTGAGGCTGCCCTGAATTTGGATTATGGATGAAGGATGGGGCCTGACTGTGGGCCCTCAATCAGGGCTTCTTGGAGAGGCCAAGGAGGCTGTCGAGGAGGACAGGTTATCAGGAGGCCCAGCCTCCAGCAGAGCAGCTTGGCTTCAGTTCTCGACTTTCACACAACAGGCTGCACACGGGCGGGATGCTCTCTGGTCAAGCTGCTATGGTGGCCCTGCCCTTTAGTGGGGAGGACATATGCTATGGCTGAAGGCCACCTGCACAGAGCATCAGGGTGCCCCGAACAGAAAAGGTGAAGCTAGCGGAGGACACTGGGCATCAAAAAAGGGGGACTGGGACTCTCGGTTCCAGGACAGGTCGCCTGAGGCAGGGCCACTGCCCCCACCCCATCCCCCACCGAAGTCCAGCTACTCTGAGCTCCCCCTGTTGCTGTCTCTCAAGGAGCTCTGAAGTGACCTTTCAAGAGGGATGGTCAGATTACAGGCCAACTTTGGCTAGGGGCCACCAGCCTGCAGCAGGGGCCCCTGGGAACTGTAGTCCTGTGGCCCACAGGGGTAGGAGAACTGAAGCAGTCCATACACACACACACACACACACACACATACAGGCACAAGACACACAGACACACACACACAATGGTATCAAGTCTCCCCGTGCCGCAGGTGAGTGAAGGCCCTCTCCCATTCATTTCTCCCGCCTAGGGCCACGCAGTTCCTAAAGTTCCTTTAGGATGAACTGGTTTGATCTCCTTGCCGTCCAAGGGACTCTCAAGAATCTTCTCCAACACCACAGTTCAAAAGCAACAGTTCTTCGGTGCTCAGCTTTCTTTATGGTCCAACTCTCACATCCATACATGACCACTGGAAAAACCATAGCTTTGACTAGATGAACCTTTGTTGGCAAAGTAATGTCTCTGCTTTTTAATGTGCTGTTTAGGTTGGTCATACAGAGAAGGCAAAGGCAACTCACTCCAGTACTCTTGCCTGGAAAATCCCATGGACGGAGGAGCCTGGTGGGCTGTCCTCTACGGGGTCGCACAGAGTGGACACGACTGAAGTGACTTAGCAGCAGCAGCAGCGGTTTGGTCATAGATCCTGCTTTGTTCCCGTTTCTTGGCTATGCCAAGTCTTAGTTACGGCATGTTGGGATCTAGTTCTCTGGCCAGGGGTGGAACCTGGGCCCTGGGCCCTGTTTTAGCCACTGGACCACCAGGGAAGTCCCCTGCTTTGTTCTTTGAGCAAAAGGAGCCCAGGGCCTTGTGCTATTTCAAAGGAGGCTGGGCCTCCTAGAGTGGTGGACCCGGGGAAGAGGAGCCTGGGTGTTCTGGTCTGCGGGCCAAGGAAGCACATCAGAGGCCTGGCCAGCTGCAGGATGCTACAGTCTGTTTCAAGGACGGCCCAGCTGTTTCTGAGAACTTTCTGAGCCACAACAGATCCAGCCCTGGAAATACCAGCTTAGTGTGGAGGCCAAACTCCTAGTCTTCCGAAAGCCAAGCCCTGCTCTGCCTCTGCTCCCAGACAGCATCTGGGCTGGTCTTCCTCAGTGTGTGCTTCAAAAAACAAAAGACCAGGAAGAGGATACCAAGACCCACCTACACCAAGGTCGTGTGAATATAGACAACTTTCTCTTTTACATTTTAAAAGTATTCTACACCTTGCATTTCAAAAGAATGCCTGGTGGCTCGGTGAGTAACAGTTCCCATCCTCAGCCTTTCCTCCTGGGCTGTGGCTCAGGGGAGGTTCACCTCCCTACCCCCCACCCGTACCAAGCACCAAGCTCGGGCAGCATCTCGGGCGCCTGGCCTGCCTTCCTCGTGGAGTGCTGAAGAGAGCTCAGAGGCATTTTGGCACCAGTTGCCCGTGTTGTCACCTCATGCCCCAACTGTGGCCACAAACCTTCTTTGCACTGACCCCTAATTTTCCTGCTGCTAAGAAGCTGCTCCCAACAGAGCACACTGCTTTCTTATTCTGCTCCCCAAGTCAACTCAATCCACACCCCTCCCCCTGCTCATCAACTGTGTGAGCACCCTGCACCTGCACTCAAGGAACTGGCTGAACTGGGACACAACCTGTTTCTGGTGGGAAACAAATGTGATACTTTGAGTTGGTTTCTCCAGCTACCTTTCTCCTGGGCTCTTTTGGCCTTTGTTGTCTATGGCACCCACTGGAACTTGCCAGTCTTTTCCAGGGTAATGCCACCCCAGGAGACCCTGCTTTATTTCACATCCTCCATCCCAGCATGATGGAAACCTGAAGACTGAAACTGACCTACTGGCTTCCCCAAGTCCTTCCCCCATTTGGTGTGTGAATAGGTTCATGTATCAGTTCAGTCGCTCAGTCATATCTGACTCTTTGCGACCCCATGGACTGCAGCACGCCAGGCTTCCATCGCCAACTCCTGGAGCTTGCTTGTGTCCATCGAGTCAGTGAGGCCATCCAACCATCTCATCCTCTGTCGTCCCCTTCTCCTCCCGCCTTCAATCTTTCCGCGCANTGACCTGGAGACCAAGCCTCAGCGAGAGACTCAGCACTGACACTCAACCCCTCTGAGACCTGCTCCCAGCCATGTAAAGCCCTGCTTACCCCAAAGCCCCAAGGTTTCTGGTCTGACACTTACTTACCCATTGGAGGAGGGCCATGGTGCCCAGGCGGGTGGGGGCCCTGGTTCATCGGTGGTGGTGGCGGCTGCATCCAGGGGGGCGGGGGTCCATTAGGGTTGTGCTGCATGGGATGTCCACCATGCCCACCTGTGAGGCTGGGCAGCGGGTGTGGGAAACTGTGGGGGCCACCTCCGGGCCCACCAGGGCCACCTCCATGCATGCCATGGTAGGGCCGACTCTCTGACGGGCCGGAATTCATCCAGGGTGGGCGGCTCTGGGTAGTGGACATGAGAGACTACGTGAGAGCATTCCCGCCAGTGTCCCTGCCTGCTCCCTTTGGCGGCAACATTGTTCTTTCGGCTGTGCCACAGGACCAGGACGCGAGGCCAAGACCTCCCCAAACTGAGAGGTCCCCGAACATTCCTGACGGCCCGAAAGAACAATGTTGCCAGCCATGTTCACCTGTCCTACCCCAAGCGCCTGGCCACATACTCCCATCTCTCGGGAAGAGAAGAGGGGGCCAGGCTGTGAGAACCACCCCCTGAAACTCACCGGCGGAGGTGGGTTGTTGGCAGGAGCAGCAGGCCGAGGTGCACTGGCCAGTGGTGTGGTGGCAGGCCCAGAGGTGGAGCCCACAGATGCAGGCACAGGTGCCTCTCCCAGTTCAGCCATGAGGGACAAGTATTCTTTATCCATCCGCGCTTTATCCTGAGCTGACTGGGGGTCACCAGGCCTAAAGGTGGGTTAGGGACACAGAGAAAAGGGGTGGGGAAGACTCATTAAGATGGAAACCTTTACTCTGAAGAATTTACACAAAGGAAGTCCAGAGGAATTCAGTCACCCTTTCTAACACCCATTCCTTGAAACAGTCCCATCAGCTCTTCAGCTCTGTGCCCAGCTCTGCATCTGGGAAAAGCACATGGACCTCTACCACAGCAGAGACCCTTGGGCAAGAACAGAGGAGAAATGAAGCCAGGAAAAGTCCAGGTTTTCCTAAAACAGCTAGTTTCATCAATTTCTAAATTGCAGGTATGAGGAAAGGAAAATCTATGCAAGACCAGAGCAGCTGCCAACACTTGCTTAACAAGGCTTTTTATATTTATCACTTGAAGTAGAAAAACATTGCTATCAAATGCTGAATTGCAACTGGTCAAAACTACAAGCTGTCTTGCAATACCAACCATAAGCAACAAACAGCAGTTAGCAATGAGCCACAGTGAAAACACCTATACCTAGAAGGGAAGTTTTCAGGTTCCCTGGGCTCAAGATAATAAAGTTGGGATATTTGCCATCAACTGTTTTCCTGGGCTTTGCATCACACTGTTAATAGACCAATCTCACTGAAGGGAAGCTCCTGGGTCTGCAGGTTAACACGAGCTGTCCTATACACCAGAGGCTACCAGGAAACCCTCACCTTTGGAACTTGCAATCGGAAGCAATGTGGCCAGCCCCTCCACACTTGGTACACACTGTGGTATTGGTAATGCTGCGGGTCTCAGAGCTCTGCCAGGGTCTTAAGATCCTGTTGAAAGAAAAAGGTCACCTCAAGGGCTGTGGCCAATCACCGTTCTTCCGCAGGTTCTGGGTTTTGTGCATGTCCCTCTAAACCAATCATACATACCTGTTATCATCTTCCCGAAGGGTCCCATTCAGGCGAGCCAACTCTCGAAGCTGCATCTTCCGTAGGTCGTTCTGGTCCTCAGGGGTCTCGATACCCTGCTTCAGAATGTTTCTTATCTGGCAGAAACGCAACGGGCACAGTTATGTCAGTCCTAGGACTGCCGCCCAGATTTCTGGTTGGAGGCTTCCTTCCCAATTCCCTCACCTGTTCTACTGCTTTCTTCACGTTCTCCATGGTATTGGCAGTGACCAGGGCGTGAAGCGGCTCATCTTCTCCTGGCAGCATCTGGCCATCTTTGCGCCCAACTTTTCCTTCTTTCACAGAACCTTTCCCCCGGATCATGATCTTGGCATTACACTCCTTCTCGATGTTCTTCAAGGTGTTCCCTCTATCAGAGGCAGAAAAGATGGCTTTACTACCCAACATGGAAATTGAGAGTGGCTCACTGGGCAGTGATAGGAAACCGTGAGTGTACAGAATGGGATTTTCCCACCAACAGCTCCACGATCTTTAAGTTAAGGTCACAGACAGCAATCCTCAAGATCTGACTTCTCTGCAGTGAAATGGAAAATTTTCTCACCGAAAGGCACTCACTCAGCCAAAGTGAACATCCTACCAAAAGCAGGAAGATGGTACCAAGAAAGGCACAAAACACATACATCTCCCAGGTCTTTGCATGCGTGCTCAGTTACTAAGTCGCGTCTGACTCTTTTGTGACCCCCATGGACTATAGCCCATCAGGCTCCTCTGTCCATGGGATTTCCCAAGCAAGCATACTGGAGTGCATTGCCATTTCCTCCTTCAGGGGATCTTCCCAACCCAGGGATTGAACCATGTCTGTTGCATTAGCAGGCAGATTCTTTAACACCAAGCCACCCAGGGAGCTCCTCTCAGGTCCTTGGGAATTCTGTATTCCATAGAACAGCAGGTACTCACCTTGGCCCAATCAGCAGCCCCACAAAATTGATTTCTGGATACTCATCTTGTGGGATCATGACTTTATCGCTCACACGTGTTGCTGGAGGTCTAAGAAAGAAAGACTCATAGACTCTGCACACTTCTGATGTGACACAGATAATCAACAGCTCTTCTAGAACTAACATTCTATACCACATGTTGTTATGGGTGACAGAGGTAAGGAGTGAGACGTTAGTATCCACAATGCTCTAGCACACCACATCTAATCCACTGGGGTCTTTATCCAGGACCACCCAGTCCCCTGGCTTACTTGTAATCTGCAGGAGGCTTGAAATCAGGGTTGAGGGCAACCATTTCCGTGATGAGATTATGCCGTTCCTCCTCAAGTTTCTTGCGGGTGCGGAACTCGCGAGTGTTAAGCCTCTTCCCCTCACTATTGTAGATGGGCTCAGGGGAAGGGGACCTGTGGGAAACAGACCACCGTCACCCCTCTGCCTTCACTTTACTCTCATTCCCACACGGGCTAAAAGTAAGTCTTCCCCAGCCCCTCTGCCTCTCAAGACCCTAACACAACACTCTTCGGAGGAACCGACCATAACGTGTGCTATTCAAAATTGTGTGGAATAGGGAGGTGGAAACTTGCTTAGCATCAGGGGGACTGGGTTGTGTGTGAGAAAGGAAAAAAGTGGTTTTGTTCTAAAAGTGATGAGAGGAAAAAAAGTCTGTCCTTCTAAGGGAAAATCTCTAGACTGTAAATGGCAAGGACTGTATCATCCTCTGGAGTCTTCTTGCCAAATATGAATTTTCTTGTTTGGGAAAAAAAAAAAACATATTACAACTTTATGAACCACGGAAACCCCAAGTTTAGGTAAAACATTAAATGACTCTTGCAGAGCTCATGCCATAACAGGAAGAGAGGCTGTACCCCTACCACATAGTTAAGTATGAGCTCTTTAACCCAATACAACTGGGACTCAAGGCTACTGCAGCTACTTGGCCCCCACAATGGAGAGAGATGGTTCAAGGCTTCGTCTCTGCTTTTCCTTCAATGGCCTGGCTGGCTGTGTCCAAGGCCCAGGAGTCAACCTGTTTTCTGGCTGTTCGAGGTTAGGGAGTCTGGGTAGAGAAAACCGTTAAATTGCTAAAGCAGCTTCTCTGAGAGGCTGCAAATGCAGATTTGGTCAAATATTTGTCTAGGGTCTGAACCTGCAAACAGCAAGGGGAAAACCTATGATTCTCCACCAGAGTTTACAAGTCCAGAAAGCAGATTTTCTCTCTCTTTTTTTTAAAGGAGTAAAATGCTGTTGCTACAAGTAAAAAATAGCAATGATAAAATGATCAGTTTACCACAGCTGGATTTTGCGGTAATAAAAAAAAAAGAGAAGTTACACTCCTAGAATTCTGAGTTAAGATTACAAAAAGGACCATAGCTTGATATTCTGAATGAAAATTTAGTAGCAGCTGCAAGAAGGGAAGAGACCATGTGGATCAGGTTATTTTAAAAACATCCTGAAAGTAGTCAAGATTCCTATACCCTTTGTTTAGTTGAGAGAACCTTGCCTAGTTGGAGAGCAAGGACTGAACTCGGCTGCTCCCACTGTCTTCAGCCTAAAGGGAACCATGTCATACCACGTTACACACACGATGGAATAAAAGGTCAGGTTTGTTCATGGCTAATGACGGCTAAATGACACCTCCGTTTCTAGCATCTGTATAAACTGTTAGCACAATCCAGTAATAGTGAACAAAGACAAACATACCCCAGCTCATTAGACTACCATCTTATACATTTAAATCTACAGAAGATTTTAAAACATTTTTAACTGTGCAACTTAAGCAACATCAAAATGGCATTAAGTGGCTTCATACTGAGAATACAACTTCTTAAGAAATAACTTTAAGTGAGAAACTCATGCATTTCCCTCCAACCTGGGCTCTTTCAAAGCAAAACCATCAGGCATTAATTAGGGCCTCTTTCAAACTGAATTCAAGTGAGAAAAAAAAAAAAAAAACTCTCCTCTGATTTTATTTCTAACATGCTTGACATTTCTAATTCCCGCCTCATTCATAGCTGTCTAGAATTAAGCACTTCTGGCTAATCACCAAAAGAAGCTTTACCAGTACCAAATTGGTCATTTAAAGGCCCCACAACAGTGTAACCTCTTTCCAAATTGTGGAAGTGAAAAGCAAAAACCAATATTCTAGAGGTAAGATTGGCCCAACTTCTTCACTTTAAGAATAGTATTAGAGGTCATCTAATTTCTAATCCAAATTCTCCAGGAAACAAAGGTTTGTTAAAAATTCAACTTTTTGAGGAACTGCCTGGTAACCTGTGGACATATTAAAGGAAAAAAGGCCAAAAAGGCACTAAACAGTTGTGGTCTATAATCTATAAAGCAAATCTAAAAAAAAAAAAAAAAGTCAAAATATAAAACATAACCACCCTCCAACCAAAGTTTACAGGTGAAAAAATAAAAATTTAACTCAAACGAAAAGCACCAATATATGTTACTTTGCTTCCTGACACAGGACATCAGAAAGGTGTTTATTCAAGTGAGTGGCTTCAAAAACCATTACATCATCTTCCTTATTTAACAAGTTATTAAAATGGGTAGCAAGCCAAAAACACTACTTTTTAAAGCAAAGTGTTTTCAACTATGCTGCATGCACTAAGAGAAACTTCACTGAGGAGGCACATTGCCTTTCTATTAAATGGACCAGATTTTAGCTGTTCAAATATTGGCCTGCCAATAAAATTCTTGTTAAAAAAGTCATTTCTCTCAAACTTTGTAGACTTTTTAGAGGTGAGAAATTACAAACTGGAATGACATGACCACAGCTGTTTGAGGACCACACTCCCTTTAAAAAAAAAAAAAAGTAATTGGTTGGTTGCTTGCCTTCCCAAAACAGGTGAAAATATTCTGGCCCCTCCCAACACCCCAGGCAATGGCCAAGGCTGAAAATCAACTGGCAGCGATGAAGAAGTTGGTTAGACTCTTGTCTATTTCAAAACCATGAGCAGGAGACTGCAGCATAAGCTGACCAGACTGAGTTTCTGGCCTGCTCAAATTCAGTAAGGCTCAAAAATATTCTTATTCCCTACATTGTGTAGTACCTGTGAGGAACATGCTACACCTGGGCTTTCAGCCAAAGGAGGGACTGAAATTGCTGGTTAATGGGCCGCCTCACTGTCCCTACTAGTGGGTAAATCAGGTTAAAATCTACATGCTTTTCAATTGAAAACCAGTTGTCCATTTTCCTGTAACTTTTGATTCTACTAGTAATTAAATTTGCTAACTGATGACTGACCATATATACTACTAATTTACACTCTAGTTCCCAGAATGGTCACAGTACCAGTCTTCTTACTAGGATTTTATTGAACTGACACAATATGTTGCCACCAGTAAAACGTATTGAGAAAAAGGTAAAAGCGTTACTGTCAGCTGGTTAAAACTGTTTCCCAACCTGTCCTCAGGGTTAGGGGGGATGCCCAGGTCTCCTGTGCGCAGTTTACGAGTCAGGTCTTCTATCTGCAGTTGCACTGGAAGAAACCAGGTTAGGAAAGAAAAAAAAGGATGGAAAAAAGACAATGTTACCAAAAAACATCTCAAATCTCAACAACAAGCATGAAGAACTCGGAGACTTTGAAAGGGACGACTGATCAGTGAACACATTGAGGCAAAAACCCCCAACCATCTACTGGCAGGAGTCCACTTACATCTCTTAAGTATCTTTCACTTCAAAATGGTTATCACTTAAGGAAGCAAACAGTTTGTTGGAAGAGGGGTTAGCAGTATAGACTGTTCACTAAGGCTAACATGAAAACAATTCTTAGGAGGCGTTTTGCCTCTTCCTCTCACCAAGGCCTGCTATGCAACTGGCACCCAGAACTGAACCATGTATGTTGCACGAATACCCTGTTCCCCACCAAATTATATTCTTGAGTGCAAGACTCTTAGATTTTATTTTTCCTTCATCAAAACTTAAACATAACCCAAAATGAGATTCAATTAACATGGGACAAGGAAAAACACCAGTTAAGCAAAGATCATTTTCACTGATACCAGGATTAAAATTCCTTAAACAAAACATTTAATAACCAATTCAACAGTCTCATATGTAAGTTTGTGCATATTATTTCTGTAAAACCAGATCCGTACTAGTAAGGATCTCCCAATACCTGTTGTTTTCATTCAAATTTTATGACAATCAGTATACCTTAATACACCAGTAACAAGGCAAGAAGTTTAGACTCGTTCCTTATATGGGGAATAAAAGTAGGGGTGCAGAGAATGAAAAGTGTGGGTCAAGGAGTTATGTGGGGCCCTCCGACCTTGACAAATGACCAAATGAGGCTGTATATGAAAAAGAGAGATGAGGGTTTCACAAAAGTTCAGTGACTCCAGGGAAGTGTTACCCAGCTGATTTTCTCAAGATAATGGGAAATGTGAAGTCAGATCCTTCGCATGCTGAATGACCACCTGTTTCTTACCTTTGTAGCATCTGAGTGTCCTAAGCAGGTGTCTCTAACAAGGGCAAGTCTTAATGGGTTGGGTTCAAGTTGTGTTGACTCGAAGAATTAATGCCTGTCTAACCCCAGACACCCTTCTAATTTTAAATACACCCCATAGGGCATACTCCACATTCACTCCAACTCAGAAGAAATGAAAATGTACATTAATATCAAAAGAGGATATTGGGGACATCCTGTGTAAGAGAGAGAAAAGAACACGAAGACACATGTGGGCCCCCAAGTTGTTTTATGCTAGAAAAGTTCTGACTTGGCAGTCAGGTGTTAGGCTCAATTGCTCAAGGTGAAAGTCACCTTCATGGAGGTAGGTGGTACTCATAACTGGACGGCAGGGATGTGGGCTCTGATCTGAGGAGACCACCGGCACCTGAATCTAAAGGTTGCCATCTTCCTTGGAGAAGAGACCTACACTAGCCCAGGCTTTGATTACACCTTTAAACGCTCTTAGGACTCAGAGCAGTAACTTCCTCCAAAGGAAGAGAGCTGGAAATGTAAAGAATGAATCTGTTTTTGCCATTTTCTACATCTGCTTGTAATCTTGGGCTATCACTCCACTAGGGACAAATTTTCATAAGGTTATCAAGACCCAGACTAGTCAAATACAAGACATAGAAGGATGAGTGGAAGCAGACTCAACAGTAGGGAAAGAAGATTTATTAGTATTGTAAAAAGGAGAGAAGACAATTTCAACACCTCAAAATGCTCAGCAGTCTAGAAAAGAGATGAAGACCCTCAAGAACAACAATGGCCAGAGGCTTTTTAATCCTGAAGGACACAACCTCAGGGGTCTAGGAGGCTTCTGCCCTAATTCACTCCAATGTTTATTTGGTTAGTAGGAAATGTGTATCAAGTAAACTTTTTTGAGACAGCTGTACAGGTACACAAATAAATGTAAAACTTGCATTAAAAACCTTTTATTTTTTTTAAAAAAAGGTAATTTTGAAGTCAGTTTCATTTCTACTGTGGACATTCGTAATTCTCAAAATTTCCCAACAGTTAAGATCTTTTATCCTAACCACCTCATTATTCCAGATCCAAGCAGTACCCCTTTCCCTGCAAAGTTCCTTAGGAGTAAACACAAGAGCCCTCATTTTAAGACAGCTCTCCAAAGACCAAACCAGAAAAGATGCTGAAGGAAAGGTTAAATTCAACAAAATGGTAAAAGGGGGTAAACACACTTTCAGAACCACTTTTTCATTAAACTGAGTTTTTTCCCCTTTCAGAAAAGTACCTATAAAAAAATAAAAGACCACATTTTAGGGAAAGGAGGAATATGAAATTATGGTGAAAGGCCAGGCTGTGAAAAAGGTACTTGGTTTACAATACCTGCAGTGTTCTCCACTGGGGCCAAGTCCAGAGAGGCATGTAACACTCACCTCATCAATTGGTAATGAACAGCAGCTGAAAAGGGTGGGGTGGGGTGCTGGGCTGGGAACTATTCTCATTCCTAAGCGGGCCCCTCTACCCTTCTGGCACTCATGGAGAACACTGCTGTTACCAACAGACCAAAACAAGGAGCTACAAATGCAGGACTCACAGAGCAAAAACTGATGGATTATATCAAAGTCATCTGACCATAGCTTCTCTCAAAGAGAAAACTGTAAAGTCCCAAACTTTTAACAAATAAAATGTTCAGTAACAATCTGAAAATGCATTTGAGTGCAGAACGTGTATTTACCTATATAAGCTCTTTCTTGTTCCCGAGTAAGTCCAGGGGGGATGACTGTAGGCATTCCTGGAATCACCGTCTTCTGTTCCATTGTGTCTTGGTTCCAGCGGCTCCTCTTCCGCTTCTTACTGGGGAAGTCTAAAAGAGATAAGGTTCATCAGATGCAAACATAAACCAGCAGCGTAACTACTAACAGGCAGTTTAGGATACTTATGATACTACACACAACCTCAGCAGACTGTGAAACTGAGAACTTGACCTAAAAAGAAACAGCAGAGAATGGAAGACAAACCTGGGAAGTCAAAAGACATGGCCACTAGAAGGGGACCTGGGTCTGAAAAGTTAACACTGCACATTTATAATTTTTGTCCACAGAAATGTTGTGAAATATGTAAACAAGAAATCTCAGTGCATAAAGTTTCAAGCAGTGAAATAAAAACTATTGAGATAATAATATACCACATGGTTGTCCATAAACTTCTTAACAGCCCCAGGATGTAAGAGCAGACTGAATATTTAAGGGTATAAAGCAATATTGTTAATTTCTGGCTCCTCCCACCTCCCCACCAGTCACCTGAGTCAAAACGCAACTAAACCTATGGTTATCAACTGAAAAACCTGGATTTTTCAGCAAAATCACTTTTCTCCTGAGGTTTGGCTAAGGTCAGCATTTTCCTGGCCAGTTGGACACTTAGGGTCTAAAAAAATGTATCGTTCAGTTCATCAAAGAACAAGCTATACAACGGGAGCCAAATCTTTCTTCCCCAGTACACAAGCAGAAACTTCCTGGCGTTTGATACACAAAGGTGCCTTCTCAGGGGCGAGACCCAGGGGAAAAGCCTCAAGAGGAGGCGTGTCATACTTCCTAGGTACAGTGAGATATGGAAACGAAGGAACATCCTTCCCCAAAAAGGGCCACAAAAAATCGGACCCAAACACCCCCTGAAGACTTTCATCCATTTTGGTTCTGAAGTGAAAGCCCTGTCTTATTAAAGAAGTTTTAAGGCGCTTCTCTTGGTAGTATCTTCCTTTAGGACTCTACTACAACCAGGAAGAGGACGCTCCACGTCATCAGTTGACCCTTTCCGCCCTCCAGACTGGCACATGAGGCACCCCAACCACCCACACGATCCCCTCTCCACACCCCTCCTGAACACCAGGGGCAGAGAGCAACAAGGGGTCCCCCCAATCCCGGCTTTTAGGATGGCCACAAAGCCCGGCCGCCAAACTGCGCCTGCGCGCAACAAACTTCCTCCCGCCGGGGCCCCCACCCCTGAGGCGCGTGCGCACTCGAGGCCCGAGAACCAGGCCGCGCGCCCCGTGGCTCCGCCGCGCGGGCCTCCCCGTGCGCGCGCGCGCCCCTGCCGCGTGCAGCCGCCGTCGCCGTCGCCGCGCGGCCCTCAGCCGGCCGGGCCCATCCGCGCAGCGCCTCGCGCGCACTCGCGGCCCGACTCACCTCCTCCGCCGCCGGTCGGGCCCGGCTGCTGGTCCTGACGCGGCGGCTGGGGTGGCGGTGGCTGTGGTGGCGACACGCGCTGGTAGAGCGGCGGCGGAGGGGGCGGCTGCGGCGGCGAGTACGAGGAGCCCGAGGAGGGGGGCGGCGGCGGCGGCGGCTGCTGGGGAGGCGGGGGGGGCGGCGGCGGCGGCGGCGGCGGTAGCGCCGCAAAGGGGAAGGCCGCGGTCAGGGCCCCCACCGAGCCCACGGGCGGGGGCGGCAGCGGCCCGGACACCAGCAGCCCCGCCCCAGGCCCGGGGGCAGTCGGTGTTCCCGGCTCGAAGCCCCCTTTGGGGCCAGGGAGGGGAGGGAGGCCTGGGGGGCCCAGCTTACCCAGCGGCGTAGCGTTCGCTCCGGTCGCCATGGCGCCCCCAGGGACCGGCACCGGCGGCTCCTTTTCGGCGGCGGCTTCTTCTTCGCGAATCTTCTGGGGGGAGGGGACCCGACTGCGCTGCCGCGGAGCGCGCGGAACCCGTCCTCTCACGCGGCGGGGCGGCGGCGGCGCGAGACGCACAAAGAGGGAGGAGAGAGAGCGCCGCGGGGGCGGACCGGGGGCGACGGGGCCGGGGCCTGGATTGGGCCGAGCGGAGGCAAAGGGTCGGAATCGGCGGCCTCCGATTGGTGGAGCCTTAGCTCTTCTCGATGCGCGCTGGGATTGGCCGGACCGTTAGGCCAGGCGAGGAAATGGCGGCCGAGCCTGAAGAGCTGGGAGGTGTCGCAGCGCGCACTTCATTTGTTACTGCGCGAACAGAGCTCGGAGTCCAGAAAGGAGGGATAGGGTGGGGCAAACTCTGCGACGTATGAGGCCAAGAGCTCTCCCATTGGCTGGGTTGGTGTAGTCAATCAATATCCGTTGCCTCGTAATGTCGTGGGATTGGCTGTCGCTGGTTCGTTGTTTTTTTTTTTTCCCTTGCTTCCTTTCCCCCGGGAGTAATTTCGCTGGGTTTAAGCTAGAGGTTGCGGCGGAAAAGCCTTGGCGGAACAAGAATTGGGGTCGGGGAGAAGCGGAACAGGAGCGCGCATGCATAGATGGGGCAAAGCCGTGTCTCTGTCCCTGGCTTTAGCGTCGACCCTCGGGTCTGGCGCGGAAGCCCTTGGTGACGTCAATCATCGAGTCCCATGGTAACCCGGAACCGAGGGATGGGGGCGGGGCTGGCGCGGACCGGTAAACCGGATCCGTCGACAACACAGGTAAAAAGTGGAACGAAGAAGGATTAAAAACGGTATCCGAGCCCATGGAGGTAAACATATCTTAGGTGGAAAGCAACATGAAGTTATCAAAAAATACCGTGCGTTCTCATTAGAATCCCAGCGAAATTGAGATTGATTAGATCATGTTTAAGTCAAATAAAATAACTGAAAATAGTGGGGAAATTTGTAAACTAGGTTGAGGAGCTTGCCTTTCCAAATAATACAATACAAAAGACACACTAATGAAACAATGTGGTATTGTTGTAGGAAAGACAGATTAGTACAATAGAATAGAGTCTAACCAAAAATTTATTTCAGTTCAGTAAGGAAAATATTTAGCTAGTAAATGGTATATAGAGTACTAAATTTAAACAATAGAACAGACAGTACAATTTAGGAGATTGACGGAGTCATCTAGGGGTAGACACTTTATGAAGACAGGAAACAAAAAAAGTTACTAAAGGAACCTATGATAAAAGTCCACAAACAATAATACATTAGGAAAGTATACTTGCATACATATGATAAAGAGCTAATATCTGTAATATGCAAAGAAGCCTTAAAAAGTAATTTAAAAGAGAAAACAGAAAATGAGCAAAGACTGAATAGACAAGTCTGAGAAGAGCAGATCCAAATAGCCAAAAAACACAAAAAGTACCAACCTCCTAAGAATGAATGCAAATTAAAGGTGATATGAGACATCTTCAACAATCAGGAAAAAAAAAGCTAAGTGACTACTTTGAATTCTTTTTTTGAAAAGCATTCTATTATTTATTAAAATTGTACCTCTCAAAACTTCCTTGGTGGCCCAATGGGTAAGACTTTGCACTCCCAATGCATGGGGGCCCTGGTTGAAGTGAAGTGAAGTGAAGTCACTCAGTCGTGTCCGACTCTTTGCGACCCCATGGACTGTAGCCTACCANTAAAATTGTACCTCTCAAAACTTCCTTGGTGGCCCAATGGGTAAGACTTTGCACTCCCAATGCATGGGGGCCCTGGTTGAAGTGAAGTGAAGTGAAGTCACTCAGTCGTGTCCGACTCTTTGCGACCCCATGGACTGTAGCCTACCAGGCTCCTCTGTCCATGGGATTTTCCAGGCAATAGTCCTGGAGTGGATTGCCATTTCCTTCTCCAGGGGATCTTCCCAACCCAGGGATCGAACCCGGGTCTCCCGCATTGTAGACAGATGCTTTACCATCTGAGCCACCAAAATCCTGCATGATGTGGCTTTAAAAAAATTTTGTACCTCTTTCAGGGAAAAATAAAAAACATGTTCAATGTGGTAATCCCACTCCTGGGAATCTGCCTCTAAACAAGGCATGTGATTACATAATGTAATGTGTTCAAAGTCTTCTATTGCGTTTACTGCGGTCTTGTTTGTAACTGCAGAAACCTGGAAACAGAAAACTACCATCAATATGTGATTGGTTAAATGAAGTAAATTATCCATAACCTGGATTAGTGGGCAGCCTTGAAAAGGAGGGACTACTGTGCTATATTGTTATTGAATAAGAAAAGAAGCAGAGAAAATTACATGATCTTGTTTTTGTAAAAGTCCATACATGTGTATGCGTATAATTATATGAGTATGGAGAAAGCTACAGAGGATACACAAGTCAGTGAAGACGCTGAAGAGGGAAATAGGTACTTGGAAGTTATCCAATACATTTTAAGAACCAGCATGTTTTTAAAATATTTTTCGTATTTTTAGTGTATGATGTGATCCTATTTCAGTTCAGTTCAGTCACTTAGTCGTGTCTGTTTGTGACCCCAAGTAGCACACCAGGCTTCCCTGGCCATCCCCAACGCCCAGAGCTTGCTCAAGCTCATGTCCAAGCCGGTGATGCCATCCAACTATCTCATCCTCTGTTGTCCCCTTCTCCTCCTGCCTTCAATCTTTCCCTGCATCAGGGTCTTTTCTAATGAGTCAGTNAGCTTGCTCAAGCTCATGTCCAAGCCGGTGATGCCATCCAACTATCTCATCCTCTGTTGTCCCCTTCTCCTCCTGCCTTCAATCTTTCCCTGCATCAGGGTCTTTTCTAATGAGTCAGTTTTTCACATCAGGTGACCAAAGTATCTGAGCTTCAGCATCAGTCCTTCCAATGAATATTCAGGACTGATTTCCTTTCGGATTGACGAGTTTGATCTTGCAGTCCAAGGGACTCTAAATAAAGTCTTCTCCAACACCACAGTTCAAAAACATTTACATAACATTATACAACTGTATAAAGAAACGCATTGAGGTAGTTCCCTATGGCCCAGGGGTTAGGACTTGCCGCTTTCACTGCCAGGGGCCCAAGCTTGATCACTGGTCAGGGAACTAAAATCTCACAAGCCATGCTGCAAGACAAAAAAAAATGCATTGACAAAACAATCACCAAATTTCCACTGTTAGTGGGATCTCAGGTTTTTTCTCCTATATATGATGTTTAACTTTTTATACTAAGCAAGTGTAACTAATAAAAATGAAATTAATATAGTGGACATAAAAAAATAGAAATGTTTAAATCATCTGAAAAATAAGGAAACATTATCATTAAGCACAACAAATTCTAGGGAGGAGGGGAGAAAAGAATCATTCGATGTTTGAGCAACTGCTTGACAGATATGACACTGAATGAAATTCAGCCCCTGCTTCCAGAAAATCATGGTCTAGCAAAAGAGAGAGACTATCGCACAAATAAAAATGTACTATTACTGTTAATGATATTACCGTACTAGTGATGGTAAAGGCTACATCTGTGACTCTCATGGGGTAGTGACTGTCACTGCTTTCTAGTCATTTCCTTTAGGATTTTTGTGAGAGTGTTTTTTAAAAAATTACCAAGTTAAAATATTTTGGTTGTCCTTTTACTAATTTACAATTTTTTAGATTCTTCAGAATATGGTCTTAAAATCTCTAATCTTTAATTAAAAAATACAGTTTCCTTTGTGGTCAAGTATATGATCAATTCTTGTAAGTGTTCTAAGGACAGATGAATAGTTAAAAGAGTTTGGACATTGGCTACTCCCTGATCTGTTATGACTTCTTTCCCTTGTAGTTTCATCTTCACAACCACCTTCAGAGATGGGTATTATCTGTTACTTATAGATGAGAAAACCCAGGCACAGTGAGGTTAAGTAAGTAACTACCCCAGCGTCACACAGCTTAACCAGTGTAGTCTATCAGTCCAAGACTCCTATTTGGCAGAACAGGATTAGAGTGTTGGCCATGCCGCTTTCTGGCTGGGGACCATGGAACAGACTTCCCAGTTTTGAGGCAAGTTGGAGTCCTACAGACCCAGGCCAGCCACCCGCCAGCTGGCAACTAGGGAAGTCATGTAATGTCTGTGCATCTCAGCTTCTTTGTCTGTAGCATATGGACATTAATGCTACTGCACAGGACACTGCACTGACTGAATGAGATCGGAGGACGTGGTTGGTTTTAATCGACTATCTCCTGAGCTGTGGGGTCAAGAATTATACACAGATGCCTCCTGATTTTAAACCAGGGTGCAGTATAATGAAAACAGCAACACATCTATCTGGTCTTTGTCCCCAGATCCTGGTAAAGAGCTTCAGAAACCCTTGGGATTTCCTGAGTGCTGGGAGTGTCTTTCATTATTCATAATGAGGCCCTTTGGACCGGTTGCCGGATTTATGCTAACAGGGAGACTCACTGCCAGCTCTGAGGTCCCTGAGTGAGCTTTAGGATGGTGGCTGGTCACCAGAAAAACCAACCAATTTTCAGCCCTACCCTCCACCTCTGGGTGGGGGAGAGAGGCTGGAGATTGCACTCCAATCATATGACCAGTGATTTATTCAATCGCACCTGTGTAATAAAGCCTCAATAAAAACTAAACAATGAAGTTTGGAGAACTTCCAGGTTGGTGAACATACCAATGTAACAGGACGGTGATGCACCCTGATTGCACGTATCAGGGTGAGGCTCCTGACCTCAGGACTCGTCCAGACCTTGCTGTCCAATGCATCTCTTCATCTAGCTCTTCATTTAAATGTAGCCTTTAAAATAACGCAGCAGTCATATATACTGCACTTTCCGGAGTTCTTTGTCATTCTAGCAACTTAGTGAACCTGAAGTGGGCTGTGGGAACTACCAAATTTGTAGCAAAGTTGGTCAAAGGTATGGGTAGCCTGGAGGCCCAGGTCTTGTGGTTGAACCCCTTAGCCTGTGGGATCTTCCCCAACTCAGGGTAGTTCATGTCTGAACTGAACTATGGAATATCCAGCTGTGTCAGAGAATTGGTGTCAGAACGTAAATAAGTAGGACTTCTGTGGTGGCCCAGTGGTTAAGACTCTGCGTTTCCACTGCAGGGGCACGGATTTGACTCCTAGTCAGGGGTCTAAGATCCTGCATATGACGCAGTGGGGCCAAAAATAAGTTTTGACACCCTACGAATCCCTGGCGTTTTCCATCGTTTCATTCTAATTTGATAGTTCAGAAACCCCAAGCCCCTGGCAAGACTGAAAGGTGGTATTGTGGAGCTAGTTGAGCCTGGAGGGAGCAAATCCACAGATGTTTCTGACCCACCCTTCCCCCACCATGTCCAGCCTTTGGAGAGCCTCACACATGATTTCATTGCCCGGATTAGGACTGTCTACGAGCAAGTGAGCACACGCGATGCACCAAGTACTTTTCATAATTTTTTCCTGGAAAACCATGTACATTTACACCTTCCTATTAAAGGTATTAATTTGAACAAGGGGTTGACAGGTATTGGAATTTGTGAGTTGGGTACAAATTAGAAATAACAGCAAGATAGCTATGTACAAATCACATATCTGGTAAAGAACTTTTATCCATACTCTGAAAACTCAGCAATAAGAAAACAGACAACTTGCGTGGTGTTAACTATCATTTCACAATATATGTATATCAAATCATCACATGGTACACTTTAACCTTTCAATATGTTTTATGTCATTTGTATCTCAAAGCTGGAATTTTAATTCTATTTTAAAAAATATTATTTGTGGCTATGCTGGGTCTTCGTTGCTGTGAGCCGGCTTTCGCTAGTTGCGGCGAGTAGGGACTACTCTTCGCTGCAGTGCATGGACTTGCTGCAGTGCTTGGACTTGCTGCAGTGGCTTCTCCTGGCACGAGCTTCAGTGGTCATGGCACACAGGCTCATTAGTTGCGGTGTAAGGGCTTAGTTGCTCCGCACCATGTGGAATCTTCCTGGACCAGGGATGGAACCCACGTTCCCTTCATTGGCAGGTGGATTCTTATCCACTGAGCCACCAGGAAAGTCCGACAACCCTATTTTTAAAAGCAAAAGATTTGAATAGACACTTTACCAAAGAATATACCAGCAGGCTTCCTAGGTGGCACGAGTAGTAAAGAATCCTCCTGCCAACGTAGGAGACATAGGAGATGCGTGTTCCATCCCCAGGTCAGGACGGTCCCCTGGAGAAGGAGATGGCAACCTGCTCCACGCTTCTTGCCTGGAGAACCCCATGGAAAGAGGAGCCTGGCGGGCTGCAGTCCAGGGGGCCGCGAAGAGTGGGACACCGCTGAGTGAACACACCACACACGCGTATACTGGCAGACCTCACTTTATTGCACGTCGTACTTTGCAGGTTGTGTTTACAAATTGAAGGTCCGTAGCAGCCCTGTGTCAGGCAAGTCCATTGGTGCCATTTTTCTAAAAGCATTTGCCTCCTCTTTATCTCTCTGTTACACGTTGAGGGCCTCTCCGGTGGCTCAGCTGATGAAGAATCCACCTGCAATGCGGGAGACCTGGATTCAAGCCTGGGGTAGGGAAGATCCCCTGAAGAAGGGAACATCACATATTGGTAGTTTTCACAATATTTCAGACCTTCAGCCAGCAAAAAGATATCATTTGCTGAAGGTTCAGATGATGGTTAGCATTTTTAGCAAAAAAATATTTTGAAATTAAGGTATGTACATTTATTAAAGACATAATGCTGTCGCACACTTAATAGACTTGGTCTAATAATTGTCATATGTTCTTTAAAACCAAAAAATCCACAGGACTCCCTTTATTGCAGTGACATGGGACTGAACCCATACTATCTCTGAGGTGTGTCTGTATGTGGTAAAGAAACATAGGAAAAGATGCTCAACATCATTAGTCATGAGGGAAATACAAGTTAAAACCACTGTGAGACACTACCACACCTATTTGAGTGGCTAAAATTAAACAAGACGGACAATACCAAGTGTTAAGGAAGGCTTGGAGGAACGAGAACTCTCCTGCACAGCTGGTTGGAATGCAGATGGTCCAACAACTTTGCAAAACAGCTTGGCATTTTCTTAAAAAGTAAAACAAGATTTTTTTTAAAAATCAGACATGAACAAAAAAAAATTTTAAGTGAAACAATACATACCATATGACCCAGGCCTTCCACTCAAAAAGCATTTAACCAAGGGAAATGGAAGTTTGTATCCACACAGACATGTATGTGAATGTTCATAGCAACTTTATTTGCAATAAATGGTCCAAAGCTGGAAACAGCTCAAATGTGTANTTTTAAGTGAAACAATACATACCATATGACCCAGGCCTTCCACTCAAAAAGCATTTAACCAAGGGAAATGGAAGTTTGTATCCACACAGACATGTATGTGAATGTTCATAGCAACTTTATTTGCAATAAATGGTCCAAAGCTGGAAACAGCTCAAATGTGTATCAACAGGCAATTAGCTAAACAAACTGTGGAACATCCATCCAATGGAATACTACTTGGCAATAAAAGGCATGACCATTAATATATGAAACAACATGGATAAATCTCAAAATGATGCTTAGTGAAAGAAGTCAAATGAGTACATACCATATGTTTCTATTTACATAAATTCTGAACTATGCAAATTCATGCCTAGTGACAAAACATTAGTTAATTGGGACTGGGTAGGCAGGGAGGAACAGGAGGGCCTGATTACAAAGAGGAAGATTTTGGGGCAATGGAAACATTTATCTTGACTGCAATAATGGCTTCACAGGTATGTGTGTGTGAGAGTTATCAAATAGTACATTTTTAATATATGCGGTTCATTGCCAATTATACCTCAATAAAGCTTTTTGAAAAGAAGCAACAGAACATCGGTTTCATTATCCACTTGATTTCATCGTCTAGGAGAGGAATATCTTGGCTTTTTGGTTTTGTTTCTAAGCCATTACTGAGTTTTTTGAGTCCTCGCCTTAAAATACTTAAACTTATGTTTTCTAACATGGTTTTTTTCTTCTGATTTCTGACATGGCATGTGCTGTGCTTCGTCGCTCAGTCGTGTCCAGCTCTTTGCGACCCCGCACACTGCAGCCCACCGGGCTCCTCTGTCCATGGGGATTTTCCGGGCAAGAATATTGGAGTGGGTTGTCATGCCCTCCTCCAGATCTTCCCAACCCAGGGATCAAACCCAGGTCTCCTGCATTGCAGGCGGATTCTTGACTATCTGAGCCACCAGGGGAGCCCAAGAATAGTGGAGTGGGTAGCCTATCCCTTCTTCAGGGGATCTTCCTGACCTAGGAATCGAACTGGAGTGTCCTGCATTGCAAGCCGATTCTTTACCAGCTGAGCTACCAGGGAAGTCTGTGACATGGCATGGGGGATCTTAATTCCCTGACCCGGGGGGGAACTCAGGCCCCCTGCAGTGGAAACATGGGCCCACTGGGCCACGGGGAAGTCCCTGACATAGATTTGATACATACAGAAAGCATGTGGCCCCTCAGGTGCATTAGGAAATGAGCTGTAAACTGAACATCCATGAACCCCCTCAACCAGCCTGAGAACCAAGATACTACCTTCGCAAATTCCTGAGGTCCTTCCTTACCCCAGCCCCACTCCCCTCACAGGGACCATCGTTTGAATTTTGTGCTTTTCTTCCCCGATCTCCTAGGCGTTTGATCGTGTGTGTGTGCGCGCGCTCAGTTGCTCCAGTCATGTCCAGCTCTTTTGTGACCCTATGGACTGTAGCCCGCCAGGCTCCTCTATCCATGGGGTTCTCTAGGAAATAATATTGGAGTGGGTTGCCATGCCCTCTTCCAGGGAATCTTCCCAACCAAGGGATCAAACTCACATCTGCATTTCAGGTAGATTCTTTAATAGATGGTTTAGTTTTGCTTATTTTTGCTATCATGCTGTGTGTCATTTTAGGCAATTTGCTGCTTTCACTTGACATTACATCTCTATGATTCATCTGTCTTGTTGGATTATATGTATTACAATACTTCCAATTCTCCCTACACCCTGCAGGTCGATATAGGATATGGTCTACCTGGGGAAAATACAGCTCAGCAAGCTCACCCAGTCCAGGGACCCAACTCCAGGGCTTCCTTGTCAGAATATCACATTCATTCCTTCACTCAAAAAGCCTTCTGTGTACCAAGCAGTGACCAGGCACTGGACATGCCACCATGAGCACAGAGGGATACCCCGCTGTCCTGAAGCACCCATCTGGTTGTTACCTCTCATCCTGACCCTCACTTGACTCGGGGTATGGGCCAGCTACCCAAACATCCTGGGGTGACTTGCCTCTTCTACTTACCCACAGGATGGCTTAGAGAGGCTGATCTGACCCGTCCCAGAGGCTTCTGCCCAGGGAGGGCAATGTGACAGTAGCTGTCAAAGGACAAAGCCAGCTCTGACCCAGCAAGGCCACTTCCAGGGATTTACCCTATGTACATACTTGAGTATGTACAAAGTGGCACTGGCTTAGGAGTATTTATTGCTACATCATTTGTAATATCACACTAGTAGAAACAACTGAAATTTCCATCAATAGCATCTAACTATGGTTAATTCATATTAGTTATGAGAAACCCATACAGTGGAACACCACTAGCTGTAAAAGAACAAAGGTGGAGGCATTGATCATGGAAAGTTCTCCAGGACAGATTTTTTTTTTTTTTTTGGTCATACTGCACAGCTTGTGGGATCTTAGTTCCCCAGCCAGGGATCAAACCTGGGCCCTGAGCAGTGAAAGCACAGAGTTTTAACCACTGGACTGCCAGGGAATTCTCTCCAGCTCTCCAGGATGGATTTTAAAGGGCAAGATTAGAACACTGTGTGGAATATATCACTGTTTAAGAAAGGGGAAAGACTAATGCATGCTGAACTGCTTAAACATGCATGAGTACTTCCAGAGAGTTCATAAGTAACTGGGACCTGGATAGGAGACTTGTCATTGTTATCTAGTTTTTGTTTTGTTTTTAAATTGTAGGACCTCCCTGCTGGTCCAGTGGGTAAGACTCAGCGGTCACTGGTCTGGGGCGGGGGCAGCTGGGCTAAGTCCCACAGGCCACGTGGTGTGCTGTTGTTGCTAAGTCACGTCAGTCGTGTCCGACTCTGTGTGACCCCAGAGACGGCAGCCCACCAGGCTCCCGCGTCCCTGGGATTCTCCAGGCGAGAATACTGGAGTGGGTTGCCATTTCCTTCTCCAATAAATGAAAGTGAAAAGTGAAAGTGAAGTCGCTCAGTCATGTCTGACTCTTAGTGACCCCATGGACTGTAGCCTACCAGGCTCCTCCATCCATGGGATTCTCCAGGCAAGAATACTGGAGTGGGTTGCCATTTTTTATGCCCCCCCCCACCAAAAAAAATCTATGTACCATGGCCAAGGATTATCTATTAACACACAGATAAAATAACAATTTTGGTCTTTCAGTGCGTATTCCCTGGCTTCTTGACCCTCCTTTGGCTGGCAGCCAGCCTTTGCTTGCAGCAAATATCTTATCAAAGGTCCCTGCTTTTCCCCGGCCCCCTGCTTTTGACACTTTACAGCCTGACCACCCCCCAACTGCTGTAGTGTGCTGGGGCACTGGGCTGCCACAAGGTGGCACTGTCTGCTGCCTGGTGCTCTGTGGTCTGAAAGTCCTCCAGGGCACCTGGGCGTCAAGGGTCGGGGTCTACGTCCACTGAGCAGAAGCTCACCTCCCCAACCCTGGCACTCCTCAATCCTGCACCTCTGCCAAGAAATCTGGAAAAATGTTAGTTAGGAATCATATCCCTGTCACCCCCTCCACCTGGCCCATTAAATGCCCCCCAAGTGGGTGCAGACAAACCTTCAGAACCTGGAAGGTGCCTCTTGCCTTCCTTTGGGTCTCAGGGAGAACACAGGAGCTGTGTCTCCACTCCTGATCTGAGCCCCCATTTCAGTTGAGAAACCCTCTCTTGTCCCTAAGAGAGCAGTCAAAGCTCTGCAGGAGGGTGGACAAGGGAACAATGTGACGAACACAGGATGGCTCGGGGTCCCCTGCCAGGAGCACTAGACTGGGCTGCCATCTACCCACCCACTCAGCACTTCATTCAAAGGCCCACAAGTGCAGAGTTCTCATCTAGCACTTGAACACCAGAAGCGAGGCAACCAGGCCAAACTGACCTTGGACCTTTGCTCAGCCTCCTCCCCCAGCCCCAGGCCTCCCGGCCCTCTGCAGCCTTGGTCCTGCCTCACCTCCCAAAGACTCTGCTCAAGGGCAGCCTGGTCAGTGTCTGGACCACTTGGGGCTTCCTGGCCTGGGAGTACGGCACTGTCTAAGAGGGACACGTAGGAGAATGAACATGGAAAGCTCAAAGCTAGCAACAGGTGGATGGATGTACCCTCGAGATATAGGCTCCAGCAAGGAGGACGGCTGCCCTCACTGGGGGCTGGCTCACATCTGGGTAGGGCATCCCTCTGGGAGTCCAGGAACTCTTGTTCAATGGACACAAGCTAATCTTCCCAGAGTCTAGCTTGATGAGCACGCCCGTGTTTAGTAATCCCAGCCTGACAGAGCAGACAGTAGGTGGGAGGCAGGTCATGACAGGCTGTCTGCAGCCTCCCTGGGGCTTGGTAGGGCAGCCCTGGGCTGGCCCCTTTTGGCCCCTTCCACAGGCTACCTGGTGGGCTCCCACCTGGAACAGGGATCCTCCAGATGAACCTGTTGTTTGGCGTCTCCCCTTGCCCCATCAGCGTAACTCCTTGGCCACAAAGGAGACCTCACACTGCAAGGCAGGGGACTTATCCTGAGCAGGGGAGCCCAGGAAAACACAGCGACCCTGAGATCTCACGGGGGGCCGAGGCCTCCCCTTTACCTCTGTCTGGCTCCCCATGAGAGAGTCACCAGAACACTGATGGCCCCCCTTCCACGTTTCATCCACAGCCCCTGGTGCCAAGAAAGATGCGCTGGAGGGAGACATAGCGGGAGATCAGGCAGTGGGCTCAGCATCCCCTGACCCAGTGGAATAAAATCAAACCAGCTTTAATGCCAATATAGTCTCCCTTTTAAATACCATGTTCCCCAGGATGGAGCGCAGGGGCAGGCTCTTGGCAGGATGAGTGGAAAGGAAAAGTGGAACAAAATGGAATGGATAGCCCCAGGCTGCCCCCAGACTGCCCAGGGCCCTGCCACGGCACTCTGGGGACCAGCTGCCCACTTGGGAGGGGGACATGAGAGCAGCTTCTTCTGGTCCAGTTATTGCGGAGGTGTGGGCTGCGGGCCCCTCCCTTCCCAGAGCCCCCAGACTCTTCTCAGGATTTCTGCCCTTTCAGACCAGCAGAACCAGGGCCTGAGCTCCTCTAGAGGGGCCCCCCTGCCTGAAAGAGCGGCCGCATGGGACGGGCGGAGGCGCCCCTGGCCAAGCCAGCTAGGTGACTTGCTCAGTAACTGCTCTGGTGGCCTGTGAGAATGTAGAGGTTGCTGTGAGCCCCGGGCTTGTCGGTGGGAATGCTCTCAAGGATGATGTCTCTGGAGGGGAGGGAAAATGGAGGTGAGCAAGGTGGGAAGGCGCACAGCACCGCCATCCGTTGGGGGGGGTGGTGACTGACAGGCCGGGCACCGTGTCCTACCTGTGGGCGCCGAGCACTCGGAAGATCCTCGTCTCATCTGTGATCTCCTGGGTTACCTGGGAAGGAAAGGGGCACTGAGGCCACCCCAGCGCACCTTCTCCTAGAAGGTGGGGAGGCCCACAGGTGCAGAGTTCTCATCTAGCACTTGAACACCAGAAGCGAGGCAACCAGGCCAAACTGACCTTGGACCTTTGCTCAGCCTCCTCCCCCCGCCCCAGGCCTCCCGGCCCTCTGCAGCCTTGGTCCTGCCTCACCTCCCAAAGACTCTGCTCAAGAGCAGCCTGGTCAGTGCCTGGGACCCCCTCACCTCATTGGTGTCCAGGCTGCGGCCCTGCATCCCATGGCTCCAGAAGGCCAGCACGCTGTCCTGCAGGCACACTGGGAAGAGCCGGGCCACCATCAGCCCCGTGCCTGCCCGAGGCCACTGGTTCCCCCAGCAACCCCCCCGAGCCCAGGTGTGGGTCGCAGACCAGACTGCAAGTGGCCAGGATGGCTCTCAAGAGCGGCTGGGGGACCTGCCTCCTTGTTCTGCTGCCAGCCCCAAGCCCCAGGGCCACATCATGCCCTCCAGGCTGGCATCTTCTGCACCCCCCCCACCCCCCACCGTCCGGTTTACTCACCCACAGTCTCAATGGGGAAGTCAAAGGTCAGCACGGGCGCCAGCGTGGCCGTGGGCTCACCCAGCAGGTTGACGATCCTCACGCAGCCTGCACGGGGCGGGGTGGGGGATGCTGATGGGTGGGGGGGGCTCCCTCACCACCCCCTCCAACACCCCGGGCCTGACCCCAGGAACACTCACGGTCAAAGCAGACCAGGACGGTGTCCCTGTCCACCTGGATCACCTGCTGGGCCGAGCCCGGGAACCCCTCTGCAGTTAGAGAAGGGAGACACAGCCTAGCTGAGCCACCAGCCCCGCTCTGGCTCCAAGAGGAAGACACGGGGCGGGGGGGCAGGTTGTTAGGCAGCCTTTACCACAAGAGCATCCTGGGGGGTATCATGACGCCGGATCTCACTGCACAGCTGGGGCACTGAGGCTTGGCCCCAAAGTGACCCATCCGCAGGCTCACAGGGAGCCGGGCTGAACCCCAGGGAGCCGCAGGAGAGCAGGGACCCAGGAGTCAGGGGAGCCAGGCTTCAAGACTCAGTCACTATGTGACCTCGGATCTCTGAGCTTCAGGTTCCTTAACTGTAACCCAGGCATGACGATACCTACCTCACAGGGCCGTTGTGAGAATCGAGAGTGAAATGCCATGAGACCCCTGGCTGGCAGTTTGGGGACCATACGGTCCAGGGTGCCTCCCCTTCCTTCACCCACCACCACTCCCTGAGCTGCCCCAGCACCCAGGATCCTGCTTCCTTGCTCAGAATGGAGGCCTCTGGCTCCTGCCTTCCCTGCAGCCCCCGCGGGGTTGGTCAGGTTGTCTTAGCTGCTGAGCCCTTTGGTCTAGTGACATCTTCTATGGGGAGACCCAGCTGAAGGGAGGCTGGGAACCTCGGGATCCCCAAGGTCTCCATGGAGCTGTAAACCGTGGGGCACTCTCTGTGTATACATACCACATGCACACACACACTCATTCACGCAGAGCCGGGCCCTCCAGCTCACCAGGTGGGATGAGGATGTCGGGCGTCAGGCCAGCCTCCAGCGGTAGGACGTGGAACAGGACACGGCAACCAGGCCCCTCAGGGCCCTCGGCCCCGACACACACCTGCGGGAGCTCCTTCCCGTCCAGTACCAGCGGCTCCAGCATCCCTGCTGGGCTGGGCAAGGGGCTGGAGAAGTTCTGGGGGCAGCAGCAGCACTCAGGTCTTCATTTCCTCCCCCAGGCCTCCCTGCCACCCGCCCGGGGGGTCCCCTCACTGGCCCCGCACCTTCAGCAGCAGGAACTTCTGCAACGGCTCGTACCACTGCAGCAGGAGCAGGCTGGCCGGGAGCGCGGCCAGCAGGAAGGTGCTGCCCGTGTGGGGGTTCCGCACTGAGGGAGAGGAGGCGGTGGGCCCTGGGCTGTGCCCGCCCGTGCCCAGCTAGCCCCGCCCCGCCCCCACCTGGTCCCACGTGCCCCCCCCCAGCTCTTACCCACACGACACTGCAGGCAGCCTTTGGTGTCAGGAATCTTGTTGGAGAGGGCAAAGCGCCTGGGGGAACAGCAACCAGGGCAGGTGTCCCGGGCGCCATCCTGGGCAAGGCCCGCCCCCCACAGAGCCCTAAAGATGGGTTCCAACACCTTCCCTGCCTCACAGGTGGCAGACTGAGGCTCTGGAAGGCCAAGTCACTTGCTCGAGTAACAGAAGGGAATATGATGCTGGGCCCGTGGCTCCAGCACCCAGATTGCCAGCCTGGAGCCTGTACATCCAGACCAGGGGCTTGGCTCACAGAATTCTCTCTAACCGTGACTGGGGGGCAAGGCATTTGATCTCTCGGTGCCTCAGCTGACTCCTCTGCAGATGGGGGGTGGGGCGTGCAACCGTGATACCCACCTTGCAGGGTCACAGTGAGGTTTGTATGAGTTAACTCAGCAGAGGGCTTGCAGCAGAGCCCGCGTAACAGGTGCCCTCACAGAGGCTAGCTTTTCTCATCCCCTATTAATACTTTCCCACCATTTTCAGTCACTGAAAATCCTTTTTAAGGAAAGGAAGGATGCAAATGCTGTTGCTGTTTAGTTGCTAAGTGGTGTCCAACTCTTTTGCGACCCCATGGACCGTAGCTGGTCGGGCTTCTCTGTCCATGGAATTTCCCAGGCAAGAATAATGGAGTGGGTTGCCACTTCCTTCTCCAAGGGATCTTGCCAACTCAGGGATCGAACCTGCATCTCCGGCATTGGCAGGCGGGTTCTTTACCACTAAGCCACCGAGGAAGCCCAAAATGAAGAAATGAGGGTGTGGGAGGGCTGGGAGCTGATTCAGGCTCCAGCTTCTCCTTCAGCCAGAGCCCTCAGGCCCAGTTCCCACCCCACGTGCCAAATGTCTCAGGTGGGCAAGCTGGCCAGGGGAGCCGAAGACGCGCAAGAAGCGGCAGTCGCCGGGCCCTCTGTTTGCGCTGGCTATTACACGGGGTGGCCGGTGGGTGGCTTCCTCTGGCGCTGAGGGAGAAGTAGGGTCCTTGCTCTGGTTACTTGCTGTCCCCCAAGCCCTCAGGGGAAGCTCCAAGCCCGTTTCTTGCTCTGAGGGGCAGGGCAGCATGCCAGCAGCCCGGCCGCCTCTCCCTGTGACCCAGGGCCCGTCTTTACCCTCTGCTGGGACGTGGGGCCTGCCAAGGAAGCCAGCACCTCTCTCCCTGCCTTCGCTCTGCTCTCCCCTGTTCCTTCCACTCTCTTCCCAGTTGGCCTTTAGATGGGACAGAGACAGACTTTTTTGTTTGTTTTTTCTCCAACAATTTGAGATATCCACTGTGACTTCCCGAACACACACCCAAAGCTGCCTGTGACGCGGGGCTGTATTGGGCCTGTTTCCTGCAGGTCCCAGGCCAAAGCAGAGGTTGGCCTGGGACTGAGGTCAGGAAGCTCCAAGGCCACTGGGTTCCCAATGTGGTCCTCGAGCGAGCCTGCTGCAAGAAGGACCTGGGCCCCTCATCTCCCCAGTGGGTGTAGCCATGGCCCAGCCTCCCCCACCCACCCCACCGGCTCCCACCACCCACCTGGTCATGGCGATGTCTAAACCCACAGCTCACCTGCCCGCTCGAATCTCAGGGCCACCCCCGACCCCCCAACAAGAGCTAAGGCCTGTCTTGTACATTTCAAACTCCATGTGACACCATTGAATTCTGCCCCACCCGCAGCTGATGACAGCTTCATCCTTCCGTTGCCAAGGCCAAAACCCTGGAGTCATCCTTGACTCCTCTCTTTCTCTTCCATCCACCAACTGTCAGGAAATCCTGTTGGTCTGGCTTTCAGAATAAAACTGGAATCTGACTGCCTCTGTCCTTCAACGCTACCCTGGCCCACGGCGCCATCACGTCGCACCAGCCTCCTGACAGGCCTCTGCTTCCGCCTGTATCTCCTCCAGCCTCCTCTCAGCAGCCAGACTGACCTGTGAGAACCTCAGTCAGGGCACACTCAGTCAGGGGTAAAGGCTGCTCTGTGGCGACAGGGCCCCCGGAGGCCCCATGTGGACCCTCTGACTCCTTGCTGTTCCTCACACAAGCGGGCCTGGCCTCTGGGCTCCAGCCCCCACCCCCCAGCCCCCAGATATTCTCAGGACTCACTCCATCACCGCCTCAAGTCTCTGCTCACACAGCACCCTCTAAGGGCCGTCCTTCCTGACCAGCCCTTGAACACCGCCTCCTGATCCTCCTCCAGGTCACCACTGCGCTGCCTCCTTCCTCACGTCCATTGTTGTCTGTCCCTCCTGACAGAGTCTGAGGAGGACAAGGGTCTCTAGTTCCCAGGAAGGTCTCACGCCCAGGAGGCTGCCTGGCACACACCAGGAGCTGTGCAGCTGAATGAGGGCCTCTACCACCCGTGGGCAGAGGAGCCTGGCAGGCTATAGCCCATGGGGTCGCACAGTCAGACACCACTGAAGAGACTTGGCATGCACACGCCACCTCGTATACACACCTCAAGTCTGCTCACTGGGGGTCTCCCAGTCGCTCCCTTCCCCTCACGCGCACTCTCCTTAGCCCCCAGATCCCATCAGTCCTACTTCCTAAATACTGCTCGGGCCCGTCCAGTTCCCACGGCCATCCCTCGTCTCGGGTCATTACACTGGCCCCCTTTCCAGGCCCTTTCATCAGTATCCTGCTCCATTCATCCTTCCCGCTGTCACCACAGCTGTCGGCAGGCACTCCCGTGTCCATCTGCCCAGACAAGCCCCTCTCTCCTTCCCCAGCTCCAGGAGAGGGCGCGTGACCCAGGCCTGGCCCCTGGCTCCCCATCTCCATCCTGTGGCCGCAGTGACCAGCCCAGAAGTGGGCACGGCCCTCAGCTAGGCCCGTGAGAATTGGCCCCAGCCTGTGGTGGGAATTACTTGGAAAAAGAGGTTCCAGTTCCACGGGTTTATTAGCTAGTGGATCACTGGGTGGACCTGCAGGTAGCTATCACTGGACAGGAAAGCCTACTTGAGGATGTAGGTGACAAGAGGAAAACAGAGCTAGGAGATGCAGGAAGACGCCTAAGGGTGCTACTGGGGCCTGCATCCAGCTGGGCCTGCAGCTGACCCTGCTCCTGTTACTGCTATATGCTAGTGCTTGACCGCTCAGTCCTGTCTGACTGTGGCCCCATGGACTGTAGCCCGCCAGGCTCCTGTGTCCATGGGATTCTCCAGGCAAGAATACTGGAGTGGGTTGCATTTTNCTCCTGTTACTGCTATATGCTAGTGCTTGACCGCTCAGTCCTGTCTGACTGTGGCCCCATGGACTGTAGCCCGCCAGGCTCCTGTGTCCATGGGATTCTCCAGGCAAGAATACTGGAGTGGGTTGCATTTTCTTCTCCAGGGGATCGTCCCAACTCAGGGATCAAAACTGGGTCTCCTGAATTGCAGATGGTTTCTTTACTATGTGAGCTACTAGGGAAGAACCAGACTCCACTCCTACCCGAGGCATTAAATTCCCTTTTGTGCTAAAGCCAATGAGTGAAACCATCCCCAACAGGAAGAGTCCTGACTGACATACAGAGGGATCCTACTAAGATGCTCCTGGTGCCACTGCCAGGCAGACAAAGCCCAGATCCTGGCCTGGCATCCAAGGCAGGGCTCTACCACCTGTACAACTTCCCCTTGGGCTGCTCCCCTTCCCCGACTCAGGCCAAACACCTTCTACCTCCCCAGATCACCTAGGAAAATTCACACATATTCCTCCCTCGCTGGAAGGCTGATCTCTAAAGCATCTGCCTGGAAGACCCCCATGTGTTGTCAACTCCCACAAACTCGCCTAGCCTCTCTGAGGCCTCCCCGCCCCTCCCAGCTCTGGCTCACCCCAGAGCTGAGTGTTAAGGACTCATGGGACTTGTTCCCAAGCCCAGCCTGAGAACTGGCATTTCCCAGTGCTCAGGAGACATGTGCCCCACAGCCTACCCGGTACCAAGGGCTCGCCTGACATATTCACATCCACTGTCTCCTTCGCTCCCGACAGGTCTGGGGGCAGCGGGAGGGAAGGCTACCAGCGGGGCTGACCAATGAGGAAACTGGGCCTCAGAGAGCAGCCAAGTGACATGACTAAGACCCCAACAGCGTCAGGACCAGGAAAGGCCATGTTCCAGCCCTGGCTCTGTCCCTCCGTCTCCCCCGGCTACTCCCATCCCCGCAGGGCCAGGGTTGCTGACCTGGGGATGATGCGCTGGGTGAGGCGGTTGGTGGGGATGGAGAGGGGGACCTGCTGCTGTAGCCGCCGCTGCTCAAACAGGCCTGGGAGGTCGTGGGCCCAGATGTGCGTGGATTTCCCTGCGGAGGGAGGTGGGAGGGGGTGGGGATCAGAGTTGGTGGGCAGGGGCCGGCCCCACCCCCTGCCTGCCCCCGCTGGTACCTGACAGGGACAGCAGCACGTTGTTCACGCAGTAGAGCCAGGCGCAGCGGTGCGAAATCAGCTGGAGGCCACAGAGCGACAGGTGGACAGTGTCAGCCCCCAGCCCCCGGGCTGNGGAAAAGACCCTGATGCTGGGAGGGATAGGGGGCAGGAGGAGAAGGGGACGACAGAGGATGAGATGGCTGTATGGCATCACTGACTCTATGGACATGAGTTTGAGTGAACTCCAGGAGTTGGTGATGGACAGGGAGGCTAGGCGTGCTGCAATTCACGGGGTCTTAAAGAGTCAGACACGATTGAGCGACTGAACTGAATTGAACTGAACTGAAGATTCTCTTGGGCTAGCCTAATCTTGGGCATCAGGCTCATCTCTCAGGCTTTCTCCTTGTAAAAAGTGACATTGATGGAGACACCTCTGCAGGCAAAATCTTATAATCCCACAAAAGAGATGAAATGGATAATTCCGCATCACTTTCTTCCAAAAACCAACCTAGCTTGGCACATCCCTTAATCAATCTCTGTGGCCAAGAAAATGGACCGCTGATCCTGACTCACTGTGTCACTGTGTCATGCAGAGGGGGGTTGTCACCCAAAAGAAGAGAAGGGGGTCAATTACAAGCAATCTCTTCCAAGAAACAACTCAATGTGATTGATAACTATGCAAAATATTTTTTAATTATTTACAATTCACTTATGTCAGTGAACAACAAAATCATCTACAATTCCAGTACTGAAGCTCTAAGCCACCTCACAGAGGAATAATCAATAAAACATTAAGTCAGTCTCAGGTTGAATAAAAAGATTATTTCCCTGTGCCAGTTCTATGATGCTAATTTGTCTCATCTTGTGTTCCAATTGACCATATCCCACACCAGACCTTATGCAGATTTTGCTTCCCTGTGTCTATCTGCAAATGCTCAAAATTTCACACTTGGCTCTTTACTGTAGTGATTGCTGCTCTTTATTGTCTACTCCAGAAATTTTTGCAAAAATGGAATAGGACAAATTTACACATACAATTATGGAAACAGTCAGCCTTGATCTTTATCACATACAAATCACACAATCTACATTCAACTTGCTTAGTTTTGAAAGTGTTAATAGCTTTCCTAATAGAAAAAGGCCTTGTGACTAACTATGAAATTCAATTTCAATTCAGATAGCACCACCTGCAGAGTCTTTATGAGATGATGCAATTCAAAACGCCAAGCAAGCATAGCATTTCCTTGGAAGAGTCAGAGACAGACTTCGAGGTCAGATTCTTATAAGTTATGTTTTTTTCCTGCCTTACTTTTACCCACTGAATTGCAGTTTTCCACAAACATAATTTCCAGAAAACTTCAATCTAGTGCTTCAACATTTCAAATATATTCATAAGCCCTGTAACATAAAGACTTACCTTAAAAATGTAGAATAAAACCTAAAGATATTAAGATATTTTACAACTTTCCTCTTACATGTCAATGAAAAATTAATCAGTCAATCTAAGAAAGAAATGTAAAATTTATTCAAACCAAATTTGAGAATTGTATCCTGGGAAGAGCATCATAGAAAGTTCTGAGCATCTCAGCAATCTCCAAGGCACAGGTGTATAAGTTTTTGAAGATAGAGGACTATACATCAAATGATGTGTTAATGTCAGTTTAAATCATCCAGATCTAATTATTATCGTGGTAGGGGTCATCAAATGACCGCTTACAAGATCAAGAAGTAATGTTATCTTCTAAGGAATTGTCTTGTTGATGATAAGAGAATGTCGCTCTTTATGTTGGGCAAAGGGCAAAGAGGCTTCCCAGGTGTCACTAGTGGTTAATAACCAATGCAGGAGACCCAGGAGATGCTGGTTCAGTCGTTGGGTTGGGAAAATCCCCTGGAGCAGAGCATAGCAACCATTCCAGTATTCTTGACTGGAGAATCCCATGGACAGAAGAACCTGGTGGGCTACAGTCCACAGGGCTGCAAGCAGTCTGACATGGCTGAAGTGACTTAGCATGCATGCAAAGGACAGAGAAACATTTTTAATGTTAAAATTTTTTGTCATGACATAAAATATGAATTTTATTTCCCATATGCTGCATGACTTTCTTTAAAAGTTGACAGAAGTATTGCACACTTGGAAAAATGTCCAACAAAACTTGAGCAGTGAACATTTAACTACATTCTAAAATGGGAAAAGAAAAAAAAAAAAAGGCTTTTCTTCCAAGTTATTGCAAATTCATGATGTAGCTGCATCCAGTTTCCAGAAATGGTTAAATCTTTTGGTTAAAGGAAATATTTATTGGTCGTTCTCTACATCACATTAAAAATGGTTCCCTGCACCTTTAGCTGTTAATTAGCTCAAATATTTGGTTCAGAAACCACAGCCCTGTTTAGTGTGACCTCACTGGTATGGCATCTGGGCAATTATCTTTGAGATAATGAGCCTTTTCATCCATAACAGAACAGCAGCCTCTCACTTGGATTGCAAAAGATCAGAGCCAATCTGCTGCACACCAGGGTGCCTGCCATCCCCTTTGTATCATACCTTATTTTCAAACTAACCTTTCACATTCTGAATTAATTAAAGTGTTTTCAGATTAAAAATTAATGAATTCACTTTAGCATCATTTGGGGGGATAATAGGCACAAAATATCATCCAAACAATGTTATGGATCCTAATATCACACTCTAAAAGAGAAGGAAAACCACATTGCTTACAGCATTTTCTGACACATGCCCTAGCCTCGCCAAATCCTTATTTGAGTTACTCAGAAAAGTGAAGTCTCAGGAAAGATTTGATAGAGTGTGCTAAATGCTCAGTTGGCATTTTGATGTAGTCTCATTTTGTTCCAAAATTAATTCTGAGGTTACCAAGTTTTTATCAGGTTGTGATAATAAAACCCTTAACCTTTGCCATCAACCACTCCTCTTTAATCATTTCTGTAAGGCAAGTGCAGAGAAAAAGAGAGTGAGCCAGGCAGTCAGGCAAGAAAAAGAAGTTATTAGAGGGAAAAGAGAGGGTGACTGGCTCTTAAGGAGAACCAGCATTCTCCCTTTCTGATACAGTCCTTCTTATACTCCCCAGTGAAAAATTCTCTGAAGGGATGGTCACATAACTGGGGGTCTGGAATCTGGCGGTCTTGCAGCTTTGAGAAGATAAGCACCAGTAAGATAACAGAATGCCATTTGGGCAATTTGGTCAGTCTCACAGATCACTGTGATTTTATTCTTCGTTTGCAAAGTCGACATAACAGCCATCTTATAAGTGAGACCCCATGTGGGCCCTATCAATTTCCTGCCTTGCCATCTCACCTGTTCTTCAACATTGAATGGGTCTTCGCTTCTTAAATAACACTAAAAGAATATGAAGCCCTTTTCTCAAAGGGTCAAGCACTCCTTCTCAAAGATTTGTTGGAAACTCATTTCTTTAAAAGACTTCATGAAGAAATTTGAGATGAGCATATTCCATGTAGTTATGTAGTTTTAAAAATATGTATTTAGATACTTATTAAAAAAAACAGCAAGGAAAACTTTATTGCAAGTGAAAGTTGCTCAGTCATGTCTGACTCTTTGTGACCCCATGGACTATACAGTCCATGGAATTCTCCGGGCCAAAATACTGGAGTGGGTAGCCATTCTCTTCTCCAGGGGATCGTCCCAACCCAGGGATTGAACTCAGGTCTGCCACATTGCAGGCAGATTCTTTGCCAGCTGAGCCACCAGGGAAACCAAGAGGATCCTGCAATGGTAGTCCTGCAGGAAGGGGATGTTACCAGAAGGAAACCGCTTCTAGGACCCAAGAATGGGCTCTTGTCTAACACTCAGAAAAGAACTGTCTGAGGAGACACACATACTAACAAAACAAAAGGTTTCACTGGGAGCCTAGGAGGAGAGTAGCAGGGTAAAGGAAAACAGGAGAACGACTTGCCACATGACTCACAGTCTCAGGTGTTATGATAATGGGATTAGTATTCCAGGTTGCCTCTGGCCAATCATCTTGCCTGTGCCCAAGTTTGTTCTGACTCAATAATCTTCCTGGCAAAGCACACATCTCTCAGTCAAGATGGTTTCCACCTGTGAGGGTCTCTGGGCCTGTCTCCTCCCTTCTTTGGGCCCCTCCGAAATCCTCCAGTTAGTTTTTGGCAGCAGCATCGTGTTCCTTATCAGGACTTTCTGTTATGAGACAACTCATGTAANAATCTTCCTGGCAAAGCACACATCTCTCAGTCAAGATGGTTTCCACCTGTGAGGGTCTCTGGGCCTGTCTCCTCCCTTCTTTGGGCCCCTCCGAAATCCTCCAGTTAGTTTTTGGCAGCAGCATCGTGTTCCTTATCAGGACTTTCTGTTATGAGACAACTCATGTAAGTAATTATTCTTATGCCTTGGCAAGACGGGCAGTTTTGATCAATGATTCCCTAACAGAGAGAAATTGGGCTCAGCTCTGAATAGAACAAGAACAAGAGAAAACTTATACACAGAACAGTGTAGGGCCAGTGGATGGAAAATTATCAAGAGGAAATGTCTAGGCTAGAGAGAGTCTTACTAGATTGACTCAGCTTTCTTATTAAAGGTAAAGCAGAGTGATGAAGCACCCAGGGTGGGGGGTAAGGGGTTTTATCAGATACAGAGGGTGAGGAATTTTTAATAATCTGATTTAACAGGATTCTTGATGAACTTAAATCATCTAAGGACAAAGCCCAAGTTCATGGCCTTATCTGTTGAGGACTCAGAGATGACTCAAGCTTAGTGAGAGAGTTTTTGTCAATACTTGAACATCTTCACATAACATTGAAATGCTACAACAATCAGTCCTCTTACTGTTTTATGTTTGACTTGACTTAATAAGAAGGAGGAATGCCAAAAAGAGGAATNGGGGGGGGGGGGGCGGGCCCTCCAACAGCCCCCCGTGCGGGTGCACGCAGCAGGTGGCGGGGCAGCAGGAGGCGGAGCTAGGAGACAAACACTTACGTGCACCTTGGGGGTCGGGGGCAGCCCGTGGCAGGATGACCTCTGGGAGGGAGGAGAGGAGTCAGGGTCTTATTCGCAGACTCCCATCTCCCCCACCCACCTTTAGCACCCCCTCACCTCAGGATCTTCTCGGTGCTTCATGGTGGCCCAGGCGGTGGGGAGCAGGGGAGGGCTGGTGGGGCCCGGGTGCGGCAGGGGTGGGGTTCCTGCAGGCACAGAGCGGCCGTGAATTCCAGTCCCAGACCACCCCCAGGCCGGCCTCTTGCTCCCCCACAGCTGGTTCACCTGGGAGGCTGGGGTGAAGGTCCTCGGCTGGAGGCTCAGTGGGAGATGACCCCAAGAACGGGGCCCTCTTGATGGTTCCTATGGTGTCATCTGGAGAGTCCAGCTCCTGGCGGGAGGGTCAGGGGACCCAGCCCAGCTGTTAGCAAGTGACCCTGTAACCTACTCCCAGCCAGCAGCACCCCCACCCCCAGCTCCCCTCCACTCTGAACCTGGAGTTCCAAGGCCGGCCGGATGGTCAAGCTCCTGTTGGGGACAGATTGGAGGGAGACGAGGTGTGAGGTGTGATGGGGTCATGAGCCCGGTCCCCACCCCTCTCCGGGCTCCAGGCCCTCACCTTTCCTCCAGGGCCTCCTGGACTGACTGCAGCAGGCTCCTGGGCAGGGATGGGGAGGGGTCAGAGGTCAGCCTGCCCTCCTGCTCCTGCCCCCCTGCAGCTTCCTTCCCCCTCACTCACCCACTCAGCTCTTCCTTCCCCAACAGCGTCCACTCCTCTTCCCACTGTGGGGAAACCAAGTCAGAAAGGCCGGGAGGGAGGCAGAGAGACAGACAGGCAACGTGAGAGGGCGCTGGAGAGATGGGGGAAGAGAGAGAGAAGGCAGACAGACAGACAGATGGAAAGTGAGATGGTAACAGGCAAGAAAACTGGGAGAGAGACACGAGACACAGAAACTGTGAAAGAGGGACAAACGCAAAGAGTGAGAGAGAAGGAGAGAGTGAGAGAGACAGGCACGGAGAGCCTGAGATTGTGGGGGCGAAGAGCGGTGCCGATAACGAGACAGCGAGAGAGCAGCGACGGTGAGTCAGACAACCCAGCAGTCACAGCGACTGAGGCAGAGAGGAACGTGCCGAAGGGGGCGGCGGGTGCGGGGGGGGGTCCTCCAACGTGTGACAGGCCCACGTGTGTTTTTTGGCCATGCTGCATGGAGCAGGTGGGATCTTAGTTCCCCGACCAGGGATGGAACCCGCGCCCCCTGCAGCAGAAGCGTGGAGGCCTAATCACTGGACCGCCAGGGAAGTCCCAGGCCCACACCTTAAAAAGGCATGATCTCTCTCTGCCACCCTCCACCAACTGTCCAAAACGACCTGTCCCAGGAAGGAGCCCCAGCCCTCCCGGTCCTTGCGCGGACAGGTCTGTTAGAACGGCTCTCCCGGGCCTAAGGGCCAGGCTGCTGCGGCTGTCAAGGCTCCTGGGTTTGAGATGCTTGGCCGCCTGCAGAACTCCCTAGCCCTGCCCCGAGGACCACCCAGCCACATAGCCAGCCCCTCACCGGCTCATTCAGTGGGTCTGTTTCCTTCCTGCGTGGGGCGCCGAATTTCACCTGGTGAACTGGGGGCCCAGATCCAGGGGTTAGGGGGCCAGAGACTCAGGACTAATCCCTAAAATCAAACCAACTCCACACACAGCACCCCACCAACTCTGCACAGATAGCCCTCTGCCAACTCTCCCAATTCTATACATTCAGCCCCACCAGGCAAACACAAAGCCCCCCCAAGTCCACACTCAGCCCTCCATCACCAAATTCACATACACAGCCCCCCAATCCACACAGCCCCCCACCAAATCCATACACACAGCCCCCCAATCCGCCCACAGCTCCCCTCCCAAAAACAGACTCACACTGGATCTCCGAGGGGGTCCTCTCAGCTGGGCCATGCTGCCCCCGGGAATGAATGGTGTCCGGAAATATGTCATAAGTCTACAAGGGAACAGACACAGTGGACACACGCCCACACTCACCTCATACTAGGTATTCCTTGAGGTGCTTTATACATACTGACGTGTTTGTATTCACAATAATGCTCTGAGATTACTGTGAGATTAAACGCACCTTCCTTTCACAGATGAGAAAACCAGCAGAGAGAGGCAAGGAACTTGCCAAAGATCACAGAGAAAACAGAAGGTGGCTGAAGTTAAGCACCTTCAGTTAAGGTAGCCCTTAACTTCACAGGGCCAAGGGCAAGCACCTGTTGGAGTGGGCAACAGGGAGGCAAACTGGCTCAGGGGAGAGTCCTAACGGGTGGGCTCAACCAGACCGAAGCTCCCTGCGCTGCAAACACACGAGCTGAAGGGAGATGACTGTATCACCTGCGTACTCCTCACCCCCAGACCAGGCCAAGACCCAGTCCCCAGGGGCTCTCACTGACCTCCAGGTCACAGTCTTCTGGAGAGGGGGTTCCCAGGTGGGGATCGTTGGCTTTGTCCAAGAGCTGTGTGAGGAGAGCCCGGGGCAGCTGCTGGGTCGTGAAGGGGTGCTGGAGGATGGAGAAGGGCGCAGCTTGGTTCCTGGCTTCCGGTCCCTGCTTCTGAGCATCAGGCCTCCTGCTCCACCCTCCTGCCTCCCACCTGCAGAAGCTTCTCTGCTGTCGGTCTCTTCTTGGGATTCTTGGTCAAGGCAAGCTTGAGGAAGTGATGGAAATTCTGGGTCCTAGTGGGTACAAGAGCCCCCCCAGCCTCAATCCCGGGCCAGGTTAGCCCTCAGGCAGAGCATCCTGCCCCCACTCCAGAGGATTCTGTTGAGCCTGCCCAGGAAGGGGCCAGCTTGAGGCTGCGGGCAGCTGGCCTGAGCAACACTGCTGTTGCGACACGGCAGCGCCTCCATTATCAGCCATCCGCCTTTCTTCCTTGTCCACACGGGTCCCTGGCGCAGAGACAGGGCCCAGGCCCCACTCCTGCACATGGTCTGTGGAGGCTCAGGAAGGGCAGACCCTCAAGGCTGCACCCGGGGAGCCGGTAGACTGAAAGGGGGACCCCAGCAGGCAATGTGGCCCTTACCAGCGAGTCTTGTCTCTCAGCTTTGGCGGCTGGAAGCTGCTCTTGGACATGAGCATCAAGGCCCTGTGGAGACCACAGGTCAGAGGTCAAGGGTTACAGGTTCTTGGGCCAGGCCAGGGGCAAGTGTTCTGCTGACCTCATGGGATGCAGGTGGAAGAGAGGCGGCTGCAGCTCGCCCAGCTCGATGGCGGTGATGCCCAGGGCCCAGACGTCACACAACTCATTGTAGCCACCTTTGCGCTCCACGGCAGCCACCTCTGGGGCCATCCTGCAGGCAGGGTCACACATGAGATGGCCAGGGGCCTCCGCTCACGGCCTCCACCCCCTCAGCCAGAGGCACAGCCTCACCAGTATGGAGTCCCAATGAAAGACCTCCTCTTGGCCACAGACGCTGTCAGCTCGCCTGACACCCCGAAGTCAGCTGCAGGGAGAAAAGCTGCTCTCACCCCACCTCAGGCTGCCACTCCCCACCCACGGCCGGGGCAGAGGCTCAGGATGCATCTGGCGGGGCTCAGACAGCAGGTGGCCCAGGCTCAGCTCCAGCAGCCACAGGCACAAGGCAAGGCCAGGTTCCCTCCTGGGAGGGATCGACCTCCTTCTAGCCCTGACCCAGTGCCCGGTCCCGGGTTAGACTTCATCCAGACCCAACCACATCCAACTTTCCAGCAGGAAGGGAGAACAGTGCTACGTTCTAAACGGGGGGACACCGAGGCTCAAGTGGCAAAATGACTTGCCCGAGGACAAGCAGGCTCCCAGACTCCGGGGGCTCCCACGGAACCCTCGCCCTGACGGTGTCCCCAGGGTACTGACCCAGCTTGACATCTCCCTGGAGGGTGAGGAGAAGGTTGGCTCCCTGTGGGAATGGAGGAGAGAGAATCCCATCGGGTGCCACCCAGAGTCCCCTCCTCCCTCCCACGGTGCCCTTGGCCAGACTCCTACCTTGATGTCTCTGTGGATCTTACCCTGAGAATGCAAGTGGTGGAGCCCCTGCGGACAAAGAGGAGCCCCTGAGAGCAGCTACCCGCTGTATCTCCCCTCTCCTGAACCCCCTCAGGCCTGGGGCCCCCCACCCAAGCAGCTTCCTCCACCCCTCTCCCCAAACAGGAAGTGACTGAGCCAAAAGGGAAATGGGCTGCTTCCGGCAATAGGGCTGGGGCCCCTTCCCCGCCAGGACCCACAGACCCTCAGGCAGCTCAGCCTGAGGGACTCCACCCACCCCACCCCACCCCACCCCACCACACACAGGGGCCTGCTGGGCTGCCTGCCCCGCTCCTGGGGATGAGGGGTGTGAGCAGTCCTATGGGGCCAGCTACCTTCAGTGCCTCTCGACAGACATAGGCAATCTGCCGCTCCTCCAGGGGCCCGGTGGCTGCAATGGAAGGGGTAAGGGCTGGCTTGGGGGCCCAGGGGGGATATGCTGACCCACCCAGGCTCCACCCTGTGTAGGGGAAGCAGCAGGCACTGCTGGTGAAAGGGGAGTTGGCCACATCCCTTCCCGACATAGGGTAGGATATACAGCCCAGAGAAGGACAGCATTTTTCTCAAGGTCACACAGCCAGTGAAGAAGTGGAGAGGGGCCCAAGTGCAGGGCCTCAGCGCTCTCCTCCTGCCCTATGTTGGGGCTGGGGGATGGGAAGAAGGCTGTGGCCCTCTGGGGCCTGGAGTCCTAGCCCTCACCGTGGTAAATCTCCTGCAGGGACCCCCCTCCGCAGAACTCCATGCAGATCCACAACCGGTCATTCCTGGGGTGACACAGAGCTGGGGTGGGCACATGGCAGTGCCACAGGGGGGCTGCCTGGGGGCGGGCAAGGGGATAAAGCAGCCTCACCTGAGGTAGCTGCCAATGTAGGCCACCACATTGGGATGGCGGCACTCACGCAGGATGGTGATTTCCTGCTGAAGGGAGCTGATGTCGTCCCCTGGGAAACACAGGGCATCATGAAGGGCGCCGCCTTAACTCAGTGCCCCATCTGCAAAATGGGCACAGAGTGCCTCCTCTCTTCAGGCCAGACAGGTGCCAGCTGACAGTACCTCCTGGCGCCTGCCTCTCAGCGGGGGGCCTCACACTGCGCCCGCCCGCGCCGCGCTCTGCCCTCCCTCCAGCGCTGAGGCCCTGGCTCCCGGCCCTCACCTGGGTCTAGCTTGACTATTTTGACCGCGGCCAGTTCGGACGTGACCGTGTCGCGGGCCTGCAGGGGCGGAGAGGGTGAGGAGGGATGAGGAGGAGGCGGGGCCGGGGGCCAACTCCCGCAGCAAGGCGCAGAGCGCGTACCCAGCTCTCAGCTCTCCCGCCCGGCCCGCCACCCGGCGCACCTTGTAGACGTCGCCATAGGTCCCGGCCCCCACGCGCTGCAGCAGCTCGAAGCGGTCCCGTGGATCCTGCAGCGACACGTTCTGCAGCAGCGCCATGGCCCGGCGCCGGGCAGGCGCGAGCTGCGGAGCCGGCGCGGGGCGGCGCGGGGCGGGGCGGGGTGGGGCGGGCGGGGCGGGGTAGTACCGCCGGGGCGGGAGCCGGTGGCTCCGAGGCCGCGGGGGCGGGACCGGGCCCCAAGGCGGGGCCAGGCCGGGGATGCCCCGCCGCCCGGCCGGGAGGAGGCGCGCGCGGGACCGACCCTCGGCGGCAAGGGGAAGCCCCGATCCCGGGAGGGGCGGGCGGCGCCGGGGCTCTTCCTTCAGCCACTGGTTCCTCGAGCTCTACAAATGGGGAGCCTGAAGCCCGCAGGGCCAGAGAGCAGAAGAAAGAGGGGGACGCTCCACCCCAAAATTCCCAGATGAGACACCGACAAGTATTTTTTTTTTTTTTTTACAAAATGTATTCATCTTCCTTGGAACTGAAAAATAAATCTATGTACAAAACAGGAAGAGATCAGGCTCCCCTCACCCACTCACAAACAAACCCCTGTAGATTTCCTCTAGGGTCCCCCGAGACAGGCTGGACAGGCTGGACCTCGGGGAGGTTCCCAGAGGGTCGGAAGAAAGGTCTGCTCTGATCTAGGGCCAGTTTGGGCAGGGAGGGAGCAGGGCTCAGGATTCACAGGCCGGGGGCAGAGTTTCACGTCCCCGACCCATGCGACAAGGAAGCTAGCATTTCCAAATTCTGGAAGCGTTTCTTAGGTTCTTTGTGGTAGGGGGCTTGCAAGGAATGGAATTCTGAAGTGTGGAAACGTTCTCCTAGGAGCTGGGCGGGGTCCTTGGTCCCAGGCTGTAGGTGGGACCTGTGCTTCTAGGGTTTAGAGTGAAAGACCCCATGGGCTGGAAGCAACCCTGAGCCAACAACGATCAGGACGAAGGTTGGAGCCTGGGTTCTGAGGTGAAGGCTGTTTCCCGTGGTTGGACCTTTAAAGACTGGTGATGGGCTCAGAGGGAAGGTTTCAGATGGCCGGCTGGGACCCTTGGGGATGGGCTCTATATTCCAATGACTGGGCAGAGCCCGTGATTCGGGGTGCTGGGCAGAGTTTGTACTCTGGGAACCTGCAGCCTGGGGTTCCAGGTAGGGATGGGGCCTGCGGGCAGAACCTGGGCTCAAGAGGCTGGGGTGGAGCCTCGTTGGGTTGAGGGCGGTGGGTTCTTGGTAGGCAGATTTGGAGTCCCGGTATTTCAGAGACCCTTGCGCTGCCGCTTGAGGAAGGAAAGCGTGTAGTCACTCGGTGTAGACACCTTCTGCTTCTTCATCTGCACTTGTGACTGCGCCGTGAGCTGCAGCTTGATGGCGCTCGAATTGATCTTGGTGGCCACAAGCAGCTCCTTCATGCCTTTCATCTTCTCACTCTGGAACGTCAGCACCGGACCCTCGGGTGGAGGTGATGCAGCGGGTGCCGGCACTGGAGCGCTGCCACCTTCAGTGCTGCGGGCAGTCCCGGGGACTGTGCCTGGGGTCTTCCGAGGGGCTCCTGGCGCCGCACCCTGGCCCGTGCCTGGGCCCTTGTCCAGCGCCGGCTTTTTAGGCGGCGGCGGCTCCTCGGGCTTGGATTCCCGCCGTGGGCCCCGCCGCCGGCCTTCTCGGGCTTCCTCACCCCATGGCTCTTCAGCCTCGGCCGCCTCCGCCTCTCGGCTCACTATGCGTACCTTCTGCCGCACCTGGGCCAGATGGGGAGGACAAGCGAAGACCAAGGTTGCAGGCCAGTGGCTGGCACCCCGCGCCCTGGCCATCTTGGGGCCTTGGTCTCACTCGCACCCAAAGGAGATAGGCAGATCCCCTACAGGGCTCAAAAGTCTGACTCCTCCTGGCTGCCCCCAGCCACCCTGCACAGCTGCCTCTCACCTGTCCCTCAAAACGGCCTAGGGACTGCACAAGGAAGGTGGCCCAGCCCACATGCAGCACGGGGGTGGGGCTGCCCTCTTCCCATTTGCAGATGCCATCGTAGAATCGCAGCAGATGGGCAAAGCACTCTGGGTCCTGGAGGGCAGAACCCTGGCTCTGCGTGCCCTGAGAAAGGGGGAAAAGGGGGCACAGTTAGTTCAGACCCCATTACTCACCCCTCACCAGGTGGCACAGGCCAGACCTCTCATCTGGACAGAGAGCCCTGGCCCTGGTGGAGGTGAGTAGTGGTGGAGAGAATTCTTAGAAACTCCTTCCTTTTATAAATCTAGTCCTAAGGCAATGGCACCCTACTCCAGTACTCCTGCCTGGAAAATCCCATGGACGGAGGAGCCTGGAAGGCTGCAGTCCATGGGGTCGCTGAGGGTCAGACACGACTAAGTGACTTCACTTTCACTTTTCAGTTTCATGCATTGCAGCAGGAAATAGCAAGCCACTCCAGTGTTCTTGCCTGGGGAATCTCAGGGACGGGGTAGCCTGGTGGGCTGCCGTCTATGGGGTCACACAGAGTCAGACACGACTGAATTGACTTAGCAGCAGTAGCCAGGACTTGGGGGGAGTGGGGAACCACCCTTTATCTCCATTTCACCCCCTCAACTGAATGAGTGACCCTGACAGAGAAAGAGAAGGACTTCCATCCCATTTACCTCAGCTCCTCAAACCCAGACCCAGGCACTAGGCCACTACGTAAGAGAACATAGCTATCTGCCTGTCCTGCACCAAACTTTCCGGTGCCGCCCCCAGTCCCGTGCAGCAGATCCACATCCCGGGACTGGGAGCCCTGCTCAGGTGGGAAGGTGTGCACAGGCTGGAGCCCAGCCTTTCACCTGGGTCTGCTCCCCGGGTCGCTCCTCGCCAGCCTCCAGCAGGCTGGCGGCCTCCTTCAGCAGGTTGGGGATGACGTCATTGGCTACTTCAAAGAACTCCTTGTAGATCTCCTCGTCTTCACGGCAGTAGTTGTAGCTGTGAGGGCAGCAGGGCACTGTGGGGTCTCAGCCATGGCGGGTACCCCCAGGGACCTGGCAGGGGAGGGAGCCCTGGTTTCTTTTCCGGGATCATCCGGGGACTGAGCGAATGGTTGGGGTCCTCGCTCCAAGATGATGGTGCTGTGTCAGCCCAGAGCAAGAGTGAGGAGAGGGGCTGAGGATACAGAGCTGGATGGCAGTGGTCAGAAATCAGGAGAGGGGAGGGAAGGAAAGGCCTGAGGCCCTCATGAGGGGTCCCTACCTCTCAGGCGATGATGGTCTTGGCTGCCTAGTGACTGAAAGGAGAGGGGATAGAACTTGGGACCCAGGCCTCCCTCCTGGATGAGAGGGGTTGTAAATTGGGTGGAAGGGGAAGAAAAGCCGGGCTGGGGTCACGTGGGGGGATCCTCACTCCTGGATGACAGTGGCTGTGTCGGCCCAGGCCTGCAGAGCTTCGCGCACATTGCGGTTGCGACAGTGGTAGCCAGCCAGGTACATGTAGGGGTAGATGTGCTCATCCCGGTAGTAGGTCTTGGCTGAGGCAATGCCCTGAGAATGGAGCAGAGGGGTCTCAAGGAGGCAGCCCCAGATGGCACAAATGTTCCACTAGATCACAACTGGAGGGGCATCAGGAAGATTCCAGAGTCTCCTCCCATGAGACCTTACTACCCTGGTCATCGTCTTCTCTACCAGCTGCCCTCCCCTTGTCTGCGGGTCTGCTCGCTCAGACTGCTGCAGGCACCCTGCAGACCAAGGCCTAGGAAGGGGAGGGGCTTATCCTCCAAGCTCAGGGTCTGTCCCTTTCCTGAACTTTCCCTCACAAACACCAAGGCCTTTCAAATCCAGTCTAATGTCCCTCACAGCCCAGGAGCCCCCAGCCCCACCAAGTTAATACTCCCACCTCCGTGCTCTCACCACGTTTGACTTCTGTTATACTCCCAGAAGGACAATGACAGGCAGTAGAAAAAGCAGGGCTGAGGGGACAACTCTAGGACCTACCACTCCCAGGCAGAGAACCCAGAACACCTCTCAGACATCCCTGACTACACTGAATATGCACGCGATAAATACAAAAAGGGACTGGATGGGTGATACCCCACAATACACACAAAGTTCTCTCCTCACCTGACCCCCCAGCTCCGAAGCAGAAGGGGACCCCAGCCCCCGGTGGGCCGCCCTTCCCTACCCTTCTATACCTAAGCTGTCCCCACCTTGTGGTAGAGGGTGAGTGGGTCCGGCCGGCCCGGGGTGGGCTCCAGCTCCTCCAGGTCCGCCAGGTTCCCCAGCGCCATTGGGTACCTGGGAAAGGCTAGTAAGTCCAGGCTGCCCCTAGCCTGCCCTGGGGCCCAGCCTGGCCACTGCCCCTACTGACCTTTCCAGATGTCCCAGGTCATAGAGCAGCCACAGCAGCTTCTAGGGGCCAAAGGAGAAAAGTGCGAGCTGGTGAGAGGCAGGCGCGTCCTCAGTCTACCAGGCAGAGGGAGCAGTCCAGCAGCAGTAGGGGACTCCCCCCAAGGTGGGAAAAGCCAGAATTTAGGAACTAGCCCCTGACTGGAGTCAAAGCACTTTCATGTCTCAATTTCCCCCTTCCCAAGAGCCCCGGGAAAGTCCAGGCCAGGAATGATTCACCCATGTTACAGAAGAGGGAAGCTGAAGCTCAGCAAGGGGAAAGCACCCTGGCCCAGGGTCCCACAGGTACCCTCACCTGCTGCAGCTGCAGAAGCTCCAGGGAGTCAGTGTGCAGGTCAATGGAAGGGTTGATGGCACATACCATAAATGCCACCTCCATCTTGCGGTCACAGCGCATGTACGATCCTTTCAGGTACAGCCAGCTCTTGGGAGAGGACAAGACCAGATGTCTTATGATGGCCCACCAGTGCCTGCTGTAGGGACTGACATGAGGAACAGGGCCCTCCCCTTCCGGACATATGGAGGTGGTGACAGGAAGAGGGAAGCACGACCCAAGAAAGCAGAGCTCCTTGGGTGGCCTGGGCTAGAATATCGGGGAGTGGGTTGGGGAGTGCAGTACCCGCTCAGCCACACCCGCGTTGACTGTCTGGCCTCTGCGATCCTCGTTGCCCTTGCCATGCCAAGTGACTTCAGCTGTTTGTTCTCCATTGGGCCCAAATACTACCCAGGCGTGGTCCTCGGACAAGGCCAGGTGGACATCCCGGAGACCCAGAGCCTGGCAGGCCCCCACCACGGCAAAGGCCACACCAGAGCTGTCCAGTTTGGTCCCTGTGGAAGGGAAAGTAATGAAAGAGGGTCCACTGAGCTCTGGCCTGGGGGAAGGGACCCGACAGCGATAGGCCATGCTCCCTCCCACCCTCACCTCCATACCTTTACCCTCTGACACTCCTGCCCTGCTTCCCTCTATCCCTTTCCTCCTAACTGTTCAGGACCTCTCCTTCCCCCCTTACATTCCCCATCCTCAACAGGAGACCCTGAATCTTTCATAGTTCCCCAGCTTTTGACCCTGCCTTTTCTACTTCTCTGCAACTGTATTATATATTTCTGCTAATTTAAGCATCTCATTTTACTGTACTAGGTTATAACCAGGACACTGGCCAACACTTTTTTTACACGCCCACTGATGGACACTCCTAATTTATCTCTGTCCTCTTTTCTTGATAAGCTCAGAAGCAGCCTCAGATTCCTTCTCAATATGGCACTCCAGGACCTGAATGCCAGTTAACTGGCCTTAGAACAAAGAGGAAAGCTCTTTGCAAGTCCTGAGCCTTCAGCTTCTTAAGGTGAAGCCCTAGTCTGTTCACCTTCAAATTCTGTTCATAGACACTCCATGGACTGTCCCAATTCCATGAAACATAGATTTTGGCTCCTCACCCCCTAAATCTTCTGCTGCCCTCTGTGCCCCAGGCTGGGCTGCAGTAGCTGAGATGCTGAGGGGGCAGAGGGTGGGCTAACGGATTTGGAGTCAAGTGACTGAGGTCCAGTCTCAGCCCTGTCACTCTGTGTCACTTTGGTAGATGGCTTTCTCTCCCGGGGCTTCAGTTTCTCTAGCTGCAATGGGGGACATAACACTTGGCCCACCTCACAAGGCTTACAGGTCTCAAACGGGCTCTGTAAACCACAGCGTTGGGAAGAGGTGGGCCAAGATTCTCACGTGAGACAGCCACCTGTCTCTTGCCACCTGTCGGGCTCCAACCTGTGATGAAGCTGAAGAGGGACTGGATGTGGGCCCGATCCTTGAAGTAGGAGCGGCTGAGGCTATTCCAGATGACATCGGAGACCTTCTTGACCAGCTCACGGCTGGAGACGCCCCCTTCTCGCGGGTAGAGAGACAGGTCAACGGCGCCACGGATCTGGGCAGTGAAGCGCGCATAGAGGGCAGCGATGATGGACAGGTCGGCCACCGGGAAGTAGGTGAGGCCGCCAGGAGGGTCGGGCGCAGGACTGGGCTGAAAAGTGAGCTCAGGCACGTTGGTGGGGATGACTCGGTTGACAGCTAGGAAATGCTCCACGAAGCCCAGTACCAAGGATAGGAGCACCAGGTCCGGCTCCTCTCGGCCCAGCTCGGCAGCGAACAGGCGCACCACATCGTCGATGGAACGCAGCGGGAACAGCGTTTTCTGGGCAGCCTTCAGCCCCATGGCGGCGGCCCTCGGCCTGCGGACGACCGGAGGGGAGGGATGGTCGTGTGGGCACGGCCCACGAGTCCCCTCCCAGGCTCGGCTAGCGTTCCACACCCCCCTACACACTCACAGACACCAACCCTTGCTTCCCCGCCCCTTCACGCTCCGTTCATCTGTTCCCCGTCTTTCGTCGAAGAGACCCCCTCAGCCGAGGCTGTAGGGCCTTCTTGTCCCCCACAACACCAGGAGCTCCGGCCCCAATGGAGGTGAGCCCCTAGGACCCCGCTGAGAACTCCCAATGGCCGCCCCGCCCCCTCTCTGCGCTCACACCCCCGGGGCCCTAGAGTCCGCCGGAAGGCACCCTAGGCCAGTACCCCCAAATCCCAAGGAGAGTCCTGGCCTAGGTCCCCCGCGCCCACCTCCGCGCTTACATCCCACACAAGGCACCGCGGCGCCCGCCGCCTGAAGCCTGCTGGGAAATGGAGTTCCGCCCCCCTCGGGCCGCACTGCCTGCCGGGAAGAGGAGTCCAAGGCCCCCTGTTGTCCCTGCCAAGTCTTGAAATGGTGGCCGGGCGGGCCAGTCCGCAATGGCTTATGGGAGTGGTGGTCCCGCTGCTCTGGGCGCCCCAGAGGGCGGAGAAGAGAGGAGGCAGCCCCGCCTTTCTGAGGTCCTCAGGGATTGGTCATTCCATTTCACGCAGTGCCTTCTGGGAGATGCAGTCCAGGTAGTGAGCCGGCAGTGTCTGCGCTTCTGTAGGTTGTTGCTTATTGGCAAGATGTGATGACAACGGGTACTTTTTAACACTGCTGGAGTACTGTAAACGTGTTCAGCCATTTTAGTTGGTTATTTATCAGTATCGATTAACGCATAAAAGTGCCTACTATAAGTCTAGCTTTCGGTCTACAGGGAATATCTGACACGTGTGCAAAGAAGACCATCTAAAGAATCATTGTAGTTATTTGTACTACAGCAAAAGAAGAGTAAAGTAACTCTCTGCATCCTAAAATGGATCTTCAGGGCACATTGTTCAGGGGGAGAGGCTGCAGAAAAATATGTATGATGGGGTAGTATTTATATTACCATTTTAAAACTTCAAAATGATACTAAATTTCTACAGAATCAGTCACTCTCTTATTCATTTAGGAAACATATTTGCTGCCTATAAAGGGCCAAGCTCTCAGGCACTGGCTATGTAGCAGTGAGTAAAACAGATCAAATTCCTACCCTACTTCACTTCTGTACATTATCCCCCACAAAACTAAAACTAGCCTAATCATGAGAGAAGTTTGGGCAAACACAAACTGAGGGACTTTCAGACTGGCCATACCTGACAGCTCTCCTCAAAAGTGTTCAGGTCATGAAAGACAAGGAAAGAGTGAGAAACCGTTGCACATTAGAAGATACTAAGGAGACAGGGTCAGATTTTATTTTGGGGGGGGCTCCAAAATCACTGCAGATGGTGATTGCAGCCATGAAATTAAAAGACACTTACTCCTTGGAAGGAAAGTTATGACCAACCTAGATAGCACATTCAAAAGCAGAGATATTACTTTGCTAACAAAGGTCCGTCTAGTCAAGGCTATGGTTTTTCCAGGAGTCATGTATGGATGTAAGAGTTGGACTGTGAAGAAAGCTGAGCACCGAAGAATTGATGCTTTTGAACTGTGGTGTTGGAGAAGACTCTTGAGAGTCCCTTGGACTGTAAGGAGATCCAGCCAGTCCATTCTAAAGGAGATCAGTCCTGGGTATTCTTTGGAAGTGAAGTGAAGTGAAGTGAAGTCGCTCAGTCGTGTCCGATTCTTTGCGACCCCATGGACTGTAGCCTACTAGACTCTTCTGTCCATGGGATTTTCCAGGCAATAGCCGTGGAGTGGATTGCCATTTCCTTCTCCAGGGGATCTTCCCAACCCAGGGATCGAACCCGGGTCTCCTGCATTGTAGACAGACGCTTTACCATCTGAGCCACCATGCTAAAGCTGAAACTCCAGTACTTTGGCCACCTCATGCGAAGAGTTGACTCATTAGAAAACTCTGATGCTGGGAGGGATTATGGGCAGGAGGAGAAGGGGACAACAGAGGATGAGATGGCTGGATGGCATCACCAACTTGATGGACGCGAGTCTGAGCGAACTCCGGGAGTTGGTGATGGACAGGGAGGCCTGGCGTGCTGCAATTCATAGGGTCATAAAGAGTCGGACACAACTGAGAGACTGAACTGAACTGAAGGAAACAGGACCAACGTGGTGTTCTAGATTGAATCCTAGACCAGAATAAAAAGGATTTAGTGGAAAAACTGGTGAAGAGGGTGGCCAATTGGCCCAGCTTGCCCAAGTCTGAGGGGACTTCAGGGGAGTGGGACTTTCAGTTTTAAAACTAAACCAGTCAAGTCTTGGGCACCTGTGAGCACTACTTATGAAATTCAAAAATATCTGTAGCTTTGTTTATCTTTCATCCCTAAGTTTTGATAAATGTACCATGTTGTGTAAGATGTTAACATTTAGGGAAATTGAGCAAGGCATATATGAGAATTAGATCATCAAGGACTGAGTTCTGGGGTACCCCGTCATATAGAGGTTGGGAAACCAGGAGGAACCAGCAAAGGATTCTGAAAGGAATCAGCCAGAGAGATGGGAGAAAAGCCACATGAGCATTTGGTTTAGAAGACCGAGGCAGAGGAATGATCCCGAGTCGGGTGCTGCCCACAGGTCAGCAAGCTGAGCACCAAGAACTGATTGCGTTCAGCTCTGTGAGAACCCCTGGCGACGACCTTAGGAGTAGTTTGGGAACAAAAGCCCAGAGTTCTTGGGCTCAAGAAAAATGAGAGGGAAGAAACTGGAGACAGTGATAATATATAACTCTTTTAGGGAGCTTTGCAGAAGAGAAGGAAAACCCAAGCTGGCAACTGGAGGTAGAAGAGGGTCAAAGGAGGTCCTGGTGTTGTGGCTGTTTTGGGGGTTTTTTTGATAGGTAAGAAGTGGGTTTATTCAGATACAGACAGAAGCACACTCCGCAGACAGAGTTTGGGCCATCACAGAGGGTGAGTGCAGCCCCGAAATTTGATGTGGTTAGTTTTTATAGGCTAGGTCTTGATGTCACACTGCAGAAAGAATTCAAAGTGATAGGTGAAGAGTGGATTTATTCAGATACAGAGCATCACACTCCACAGACAGAGTGTGGGCTATCTCAGAGGGCGAGTGCAACGTGGCTATTGTTTAATAGGAGAGAAGGCAGGACTGATGACCTTGAACAAGTAGAGAAGATGGGCGATCCCAATTTGCAGGCCTATAGAAAAAAATTTTTTTAAACTAAAAACCCCCCACAATTTGCAGGCTTGTCCTTTGCTAGTAGCATGAACAGTTCCAGTCACAGTAATTGGAGAAACGGTAGAGTACATGGGTACTTTCATTCTTTCAATGAAATAGGAAGTCCAGCTGGTCTTCCTCCCAAACGCCACCTTCTCAATGAGGCTGACCCAGACCTAACCAGCCTACTTAAAATCATAGTCTCCAACCGAATCGCTTCTTCTAACCCCTCCCCTCCATTCTGCTTTCTAAAATGTTTTCTTCTAAAGCACTAACAGCTTCAAGAACAGAGTTTCTCAGCCGGGGCACTACTGACATTTGTATCGTATACGTGCTCACTCAGTTGTGTCTGACTCTTTTGAGATCCCATGGACTGAAGTCCACCAGGCTCCTCTGTCCATGGGATTTTTTCGGGCAAGAATATTGGAGCGGATTGTCATTTCCTACTCCAGGGGAGCTTCCCAACCCAGGGATCGAACCCATGTCTCCTTCATCTCCTTAACTGACAGGTGGATTCTTTACCACTAGTGTCACTGTAGTTGGGGACTGATTTGTGCCCTGTAGGATGCTTAGCAGCCTCCCTGGATTCTCCCGCTTTTAGATGTCCCTCCCCCTGTTGTGACAGTAGAAATGTCTCCAAATGTTGCCATATATCTCTGGGAGGCAAACTGCTCCCTGTTGAGAGCCACTTCTCCAGCATCTCATAAGTGCTGAGTCGCTTCAGTCACGTCTGACTCTTTGCAGCCCCGNAAGGAAAGAGTGAGAAACCGTTGCACATTAGAAGATACTAAGGAGACAGGGTCAGATTTTATTTTGGGGGGGGCTCCAAAATCACTGCAGATGGTGATTGCAGCCATGAAATTAAAAGACACTTACTCCTTGGAAGGAAAGTTATGACCAACCTAGATAGCACATTCAAAAGCAGAGATATTACTTTGCTAACAAAGGTCCGTCTAGTCAAGGCTATGGTTTTTCCAGGAGTCATGTATGGATGTAAGAGTTGGACTGTGAAGAAAGCTGAGCACCGAAGAATTGATGCTTTTGAACTGTGGTGTTGGAGAAGACTCTTGAGAGTCCCTTGGACTGTAAGGAGATCCAGCCAGTCCATTCTAAAGGAGATCAGTCCTGGGTATTCTTTGGAAGTGAAGTGAAGTGAAGTGAAGTCGCTCAGTCGTGTCCGACTCTTTGCGACCCCATGGACTGTAGCCTACTAGACTCTTCTGTCCATGGGATTTTCCAGGCAATAGCCGTGGAGTGGATTGCCATTTCCTTCTCCAGGGGATCTTCCCAACCCAGGGATCGAACCCGGGTCTCCTGCATTGTAGACAGACGCTTTACCATCTGAGCCACCATGCTAAAGCTGAAACTCCAGTACTTTGGCCACCTCATGCGAAGAGTTGACTCATTAGAAAACTCTGATGCTGGGAGGGATTATGGGCAGGAGGAGAAGGGGACAACAGAGGATGAGATGGCTGGATGGCATCACCAACTTGATGGACGCGAGTCTGAGCGAACTCCGGGAGTTGGTGATGGACAGGGAGGCCTGGCGTGCTGCAATTCATAGGGTCATAAAGAGTCGGACACAACTGAGAGACTGAACTGAACTGAAGGAAACAGGACCAACGTGGTGTTCTAGATTGAATCCTAGACCAGAATAAAAAGGATTTAGTGGAAAAACTGGTGAAGAGGGTGGCCAATTGGCCCAGCTTGCCCAAGTCTGAGGGGACTTCAGGGGAGTGGGACTTTCAGTTTTAAAACTAAACCAGTCAAGTCTTGGGCACCTGTGAGCACTACTTATGAAATTCAAAAATATCTGTAGCTTTGTTTATCTTTCATCCCTAAGTTTTGATAAATGTACCATGTTGTGTAAGATGTTAACATTTAGGGAAATTGAGCAAGGCATATATGAGAATTAGATCATCAAGGACTGAGTTCTGGGGTACCCCGTCATATAGAGGTTGGGAAACCAGGAGGAACCAGCAAAGGATTCTGAAAGGAATCAGCCAGAGAGATGGGAGAAAAGCCACATGAGCATTTGGTTTAGAAGACCGAGGCAGAGGAATGATCCCGAGTCGGGTGCTGCCCACAGGTCAGCAAGCTGAGCACCAAGAACTGATTGCGTTCAGCTCTGTGAGAACCCCTGGCGACGACCTTAGGAGTAGTTTGGGAACAAAAGCCCAGAGTTCTTGGGCTCAAGAAAAATGAGAGGGAAGAAACTGGAGACAGTGATAATATATAACTCTTTTAGGGAGCTTTGCAGAAGAGAAGGAAAACCCAAGCTGGCAACTGGAGGTAGAAGAGGGTCAAAGGAGGTCCTGGTGTTGTGGCTGTTTTGGGGGTTTTTTTGATAGGTAAGAAGTGGGTTTATTCAGATACAGACAGAAGCACACTCCGCAGACAGAGTTTGGGCCATCACAGAGGGTGAGTGCAGCCCCGAAATTTGATGTGGTTAGTTTTTATAGGCTAGGTCTTGATGTCACACTGCAGAAAGAATTCAAAGTGATAGGTGAAGAGTGGATTTATTCAGATACAGAGCATCACACTCCACAGACAGAGTGTGGGCTATCTCAGAGGGCGAGTGCAACGTGGCTATTGTTTAATAGGAGAGAAGGCAGGACTGATGACCTTGAACAAGTAGAGAAGATGGGCGATCCCAATTTGCAGGCCTATAGAAAAAAATTTTTTTAAACTAAAAACCCCCCACAATTTGCAGGCTTGTCCTTTGCTAGTAGCATGAACAGTTCCAGTCACAGTAATTGGAGAAACGGTAGAGTACATGGGTACTTTCATTCTTTCAATGAAATAGGAAGTCCAGCTGGTCTTCCTCCCAAACGCCACCTTCTCAATGAGGCTGACCCAGACCTAACCAGCCTACTTAAAATCATAGTCTCCAACCGAATCGCTTCTTCTAACCCCTCCCCTCCATTCTGCTTTCTAAAATGTTTTCTTCTAAAGCACTAACAGCTTCAAGAACAGAGTTTCTCAGCCGGGGCACTACTGACATTTGTATCGTATACGTGCTCACTCAGTTGTGTCTGACTCTTTTGAGATCCCATGGACTGAAGTCCACCAGGCTCCTCTGTCCATGGGATTTTTTCGGGCAAGAATATTGGAGCGGATTGTCATTTCCTACTCCAGGGGAGCTTCCCAACCCAGGGATCGAACCCATGTCTCCTTCATCTCCTTAACTGACAGGTGGATTCTTTACCACTAGTGTCACTGTAGTTGGGGACTGATTTGTGCCCTGTAGGATGCTTAGCAGCCTCCCTGGATTCTCCCGCTTTTAGATGTCCCTCCCCCTGTTGTGACAGTAGAAATGTCTCCAAATGTTGCCATATATCTCTGGGAGGCAAACTGCTCCCTGTTGAGAGCCACTTCTCCAGCATCTCATAAGTGCTGAGTCGCTTCAGTCACGTCTGACTCTTTGCAGCCCCATGGACTGTAGCCACCAGGGTCCTCCATAATTGTTGCTCCTCAGTCACTCAGTCGTGTTGACTCTTTGCAACCCATGGACTGCGGCACACCAGGCTTCCCAGTCCTTCACAATCTCCCGGAGTTTGTGCAAACTCATCCATTGGCTCAGTGATGCCATCCAATCATCTCATCCTGTTGTTGCCCCCTTCTCCTCCTGTCTTTAGTCTTTCCCAGCATCAGGGTCTCCCCAGTGAGTCAGCTCTTCTCATCAGGTGACCAAAGTATTGGAACTTCAACTTTTCAGCATCAGTCCTTCCAATGAATTGGGAGATTGATTTCCTTTAGGTTTGACTGGTTTGATCTCCTTGCAGTCCAAGGGACTCTCAGGAGTCTTCTCCAGCACCACACTTTGAAGGCATCAATTCTTTGGCACTCAGCCTTCTTTATGGTCCAACTCTCACATCTGTACATGACTACTGGAAAAACCATAGCTTATTTATTATTTGTCTCAAACCACCAAAATGTAAGCTCCACAATACAGGTAACATGTCTGTTTTATTCATGGATGTGTTCCGTGATCCTAGAATAGTGTCCTGTACATAACTGATGTTCAATAATTATTTGCTGAATAAATGAACAAATAACATTCATTCATAAGAATGATTATAAACATTGGCCCAGAATTTAAGCCGTTTGAGGCAGGGGACAGAAGTACAGAGGACACAAGAGGAATGAGGGACAGCAAAAGTGCGGCAAAATCAATGGATTATTGAATCTCCCTGGTGATCCAGTGGTTAAGAATCCACCTGCCAGGCCTTTCCTGGTGGATCAGTGGTAAAGAATCTGCCTGCCAATGCAGGAGACACAGGTTTGATCCCTGGGTTGGGAAGATGCCCTAGAGGAGGAAATGGCAACCCACTCCAGCATTCTTGCCTGAGAAATTCCATAGACAGAGGAGCCTTGGTGGGCTAGAGTCCATGGGGTCACAGAGTCGGACGTGACTGAGCATACACATGAGCAAGGCGGGAGGATGGGTTCGATCCCTCGTCTGGAAAGATCCCACATGCTGTAGAGCAACTAAGCCTATTCACAGCTACTGAGCCGGCGCTCCAGAGGCTGGAACCGCGACTACTGAGCTCATGCACCACAGCTACTGAAACCCATGCTCAACAACAAGAGAAGCCACCCGCCCCAGTCAGCGATGCACAGCGAGTCACAGAAGCCATGAGAAGCCTGCCTGCCACAGTCAGAGAGCAGCCCCCACCCGTCCCAACCAGATAAAGTCCACGAGGCAGTGAAGACCCAGCACAGACAAAAATAAATCAATAAGTGGATTGTAGGTTCCAGTGGGGTTAAAACTTTATTGTTGTTGGGGTACTAGAGAGAGCTGAAAAGATAAGGGTGTTAATTATAGACGCTTGGCATTGCAATTATGGGGAGAAGGTTGCTGTCATTATTGGCAGGGAAAATATTTAGGGAAATTCCCTGGTGGTCTAGTGGTTAGGACTCCACCCTCTCACTGCTGAGGACCAGGGTTCAATCCCTGGTTGGAGAACTAAATCCCACAAGTCATGCAATGAGGAAAAAAAAAAAAAAAAAAAAAAATTAACAGTAGTGCTTCCTGTACAAACCTAAGAGGAGATGTATATATAAATTTTAAATTTCTAGTAGCTACATTAAAAAAGTAAAAGATACAAGTGAGATTAATTTTAATCACATACAGCAAAATGTATTTCAACTCATAGTCAGTATAAAATTATTAAGGACAATTTATGGTTTTCCACACTAAGTCCTGTTCACACAAGACTTAGTTCTGTACACAACAAAGGCCCATATGGTCAGAGCTGTGGCTTTTCCAGGACTCATGTATGGATGTGAGAGCTGGACCATAAAGCAGGCTGAGCCCCAAAGAACTGATGCTTTCAAATTGTGGTGCTTGAGAGACTCTTGAGAGTCCCTTGGACAGCAAGGAGATCAAACCAGTTGGTTCTAAAGGAAATCCAACCCTGAATATTCACTGGAAAGACTGATTCTGGAGCTGAAGCTACAATACTTCAGCCACGTGATGCGAAGTGTCAACTCATTGGAAAAGACCCTGATGCTGGGACAGCCTGAGGGAAGGAGGAGAAGGGGGTGCCAGAGGATGAGATGGCTCGATGGCATCGCCGACTCCATGGACATGTATTTGAGCAAACTCTGGGAGATAAGTGGACAGGAAAGCCTGGCACGCTGGAGTCCTTGGGGTTGCAAAGAGTCAGACCTGACTTAGCAACTGCACAACAACTGAAGGACAATTGCTTTACAATATTGTATTGGTTTCTACCATTCAGCAATATGACTTAGCAACTGAACAACAAAGCCTTTGAAATCTGGTATGCATTTTATACACACAGCTTATCTGACCAGTCACATTTCAAATGTTCAGTGGCTACATGTGACCAGTGGCTCCCACCTAATACAGTGTGGCTTTCCAGTATGGCTGTGAGAGTGAGTGACTGGAAGGTAAGATCATGGGATAAGATGAGCTCAAGGAACACAGAGGCCTGGCAGCTGGATCACCCACATGTATATCAAAGTCTCGAAGATTTAAAATAGTAGTAAATGAAGTGAATTCAAAGTGGTCGCAAAGTGTGTCCAACTCTTTGCGACCCCATAGACTATACGGTCCATGGGATTCTCGGCCAAAATACTGGAGTGGGTAGCTGTTCCCTTCTCCAGGGGATCTTCCCAACCCAGGGACTGAACCCCGGTCTCCCACACTGCAGGGGGGTTTCTTACCAGCTGAGCCACGAGGGAAGTAGGATAGAGAGAATTCCCTGGAAGCCCAGTGGTTAGGACCAGTGCTTTCACCACCAAAGCCTGGGTTTGACCCCTGGTCAGGGAACGGAGGTCCTACAAGCCACGTAGCATGGCCAGCCAAAATAAATAAATGTAATAAAACAGGCGTTGGATAGAGAGAGTGGCAACAAGCCAGGAGCTAGAATTATTAAGAAATGAGCCATGCGTGGGTTGGGAGACATTGAGACAAAGTGAGTGGTAAAAGCTGACAACTTGAGTTCAAACCTGTGTTTGAGAGGAAGAGGGAGGAGGATGTCTACCAGTGGCCTCAGGAAGCACACCTACCCCATCTCCAGGCCACAAGGCAGGAGGGCTGTGGAAAGTCTGCGGGACACGAGGCAATGAGCATGATCCCAAAGGGCAAAGTTTCCACCAGAGCAGGAGGGCTAAGGACCATTTGCCAAAGGGGGTGAGGGCACAGGGGATTTTGCTGCAGTTGGACCATCCACTCTAGAGCACACATGGTAAATAGCTTTCGGGAGCTGAGGGTGGAGATGGGGTCAGAACAAAGGAAGGCCAGAGCCATGGAGAACCTAGAGGCCTCAGCCCCTGCAGTGGAGCCGAGCAACAGGGACAGGAGTAGGCCCAGGTCTGACGGTCTTGAGACAGGGGTCCGGTGGCGGGCCAGCTGCAAGCACGGAGGTCAGGGCTTCCTGCCGAGGACAGGGAGGGTCCTGAAGATCCAACTTGATTCCTGCTGATGGAGAGAAGGAGGCCAGGGGAGGGTGGTCCCTCTGGATGCCCGCCAATGACATGGTACACACTGACATAAATTAACGTCATGAGGGGAGGGCAGGGAGCCAAACGGGAGTTCAGCCTCTAATTTACCAGAAAAACAAATGTGTATTGTTGTAATCAAAATTAATTTAAAATAGCATCTGCTATGTCTTGACAAAAGTATTAAATCTGAATTTAATGAGGAAACAATCAGACAAATGCAAATTGCAAGTTATTCCACCAAAAAAAACTGGCCTGGACCATTAAAAAGATGTTAACATCATAAAAAGATGACTTACAAAGGAAGGAGGAGAAAGTTGTCTTAGGCCAAAGGAGATTCAAGAGACACAAGAACTGAACACAACATGTGATCTAGAATTGGATACTCAACTTTTTTTTAATGCTATAAAGAATATTTTTGACATGATTATACCACAAGCTGGTTGACTTAAACAGAAATGTATCACTTCACAGATGTTGAGGCTAGAAGTCCAAGATAAAAATGACTGCAGGAGACATGGAGAACAGAACTATGGGCACAGGAGTTGCGGTGGGCGGGGAGGAGAGGGTGGGACGGATGGAGAGCGTAGCGTGGAAACATACACACTNGGTTGACTTAAACAGAAATGTATCACTTCACAGATGTTGAGGCTAGAAGTCCAAGATAAAAATGACTGCAGGAGACATGGAGAACAGAACTATGGGCATAGGAGTTGCGGTGGGCGGGGAGGAGAGGGTGGGACGGATGGAGAGCGTAGCGTGGAAACATACACACTGGCATATGTAAAACAGACAGCCAGTGGGAATTTGCTGTATGGCTCCAGGAACTCAAACCAGGGCTCTGTGACAACCTAGAGGCGTGGGATGGGGTGGGAGGGGGGAGGTTTAAGAGGGAGGGGACGTCAGTATACCTATGGCTGATTCATGTTGATGTATGGTAGAAACCAACACAAAAGCAATTATCCTTCAATTAAAAATAATCTTTAAAAAATGTCTGCAGGATTTGTTACTCCTGAGAGCTGTGAGAGAATCTATTCCAGGCCTCTCTCCTAGCTGCTAGTGGTTCATTGGCAAATCTATGGCATTCCTTGGATTATAGAAGCATCACCCTAATCTCTGCCTTCATTTTCACTTGGTGAGCTCCCTGTGTATGCATCCACATGTCCCCCTTTTTTAAAGGACACCAGTCATTTTGGATTAGGGCCCACCCTAATGATCTTGTTTTAACTGCTTACGCCTGCAATGCCTCTAGTTCCGAATAAGGTCACACTCTGAAGTATTTGGGAATACGACTTCATTTTTAGGGGTCATAATTCAACCCACAACAGATTAATACAGAGTATCAATATTAAATCTTGTGAAAGTGACTTCTGGAGGTTCCTTATTCTTTTTTTTTTCCTCTTTTTTGGCCTCACCACGCAGCTTGCAGGATCTTAGTTCCCTGACCAGGGATTGAACCGGGGCCCTCAGCAGTGATAGCATGGAGTCCTAACCACTGGACTGCCAAAGCATAGCCAGAAAAAAAAAAAAGATATGCCCTGGGGACTTCCTGGAGGTCTAACGGTTAGGACTCTACGCTTCCGCTGCCAAGGACATGGGTTCAAGACATGGATCGGCAGGGAATTCCCTTGGTGGTGGTTCCTTTTTCTTAACAGATGTCTGCAAAGCATTTAGCAAAGTTCAGGTTGTGTGTAACTTACCTTCAGATGGTAGCGAAATACATCACCAGTACATGAGAAATACAAAAGCGGCAAGATGTGAACAATGGTGAATCCAGGAGAAGAGGGTGGGGAGTTTGTAATCTTTCAACCTTTTTTGAAGTTTGTCAACATAAAACTTTGGGAGAAAAAATATTTTTTTAATGTGAAACTGTGAAAACCTGTTGGCTAAATTATTGAAGGGTGCTAGGGAAATGGCCAGTTCTCCAATTTGGGGAGGATGGCTGGAGGCTGTAGCTTGCAAGAGGCCTTGGCGTCCCTGCTCTAGGCTCTGTCTTCAGGTTTTGGCATCTCCATAGGCAGAGCAAACATTTCCCGAGTGAAGTGAAGGCATTTTATAGTGATTATCTCACCCAAGTCTTACTAGAAGAACCTCTCATGACGGGTTTTATGATCCCCGCTTACAGAATGAGAAACTGATGCTTAGAGGGGCCAGGTAACTTGCCCATGACTGCAGCTGTTGTGGTTCAGTTGCTCAGCTGCTCTTTGTGACCCCATGGACTGCAGCGTGCCAGGCTTCCCTGTCCTTCACTATCTCCCTGAGTTTACTCAAACTCATGTCCATTGAGTCGATGATGCTATTAAACCATCTCATCCTCTGTACTAGACTGGAATCAAGGCTACGCTCCTAACCAGGCCTTGGAATTTCATGGGCCCCCAATCTCTAGCAAGACCTAGGCCCTTTTTGGGTTACTTTTCCTAGCTTTAGGGCCATCACCAAGCCTTGGGGCACAGCCATCAGCTGCAGACCTGCCCTGACGCTGGTGCACAGGCCTTACTCTCCTGCCTCACCCAGCCCCGCCTCCAGGCCAGGGTCCTGCCCAGTCATGGACACCCCAGCTCAGAACAAGGAGACCCCCTCCCAGACACCTGCCCCTTCCCAGCAGCCTCACCTGGGTAGAACAGCAGGCTATGCCCTCCAGATCCACTTCCTACCCCTTGCCCCCCACCTCCAGGTTCTGTACCCTAAAGGCTGCCCTCTAGATCTGCAGAAACTTGAGGTCTAGGAGCCTCTGGTTGCTGCTTGGGTTTGGACAAGAGGAAGCAGGAGATGGAAGGGAGGGAGGGAGTGGAGTGAGGTATAGGAATTAATTTGCTGGGCTGCCTTCCTGCTTGGCCACGGCCGAGTGCGTCCACTGAGCCATAACTCCCGCTGGTAACACCTGCCTTTCCCTGCCCAGCTGACCTGGGGGTGGTAACAGCTCCTCACTGCTGCCAGGGCTCAGGGTGCCACTGCTCCCTGGTCGGTTCCCCTGATGCCGCCCACACTTTTGTAAACTGCCCCTTCACTTATGACTTAAAAAAAAGGATCTCTTTGGCTGCCCTGGGTCTTAGTGAAGGGATGCAGGATCTTTACCTACAGCATGTGGGATCTAGTTCCCTGACCAGGGACCGAACCCAGGGAGCATTGGGAGCTCACAGTCTTAGCCGCAAGGCCACCAGGGAAGTCCCTGTCCCTTTGCTTTTAAACTCTCATTTTGCCCCCGTGTGAACATCATCTGATTTGTGAAGACACAGAAAGACAACCTGGTCTTTGACTGTCCCTGATCCCCTCCCTCCTCCCTGATCCCTCTGTTTTCTGAACCCCAGGAAGACAGATCCAGGCGGGGAGGCCAGCAGCTTACAAAGCTGTTTTTATTGGTTTCTTACTGCCTCACAGAGCGTCAAGGTTGATCCCTCCTGGGCATATGGCATTTGAGAAGATAAATACTTATTTTGCCCCCTACTCAACCATAGGGGGAAGTTTAATAAAAATAGTAATATAATAAAATAATAATGACTGTGATCAATAATAAAATGCTCCTATGATCCCCTAATACACAGGTGGTTGAAGCTTTGAGAAAAAGGACCCGTCCCCTTTTTGGGAAGGGCCAGAGTGTGCCTGGAGACCCATAGGGTGCCCACCTCTCACCAAGTAGCCCTTATAAATACCCCCCATCCCATCCCTGGCTGGGAGTTTGCTTCCTCCTGGACGGATTAGATGACTGATGGATGCTAGCTGGCTCTTGGGGCCCGTCCCTCTTCTGGGCCCCACCGGCTCCCTGCAGAGAGAAGGGGCCTGGGCCTGTGCTCTCCCGGGTCCCACTCCATCCAGCCCTCTCCTCTGGCCTCTCTCTTCTCCATTGCTCCTCCTTTATCCTTCTCTCCTTCTCCTCTCCTCTGGCTGGCTCTCACCTCCCCCTGATCACTATCCTCTCCTCCTGCACTTCTTTTCCTCCCCTGTGCCTCTCTCACCACCTTCACCGACATCCTCTCTCCTTCTCTACCTCGACCTCTCAATCAGAGACTGTCTTTCCTATCCTGCCCCTGAGTAGAGACTGGGATATGCCCCTACTTGGCCTTGCTGGGCTTTAGTCCACAGCCAAAACTCCGGCTTGCTCCCAGGCATCCAGCCTTTCTCTGTCCCGCATCTGGACTCTCATAGACCTCCTGGGGCTTGGCCCTGGAGATGAGAGCTTTGGCACAATCACCCCTGGACGATGGGGCAGAGGGGGCCCCAGAACAGGAGGGGGCCATCCTATTCCTCATGGCTAGCACAGGTTGGGGTTACGAGCAGAAGGAAGGGCAGGATGAGGGCTGGGAGTCTGACCCCCACCCCTATCCTGCCTGCAGGGGCCTGGAAACCCAGGCCATGGCTGCCCAGCCCAGACCCTCCCTGAGTCCAATTTCCACATGTCCCGGACCAGCCGGAGTTTGGCATTCCTCAAGCTCTTTGCTCCCTCATATCTCTCTGGGTCCTGGGATTGGGAGTTGGGCCCTGCCAGAGGACATCAAGGGGAGCTCTCAGATTCAGGGGCTGGGGGGAGGCTCCGGGGTCGTTCTGAGACCTGGAGGGGGAAAGAAACGGAAGTCAGAGTTGATAGAGGAAGACAGGACTCCTCTCTCACCAGGTGGGACACCAGAACCTCTCAGAGGCTTTCTCAGGACCCATCCATTCATTCGCTCATTCTACATTCAATCAACAAATAGGCTTTACTCCAGGCAGAAGAAAAACTTGACCCTCGCGATCAAGGACCTCAGAGGAAAACTAGAGCACAGCAGGATCGACAAGGACAGGTAGAGGGAGAAGGGTGCCAGAGGTGGCACCAGCCCCAGGGAGGCAGTGACCACCTGACCAGGCAGCCAGGTGGTCTTTGGAGAAGGTGATGTCGGTGCAGAGACTTGAGCATGGCCTGGGTCTTAATCAGGTGGAGGACGGGAAAGGGGATTCCAAGAGGAGCAGGGGGGTGGCAGGGGCAAGGGCCTGGAGGTGTGCGAGCACACGGCGGGTCCCTGGGCTTTGAGTGGCCTGCTGTGGCTGCAGTGGAGGTGGCAGATGGAGACGGGGCTGGAGGGTGAGGGGATGCTTCCCAAATCCTTAGATCTTCCGGGTCCCCAACCAGAGCGGACTGCTCCCTCCTCTGACCTCTTGCCCACAGGCTGGGCCTGTGCTCAGAATTCCAAGAACTCCCCTTCTGTGGCTCTCCCCCTTTGTGCCAGGCACCGTGCTCAGGTATCTTCACCTCACACAGGTCTCATAACGATAACCTCATCTTACAGGTGAGACAAGCTCAGGGAGGTTGGGCATGTCACCTGGAGCCACACTGCTGAGACAGTCAGAGCCGAGACAGTCAGGCCTAGGCTGACCTGCTTCCAGGCAGGTGAGACCCACTAAGGGGTTAGACAGAGGGAGTCGGCATCTCTTAGCATGCAAGGCAGGAGTAGCCTCAGCTTGTTCTCTGGCCTCAGGTCCCAGTAGGAGACAGAAGGGCCTGACTCTGAGCCGGGGGAGGCTCACCTGTATCAGGGAGACGGCAGGGCTCAAAGATCCCTGGGGGCAGGACACAGACTCGCTGGACAGAGATGTCCAAGGCTTCCTCTTCACTGCTCCAGGAGCAGGATGAGCGAGGGGACGAAAATCCAGGGTCAGATTTGAAGCGTCCAAAGAGGGTGGAAACATGGGGGAGGGACGCAGAGGCAGTGGAGGCGGTGAGGCTGTCCTTACTGGGGTCTGCGTCTTTAGTGAGGCCGTCACTGCCCATGGAGGCTGGGCGCCGCGAGGCCTCGGAGAAGCTGTGGGGCCGCTGCGGGCCAGAGCCGCGGGCACCTCGTCCCTTCTCTTCCGCAGGCTGTTAGGGGACAGCGCGAAGGGCTGGGACCAGGTCACACGAACTGCACGTGGCCTGGATGTGCGTAGGTCCGGGGACCCAGGTCAGCAGAGGCCGGTGATCGGCTCCAGAGGACTCATAACTCACCAGCGGGGGCAGGTCCCTGGCGCCGGGTCTCCCGTCTGCAGGGCCCACGTGCACCAGGTGGTTGAAGTTGGTGGGCGTTGAGATGAGCTTGGAGCGCACGAAAGGGTCCTTCAGCATCTCCCTACCGGGGCAGGGGAAGGGAGGTGGGTGGCAAAGGTAACGCCTGTCCAGGAAGGCGAGGCTTGGGTTCGCCCCGCCCCCAAAGCGGGAGGCCCCGCCCACCCATCGCACGGCGCACGCGCACCTGCGCTGCTGCTGCAGCTGCTCCTCCGACACACGGAAGAAGAAGCGGCGCTTGCTCTTGGTGCGGAAGAGCTGGCGCCGGCTGTTGTCCGTGAGGTTGGGGATGTCGAACTCGTCCTTCTCTGCCAGAGAAGCAGAGAGCTGGTTGGTGCTCCCAAGGCCCCTTGGCCCCAGTCAGCTGGTGCTCAGGGTCACAACCCCTTCCTCCCACCCCCACACTCCCTCACCTGCCAGCGGGTTCCTGAGGTAGGTCAGCCGGACCTTCTCGGTACCAAAGAGGAACAGGGAGCCCTCTGGGTTCAGGGGTCGCACCTGAGGCAGCAGGCACAGAGGTCACAGCATGTTGTCCAACCGCACCCCAGTCCAGCCCCAGGGGCCTGGGCAGGCCTCACGTTTTAAATTTTAATTTATTTCACTGCACTGGATCTTAGTTGCAGCATGTGGGATCTAGTTCCCCGACTAGGGATTGAACCCAGGCCTCTTGCATTGGGAGCGCAGAGTCTTAGCTACTGGACGATTAGGGAAGTCCCCGCACTCACCTTCTTGAGCGGCACGGTCTGGACCCATTCTGCCCTCCTCACATCAAACACATCGATGGCATTCTCGCTGAACATTGTCAGGTAGGGGGCTGCATAACCTGCACAACCAGGGTGGGACTCTGTGCTGTGCAGCCCCAGGTAAGTCAGGCAGCTCTCTGGGCTGTATCCTAGGGCACACCCTGTACACTGTCACAGCACTGTAACTTCCACACCCCACCAAANGTCAGGTAGGGGGCTGCATAACCTGCACAACCAGGGTGGGACTCTGTGCTGTGCAGCCCCAGGTAAGTCAGGCAGCTCTCTGGGCTGTATCCTAGGGCACACCCTGTACACTGTCACAGCACTGTAACTTCCACACCCCACCAAAGGTCTCCTGGAGACTCTCTGGATTGCCCCACCCAAGCTCCACAGCAAGTCAGAGATAACGAACAGGGAGCACTCACTCTAAGCCATGTCAGGCCTGCTTGTAACCATGTTGCGTATTTTTCCTCCAATTCTCAAACAACTCTAGGCAGGTAATGTTATCGTCCCTAACGAAACCCCAGAGCTAAGTCTCACTTTGTGGTGAGTGAGAGCTGGGAACTGGCCCCGGGCAGTCTGGATCCAACGCCTACACACCGAGTGTCTGTGCCACACCCAACCCACAGGCCCCACCCCAGAAGGGCGACTGTGAAAGGAGCATTGTCCCTCTCTTCCAGCCTGTAGCCCAACACATCAGCTACCTGTGGACGTTTGAGGCTCCCCTGATGCCCTGTTCACTCATTCATTCCTCCAAACATTAGAGCCCCTGGGGGGTGCTTGCCTGGGCTACGTGCTGCATGCGATGAAGCACTGCAGACCCCCCCATGTACCAAACCAGTCATTGTAATAAGAAGGTGCTGAGAGTCAGGGCAGAGATCTGAATGGAGGTGGGGGAGCAAAAAGGAGCCACGGCCCAACGGTGGCGGGGGAGGAGTATAAAAGCGGTAACGATATTGACAACAATCATGGGGGTCATTTATGGAGGGCCCACTAGCTCTAGAGCCTGGGGCTGGACTTGCAAACTGAAGAGGCGGCCAGTTAGAAAAAGGACAGTAGTTCAGGCAGGGAAGAGCTTGAATGAAAGCAAGGTCCCGTGCCAGAGGAAGATGAAGGAAGATCCCATACAAGCCACCAAGGGTGTGTCAGGCAGGAGGGCACATACTGGCCTCCAAATCCAAGCTCAGGAATTTGGGCAGGACCCTGTCTTCCTCTGATACCAGGCCCTACCCAGCCTGGTCCTCCACAGGCCTCACCCCAGCCTGTGGGCGCTGCTGGCCACAGCAGCTCTTGCATGCGAGACTTGCGGCCGGCGCTGTCCACGTAGACCCCGGCAGTGGTGAAGAGCAGCAGGAACTCACTGAGGCTGAGCTCCACAGCGCCCAGGGCCTCGCCCAGGCCCCCGCGGGATGGGGGCAGCTCCTCAGGCACAAGACCGGCCCCCAGAGCTAAAGGCGCTGCCTCGTTAAGCAGCGGGTAGAGGGCGAAGGTGCCAGCTGCGCCCACGCACAGCCGATCGCCCAGCAGCCCCAGGCTCTGCACAGGTGCTGGTGCCTGAAGCTCACGGATGCGGCGCTGCCAGGGCCCCGGGCCTGGGCCCAGCTGGTAGCAGAGCACCTGGCGCTTGACTGCAACGCAGAGCACGGGGGTGCGGGCCTGCAGGATGCGCCCAGCCGCCAGGGCCTGGCAGCCTCGAGACTCGGGGATCTTGGCGCTGGCTGCCTCCACGTTCTCCAGCTCTGCCAGGGCAAAGAGGCGCACGCTGGGGCCTCGGCCACACAGCGCGACCAGAAGGCCCGCAGCGGGGCTCACGGCCAGCCGCTGCACCCGCCGGCACTCGCCCACCTGGAAGATGTCTGCAGGGTTGGCGAGGGAGAGTGTCACCAGCAAGTGGGTGAGGGGCGCCCGGGGCCCAGCTTCCTCTGTCCTTGGGGGCTGACCCCACCCACGCCCACCCTGGCCCGGCTGGCGGGTACCGTTACTGTGCAGATGGATCACAAACAGCCCTTCCTCGGTGCCCAGAGCAAGGCGTTCCTGGTCTGGTGGAGGGAGGGAGGGGATCAGGGGTCAGGGGTCAGAAGGCCCATCCAGAGGCGGGAGATTGGCCAGTCTGCCTGCCCCTGCCAAGGACTCAGGATAATCCCAACGTCCCTGTACCCTTCTGTCCCCAAGTCCGGACTGGCTCTAATAGGGAAGGGCCACCGGAGCCAGGAGTCAGGATGAGAGGCCTCTCCCACCCTGAGCTGTGGGATCTGGGGCTAAGTCACATCATCTCTCGCAGCCTTGGTAAAATGGGGCTGATAACGGTACCTTTCTCACAGAGCTGCTGCGAGGCTGCAAAGAGATGAAGCATCGCAGGGTGAGCGTTAAGCTCACAGCCACCTCTGCTCAATAAACGCCCTTGTCCCCTGGCTCCAAGCTGACACAGGGGACTTGGAAGACGCGAGCCCTGTCTCCCGTGGCTCTGTCCTGAGTGACGGCAGGGAGAAGCCCCAGCCCCAGCTGCTGGGGGAGGTCAGGGAGCCTCCTCTCCTGTTCCCCAGCAGTCCGGTGCAAAGGCCCTGCTGTGCACCTGGCTCCTGGGTGAACGCAGCAGCCCCACAGTGGACAGTGTGAGGCTCCCCCCGTCACCAGGCGGCTGCTAACAGCCTGGAGGGGAACCTCCTTTATCTCAAGAGCCTTGGCTCTTTACGCTCACTCGCGATTCTTAAGCAGAAAGGGAGGTGCAGAGAAATGGAGTGGCAGAAGCTAGGCACCCCACCCCAGCCCAGGTCCCTCACAGCCATGCCCAGAGGAGTGGCGAGGAGGACACGTGTGCAGGAGCGTCCACAGCCCTGGGCAGCAGGGACCCGGCAGTGACAGTGGCCCGAGTGACCACGGCAGGCCGGCATCCGCCCTGCGTGAGGCTCACCGACAATGGCGGCACAGAGTGCGTGGGGCAGCAGCGGCAGCCCGTTGTCGTAGGCCTCCTTGAGGGTGTACACGGGCCGAGGCCGAGGCCGCGCGTCCAGTAGCAGCCGCTGCAGCTCACCCAGCACCTGCAGCCAGCGCTCCCGCTCGCCCTCGCTCTCCGCCAGCAGCAGCACGGTGCATGTGGCAGGCGGCACGGTCAGCTGAGAGGCCGTCACCTGTCGGGGGAGGGTGGACCCAGGCTGGAGGGCAGAGCGCCGGCAGCCAGCTCTCCTTCCTCCCGTCCCTCTGTCCATCGCTGAGGCCCTGGGGCACCAGGTGGGCCTGCCCAGCGCAGTGTCAGGCGCTGTCTGGCAGCAGGTGATAAGCCAAGGGTCAGACAAGCACGAGGACAACTCCAGAGCCCTGGGACCAGTGCTACCGAGAGGGCAGGACAGGGCCTCGCAGGCACGCAGGGTGGGGCCCGCTCAGCCTGGCTAAGCGTGAGAGACGAACTCCCAGCGGAAGAGACGTTTCTGCTGGAGCCTGGGGGACGAGTGGAGTAACCAGGAGTGTTCAAGGTCAGGGAGGGGCAGGGAGCTGGCAGGGCCCTAAACAAGGCCGGGCGCAGCCAGCTTCATGTATGGAAAACTGCACTGTGGGGTGAAGTGTAGCCACACAGACAGGAATGGAGGCTACTGTAGCCATCCACGTGGAGGCAGGGGGGGCAGGATGAAGGGGGCAGCCACAGCGATGGAGAAGAGGAGCTGGAGTGGGTCCAGCACAGAGGTAGACAGAGGTCTGGCCCATCCCACCCCTGCTGCTGCTGCTGCTGCTAAGTCACTTCAGTCGTGTCCGACTCTGTGTGACCCCATAGACGGCAGCCCACCAGGCTCCCCCATCCCTGGGATTCTCCAGGCAAGAATACTGGAGTGGGTTGCCATTTCCTTCTCCAATGCATGAAAGAGAAAAGTGAAAGTGAAGTCGCTCAGTCTGTCCGACTGTTAGCAACCCCATGGACTGCAGCCCACCAGGCTACTCCGTCCATTGGATTTTCCAGGCAAGAGTACTGGGGTGGGGTGCCATTGCCTTCCCCGATCCCACCCCTGAACTCACCCTAAAGATGCGAGGCAGGTCCTTGGATTGGGCGTGGATAACATCAGGGGCCAGGACAGGGGCAGCTGAGAACTGAGGGTCCCTGGGAGGTTCACGGAGCAGGTCAGAGGTCTGCCAGCCCCAGCCGCCCCCTCGGCCCACTCGCCCCTCACCTCTGCTCCAAACCATGGCCTGGCACCCACCTCAGATCCAGGGCCTGCAGGAGGGCCCCGCTGGCCGGGCTGAGCTTCGGGTCTGGGGCATCAAAGAGCAGCAGGCGCGAGTCGCTGAGGGCGGCAAACACTCGCTGCCAGCCCCGCCGGACACCCGAGGGCCGTGGCACCTGGGAGAAGGCAGGCAGGCACGGAGGTCCCACCAGGCCCCGGCCGCCCGCCTGCCCGCCCGCTCTCCCTTCCCCCGCGCCGGCTCACCGACAGGAAGCCCTCGTAGGCGGTGCCCGTGCCCGTCTCGGGGTGCACTCCCAGGGCCGTGTGGAGGCGGGCAGGGGGCACAGGGCAGGGGGGGGCCTGTGGGGCACAAGTCGGGTGACAGAAGTAGCCGCAAACTGTGGGGAAAGCAGGAGCCATGAGGCAGGCAGGGGGCCGCTGGGGAGCGGGGACCCCAGGCAGCCCCAGCCCAGTGCCCCGCAGGCTGTCATGGCCCGGATCTGTCACCAGCTCCCCGTGAAGGGAGAAAAGACAGAAAACTGAGCAGTGGGAAACGTCGATGGGGGTCGGGGGCGCCTGATGCGGCAGGATGGGGGCCGCTTCCCTCCCCAACCCAGGGGCTGAGACTGGCACAGGGGAGGCCGGTGAGCAGGGGGTGCCGAGGGTCTCACCATCACAGCCCAGGCCCTGACGGCCCAGGCCCAGCATCAGCGAGGTGCAGCGGAGACACTTAGTGGGGGATGGGAAGCTCCGGGGACGCAGCGTGTGTGAGCCGGGCTGGCGAGGGGGACAGGCCCATTAACCATGCCTGACCCTCACCCAAGGTCCCTGAGCCCCCCACCTCCCCCAGGCCACCCCGAGGTTCAGGCAAGACCACTGAATGAGCCAGGTGGCAGTGTGAACTCAGTGCTCCGAGGGGATCTGGCCGTACTCAAAGCTCAGTGCCACCATCACCATTCCCACTGCGGTCTGCCGGCACGGGGTGGGGGGTGGGGGGAACCCCAAGCGGGACCTTAAAAACCCAGCAGAACGGCTTGGTGACCCTGCCCCGCCCCGCTGGTCACTGACCTTTGCAGGGGGACTTTCTGTAGGGGGTGTGGTGGCAGCAGGCGTCCTGGGGAACACAGCCTGCAGGGGAGCCGAGCACAGGGAGAGGGTGGGGGTCTAGCCCCCCCACCCCTGGGGCCCTCGGGGGTGGCCCACCCCGCCGTGGGTCTCCTGCCTGTGCTCACCCCCAGCCGCAGGCTGCGGCGGCCCTCCGGCCTCAGCTCTGGCGCCTCTCCAGAGGTGCCCACATCTTTGGCGGAATCCTTCTGGGGAACGCCACAGGGGCAGAATCAAGGCTGCTGCCTGTGTCCTTCCTGGGGGGCCTCCCTGGGCAGCCCCACACCCGTTCTTACCTCTGAGCTCCGGAAGGACAGGAAGGGAATCAGGGAGTTTGAAGGTTTGGTGTCTACAAACAGAGGGCATGTGTCATGGGGGCCATGGGGCCCCCGTGCCGTTAACACCTGTTCCTTAGAAACCAGGGGCCAGGGCAGGGGGCCTCAGTTTCCACCCCAGTCAATGGGGGAGAGACTGCAGACGGGGAAGGAGCGGGTCGTGGCATACAGCGGGGGCTCAGTAAGCACTAGCTAACAGACAGCGGGTTAGACAGCAGAGTCTGCAAAAGAGTCTTGTCTCCACAGCCCTGCTGGGCTGATACCCCTGGTGACCTGGAGAGGAGGTCTTGCTCCGAGACAGACAGGCGTGCGCACGGCTACTCACCCAGCGGCCCACGCGCCCGCAGCTCCTCCCGCAGCGCCACCAGCTCCTGCTGCAAGGCCTGGTGCCGCTTCTCAGCCTCCTGCAGACGGCTGGGGAGAACCACGTGGGTGCTCGCCACAGGCCTCCGCCCGTGTCCTGGGGCCCTTGCCATGCCGGCCCCTGCCCTCACCTCTCAGCCCGCAGCTGGGCCTCTTGCGCCTGAGTCAGCCGCTCCTGCAGGCCCTGCTTGGCCCGGATCTCGGCCTCCAGCGCTGACTGCAGCTCCAGCCTGGCTGATGCCTCCATCTTCTGCAGTCTCCGTGCCTTCCACTGGTGGTCCTGGTGGCCAGGGGGCACCAACGTGCAATGCCCCCAGGGCCAGGTTGCCGCCGAGGCCACCCCCCTCCCACCACGCCACCTGGCCAGGCTCAAAGCCCTGCCTCTGCTGAGGGCCCGGCGGGAGCTTAGGCAAGTCTCTGATTTTCCGTGAGCTCAGTGTCCCTACCTGCAGAGTGCGGCTCCTGGCACCCCTCCCTCCGGGTGTCCCCGGGGCTCACCAGTGGCCGGGAAGGGAGAGTCTGGGTGCCCACGTTCCGCAAGGACTCCAGCTCCTCGGCCATCTTGGTGGCCAGGGCCTGCAGGTAGCCTCTTGACACCTTCTCATCATTCACCCTGATAGGGAAGGGGACTCAGGGTCAGAGGCTACACCCTCAGCGCTGCCCGGGCCCAGCCCCTGACCCCAGTCCTGGGCACACACCAGCTGAGGATGTCGGCGATCTGGGCCTCCCAGTTGCTCTCTGTCTCCCGCCGCTCACCTTCCAGCCTTTGCTTGCTCTGCTGTTCCCGCTCCAGCTCCTCTATGAGCTGGGAGGGAAGGAGATTCAAGAGACACAGACGAGCCATGTGGGAAACGGGGATCAGCCCCCACCCCTGAGCCTGCCCATGTCCAGCCTGGCTCACCCACCCCATCTGGCCCACATCCCTGGCGGCTGTGCCCACCCGCCCAGCCGGCTCCCCGCCTGTCCTGCCACCTGCGGGTCTCTCCAACCCTCCATCTGCACCGCTCACCCGCTCCTGCTCCTGGCTCAGCCGCCGGTTCTCCTCCTGCAGCCGGCACAGCACCTCCTCCTTGCCCCTCGGCCTGCAGGGGAGAAGGAGGACTCCGTGAGCCCCCAGCTCGGGCCCCCGCCCTGTCCCCTGCCCCGGCTGCCCAGCTCACCCCTGGCCGCGGGCCTGCTCCAGCTGTGCACGCAGCACGGCCACCTCCTGCTTCAGCTGTGTCTCCTGGGGCCTGCCACCCTCAGGCGACCCTGTGCCGTCGGTCTCAGAGGCGGTGTGGAAGGTCTAGAGGGTGTGGGGAGGGGTCAGGGCAGGGGTCCAAGACGCCATGACCTATTCTACCCCTGGGGCCTGGCCCTGATAGGCCCTGAATGGGGTCAGGCTAAGAGAAACGCCACTGGGCAGAGGGTAAGGCCTCACCACCTTGACCTGGGGAGACACCTTCTCCGGGCTTTGTTCCCGCTGTCTCTGGAGCTGAGTCACCTCTCGCTTCAGGGCGGCCACCTGAGCTTGCAGCTGGGATGGGGTGCAGAGTCAGCCAATGCTGACTGTCCACCCCAGCTCTCTCTGTTTTTTTTTGTGGCCGCTCCCCACTGCGTGTGGGATCTTAGTCCCCTGACCAGGGATTGAACCTGTGCCCCCTGCGCTGGAAGCATGGTCGTAGGCACTGGACCACAGGGAAGTCTCCGTCCACGCTAACTCTTGACCTTGTTCCAGATTCTCGGGCTTTGCTGGCCGCAGTAGAAGTGGAAGTGATGGGCCCCTGCCTGTGCCCCCTGCTCCCTTGCTCAGGCCTTGGCCAGCCACGGTGGGCATGCAAGGCATTTGGTATTCCCAGTACCTCAAACCAGGCTTCCCAGGCTTCCTCCCGCCACAGCAGGCGTCACAAGGGCAGGGCGCTGTTGCTGTCCCCACCCACCCCATCACTCACCCTGCTCTGGGCATCGCGGGCTTCCACCAGCTGGGAGTCCAGGGCTTGGGTCTGGTCGGCCATGGCCGCCTCTCTCTCCTGGGCCTCCTGCAGCTTCCGGAGCAGCTCCTCCTGCCGCCCCCTGGCCTCACGAAGCTCCCGCGCCTGTGCCTGCTGCCCCGCCCGAGCCTCGGCCAGCTCCTGGGGTCCGGTGGACGAGGGGAAGGCCAGCCAGAAGTTAGGGCGTGGTCCTCCTTAGCACCCAGCCCTGGGCCACTCACCCATCTCACCACACCCCACCTGGAGGAGCTGGTCTCTCTCCTGCCGCAGGTCACTGTCCTGGCCTGGGCTGCCAGCCGGACACCCGTCTGCCTTGCTGTCCCCCAGCGTCTCTGCCAGGAATTGTCACTGAGACCTGCACGTACAGCCTCGGCCAGGAGCTCTACCTGCAGTGTCTCATGGAACTCTCACCCCAGCTTGGTTCGGGGCAGGGAGGAGCGCAGGGGGTGAATCTCCTGGCCCATTTTCTACACGCAGACTCAGAGAATTTAAGATATTTCCTTAAGATCACACAGCACGTACAGACCCAGGGACAGGACTGGAACCCAGGTTGGACTCAGGTGTGCTGGGAAACCAGCTCAGCACCCCAGGTGAGGGGAGAGGGGAAGAAATGAGATGCTGGGGGCGGGGTACCTGACAGCCTGTCCTGTAGAGTCTGCACTTCCTTCCGCAGCTGCTCCAGCTCCCGATGGTCCGAGGGGGTCTGCAGAGCCTCTGCAGTGTGGGGACACCCATAATGTTGAGGAGCTCGTCCAGCGGCAGGGCAAACCCACCCTGCCCTGGCCCTGATGGCATCCATACCTTGGAGCTTCCGGCTCAGCTCCAGCTTCTCCTGCTCCAGACAGCGGAGCTTCCGCTCCAGGGGAGCCAACTGCTCAGAGCTGCTCTCAGGAGTGGGACTGGGAAGAGCACAGCAACACAAGTTGGCAGAGAACCATCCCCCAGCCTCCTCCATCTTTTTGCATCCAACATTCATTCATCTAAGAAACGCCCACTGTGCACCAGCTCTGTACCCAAGTCTGGGCTCTGGGCTGGGAAGAGAGACAGATGAGACCACATCTTGCCCTTAGGAGGCCCCAAGCAGATACCATGGGTGGCGTCCAGGACAATGGTTCCAGAGTCCCCTGGGCGCTGGTTCCACAGCCCTGGCCCTTATTGTTTGTGTGACCTTGAACAATAACCTAAGGTATCAAGGTCTCAGTTTCCCCACAGGAAAAGGAAGGTGATGTTAGGGGCTCTTGCAAGGGCTGTCAAGAGAACTCAGTGGTATGGGCCCAGGACATAAGGAGTACTCCATGAATAAAGGTCAGAAGCATCTGCTGATACTTCACAGTTCCCATTCCCCCAGGGCCTCGCTGCAGTCTCAGGCCAGCCTTACAAGTGGAACTGGGCTGAGAGCATCTACCCATTTTACAGGTGCAGAGCCCACAAAGTGAGGCTCAGGGAGCAGCACTAGATCTCTGGCTCTGAGTCCACTACACACCCAGCCTGCCATGGAGTGTTCCATGAGGAACAAATACTGGGGCAGAACCCATAGGGGTCATGGCCTCACCAGGACCTTGAGGACATGAAGGGTGGGCCTACTAGGGGCTCGGAGCACACTTCCCGAGCATCTGTCTCATGTGGATACAGGTGGGCCGTCCAGTCACCTTCCCGGCGTCCTGATGGGCTGGCTGCGCTCCCAGTGTTCTCCAGGCCAGGCAGCCCTCCAGGTGCGTGAGGACTACTCACCTGCCTGAGGTGTAGGTGAAGCCCACGAATGGCAGGTGGTGGCCTAAGAAGGTCCCGTGGGAGGGTGGCGGCAGGGTTCCCTGCAGAAAGTGGGGAAAGGGAGTCAGAGTAAGAAGTACAGCTCCAGGTGGAGGCTCGAGACCCAGGAGCCCTCAAAAGACTACAACCCCCACAAGTCTTTGAGGTTGTGGCCCCACAGGTGCTGCTGGGAGTCTTCTTATAGGATGTCTGGATGACAGGATGACACTTGTGGTCAAAGATCCTTCACTTGGCACAACCCACTTCAGTGCAGGTGAACCAGCCCAGGTGAGCCGTAACTCCCATGGGCCTCCCATCCCCAGCCCAGCAAATGCTTTGGGGAACTTTGCGGGGCAGGGGAGGGTCCCGCAGCCACTGAGACTCCAGGCAGTTGTCCTGCTGCTGTGGGTCCCTCCACTCACTGGATGGTTGAGGGTGTCATCGTCCACATCGAAGTTGGAGGTGTCCATGGGCCCGCGCAGCTCGGGGATGTAGGGGGCAGTGCTGGTGGCCAGCCTCTCCCAGTCCACGCCTTCAAAGAAGGGGTGGTTCCGGAAGTCGTCCAGCCCTCTGCGGCCCAGACGCTCCTCCTGGCGGCACAGCAGCTGGCGGATCAGGTCTTGGGCACTGGCTGGCACGTCGGGCACATCGGGGAACTGCAGGTGGTCCTGATGTCCCAGGGGACAGGTGCAGGTGAGTGTTCGGAATCCTACCCCCACCCAGGACATCTCCAACCTCACAGCCTCAGGAGTCCCACAGCCCTCCCAGAATCCCAGGGCCTGGCGGTCAGACCTCGTGGTTCATGATCTTGCCATAGGTTTCCACCAGAGATTCAGCATAGAAAGGCGTCTCCCCGAAGAGCAGCTCATAGGCACAGACCCCCAGGGACCACCAGTCGCACTGTGGGCCGTAGTGGCCCTTGCCCTCCTCCATGGCCTGCAGGATCTCAGGGGAGATGTAGTCGGGTGTCCCCACTGCCACCGATGAGTCCACCTGTGGGTGGTGACATTCCTGGTGCCACAAAGACGGCTTCGCGTCTGGGCCCAGCTCCCCGATTCCCTAGGGCTGGGCTGGCCCAGTGCCCCCACCTAGGTCCTAGGCTTAGGTCTTCCTTCCCCTGGGAGTCTAATGCCACTCGCACCAGGCCTGGTGCCTCCTGTTCCCCTGGGAGCTCTCCCAGCCAGGTGTCCTCTGTCCCACATGGGGCGGAGTTCTTACCATGCCACTGTTGTTGAGACGTAGGCAGGAGCCAAAGTCGGCCAAGCGGATGTGCCCGTTCACGTCCAGCAGGATATTGTCTGGCTTGACATCCCTGGGGGAGGGCAGGGAGAGTGATCTGTGAGTGTGGATATGCATTTAGGCACATACCTGGGTGTGTGAGTGCATGCGTGTGCACACACCAATGTGTGTATGCTCACACTTTGTGTTCCTGCATGTACTGACATGTGAGAGGGGAAGGATGGTGGTCGGGCCTCCTGGCTACCAAGAAGGAAGAAGGTGGTTAAGTTGGGGGGAGAGACCCTTGGAGGCAGCCGAGTGTGCCGTGGGGGACAGGGGAGCCAGACTCCCCCAGTGTCACCCACTGGCTGAGTCACCACGAGCCAGGTGCTGACCTGTGCTAAGCCCTGACTTCCTCATCTATAAAATGGGACGATGGTAGCTCCCATGCACAGCGTTTGGGGTGGGAAGAGTCACAGGTTCTCTGCATACGAAGCACCCAGCACAGGATTTGGCACATACGTGTTCAGCTGTCCTCAGAGCTGTCAAGAGGGGCTGGCAAAGACAGCAGGGGCTTTGGGGGCCCCACCTGTGGACGTAGCCCAACTGATGCAGCGAGTGGATGGCCAGCACCATCTCAGCCAGGTAGAACTGGGCCAGCTCGGGTGGGAGGCGGTCTTCAAAGCGGCTCAGCAGAGTAAGGAGGTCCCCTCCAGCGTAGTAATCCATCACCAGGTACTAGACAGTGGTGGGTCGGGGGAAAGAGTCAGATGGGGGGGCACTTGTCTCCTGCACATCTCGTAGGGGTCCCGCAGGGCTCTGGAAAGGTAGGGCCATGTCTCCCAGCAGCTCTGGGGCAGCTAGCTCTCAGCCAAGGCTCAGGCAGGAGGCTCCAGGCCTGAGCTGGTGGGGAGTGGAAGCTTCTTGGACCTGGGAAGAGGGGTCTCTCTCTCTCTCTCCTTGGACCAGGGCTTCTGGCCCCCAAAGGTCTTCTCCTTCGTCCCCAAGAATGGCATCACTGACTCAATGGACATGAGTCTGAGCAGACCCCGGGAGCTAGTGAAGGACAGGGAAGCCTGGTGTGCTGCAGTCCATGGGGTTGCAAACAGTGGAACACAACTGAGTGAGTGGCCCACCCCACCCCCCGCCCCTCCAGCTTTCTGAGCATCCTCACCAGATACTCCTCATCTTGGAAAGCATAGTGCAGAGCAGTCACCCAGCGGCTGTCCCCCTTCACCAGAACATCCCGCTCCTCCCGGAAACAGGCCGTCTGTAACAGTTTGGGGAAATGGGGTGGGGCGGTTGGGATCAGAGTGCAGGAACCCCACCTTGCCAGTTCAGGGGATGGAGGAAGACTCAGTAAGCCTAGGAACGGGGATCAAGGTCGCCTGTGTTAGCCTGAGCCTCGGTGTTATCATAAGAAAAATAGAACAACCCTCCTTTTATTAAGAAAGGCTTCTTGTGCGGAAGGGATGGGAGGAACCCGTGCTGCTGGGGGTGGATCCTCTGCCTGTTTGGCAGCCATGCCAGGCCACTTCCCCTGCAGGTCTCAGAGGCCTGCAGACTCCCCTCTGCAGGGACCCCAAGTCCCCCCGGACCCAACACTGACCTCGGCCCGCTTCAGCATCTCCCACTTGTGCAGCATTTTCATGGCAAAAATCTGCCCACTGTCCCTCTGCCTCACCACAGCAACCTGAGGCCACAGAGAGTACTGGGATCACGCCGGTCTGGGGGCAAACACCTTTTTCCTCCCCACCACCAACCCCAGGGCCATCTGCTCACCTCCCCAAAGGCCCCTCGGCCGATCACCTTCAAGATCTCAAAGTCGTCTCTCTGCAGCCGCAGCTCTTTCACCTTTGCTACGAAGGGACTGACTGAGGGACAGAGTGGGGCTCAGAGAGCCTGTGTGGAGGGCCCCGGCTCCCTCTCACCTGCCCTCCCACGAGGCCAGGGCAGGGAGGACCTCCCCAGAGATGGCCTCTGGCCAGGGGGTTGACAGGAGCTGCAGCTCATTCAGCCACGATCAGGAAGCACAGAAGGTGGGATGCTGGCTCTGCTGACCACCTGGCCCCTGGATCTCCCTGAATCCATGGTTCCCAGGTGGCATCTGTCCCAGGGGCTGATGGGATCTGTAGTCCTTCCCTGCCTGGGGGCTGACCCTAGCGGGCCAGGTCACCCTGGAATGATGGGGATACCATTCCCACCCCCAGCCTGCAGTCCTTGGCCCCTGAGCAGGACCAGGCCAGAGCCTGTCTTGGGAAACTGGACTGGCAACATTCCTTGTCCCCAGAGAGGCTTCTATGCCACCGAGGAGCTGTGGGTCCCTCGTAGGCACAGAGGTACCTGGGTGGAGTAAGGCCTGGGGCTGCCCTGGAGGGCAGGTAGGGCACGGTTCTGTGGAGCTCTGGGAGGGCAGGCTCTGTGCTCCCCGAGTGGGGCCTCCTTGATCTGGAGGCACAGAGAGGTCTGCCCGGGTCCACACAAGACTCAACAACAGGGCCAAGACACCTTTCCTGGTGCCCGATGCTGGCACCTGAGGGCGTGAGCACTCAGGATCTCCTCCAGGCCTGAGAAGCCCTATGACTCTGAGCCCTGCCTCCCTCTCTGGACATGGCCTGTACCTGGCCAAGCACCTCCTCCTCACCGCCCTGGACACGCCCAGAAAGGACATCTTCAGCCACTCCTTGGCCCTTCTCAGGCCTGGAGGAGCCCCATGCCTGGGGGAGGAAATTGGGGCCTGGAGACTTAGGGAGGTGAGGGGGAGCAGCTGGGGTCCAGGGCGCTACAGTCTGGGCTCCCTGCCTCAGTTTCCCCCTGCCAGCAGGTACATGCCCTGCAAGCTGGGCAGGTCTGTGGGTGGGACAGAGAGCTGTTCCACAGGTTTATCAGGCAGAACCCCCGCAGCAGGGGTGGTGTGGAAACCTCATTACAGAAATAAATTGTCCTTTTCCTGGGTCTGTGTGTATAGCTGGGGAAGAGCAGCTGCAGGCCTCCAAGGGGGGACCCGAGGTGGGGGCAGCTACCCATCGACCAGATGGGAGCCGAAGCCTGGGGCCCAGAGGCAGGAGGACCCAGGCCCCCAAGCCAGGCTGCCCAGTCCCCTCGCCATGCTGCAGGGATGGGGGCTCTGGGCGGGAGCAAGGACAAGTTGAGGCAGGAGCAGAGTGAGTCACCGCCCTGCGTTACCTCAAGAGATGTCAACAGACAGGCCCCCACGCCGGGGTCCCGGCGGAGGTGCCAGAGGCAGGCAGGGAGGAGGAGCACGTGGGCATCATGGGGGTGATGACAACACGGTCAGACACACACACACACACACAGAGTCCTGGGGAGAGAGGCAGGCAGCAGGGCCCAGGGCCCTCTGACCACCCTCCACCTAGAGGAAGGCCTGGGGCAGGTCTCACAGGCCCCCAACCGTGCCAGGCCGGGCCTCACGCCTGCCTAGAGCTCAGGCATACCAGGAATGCTAGTCGCCCACTGGGCAAACACTCACCTCACCCCACCCTCCAAGCCAGTGGCCTTTCCCCATGGCCCCACCAGGTGTAACTAGAGAGCCCTGGGGGCTGGCATTGGCTTCAGGGTCATCCGGGGCCAGCCACTCCTGGTGACTCAGGTAAGTCAACCCCAGGAAGCGTGCAGACCCACCTCCAGCCTGGCCCCCTTCCCCAGCCTGGGGCACAGCCCTCAGGAGGCTGGTCAGCCGCTTGCCCACAAAGGGTGCCTGTGCCCAGTCTCGGGTGGTCCTGTGTGTGGGTAAGTGTGTGTGTAGGGAGTGGGGGATGCTACAAAGCTGTGAGTGGATGTAGGCAAGAGTGTATCAGAGCCAGCGTGGGTGGGGTGGTCGGCAGGGCTCCCTGGGTCCCTCCAGGAGCTGAACGTGTGTCTCAGTGTGTCCGTGGAAGGTGGGAGCCAGAGAAAACGGACGTGTCAGTGAGTCCCGTGCACAGGGGTCTCCATGTCAGAGTGTCCTCTCACCGGTCCTGAGGTGACTGTGTGAGCGTGTGTTGTGTACATGTGTCTGGAGTCTCTACCTGGCACCAAGTTTCTGTGTGTCTGTGTGTGGGGCCCACGTGCCAGGTTCTGGGAGTGAATCTGTGGGTGAATCTGAATGACGGTGAAGCACGCAGGTGAAGGAGAGGGCCGGGGGTGGGGGCCCGGCGGCACGCATCAGGGCCAATGCAGGTCATCTGGGATGGGCTGGGGGAGTCTGAGGGAGTGCGGCTCCTCACAGGAGGGTCTGCGAGCAGGGAGCACGGAGGCAGAGGCTCCCTGCGGGGTGTCCCTCTGTCCACCTCCCACCCACCCCCGC